>OY744521.1:116070930-116073430 GCA_963556195.1 Sepiola atlantica
CGTTTGCTACTTGTTTTTTGCTCCGTACACTGCTCTTTAAGCGTGTTCGCAAACTTCTGACTGACCACTCTCTTTGACTGACTTCAGTGCCTGTAGTGGAAAAAAAAACAAAAAAAAAATTTAAAAACTAAACCCGTACCTGTAATTCCAGACCAGGCCATGTGGAACAACAGAGTTAAAGTAAGTGGCTGGTTTTATAGACAGGAAGTACCAAATGATCATTGAGCCCAGTGACTGTTTTGGGTGTAATTGGGTGCCCTCAGAAGAGAGACATTTTGGTTTTTTCGGACGACAGTGCCGTCTCTTGATTTTATATCATATATACCAGCTTCAAAATCGGTAACTTTTCAGTTGATAAGTTATAAGAATGCTGAAGTGCAATTTAATCATCTGAGGTTATTCGAAAGTTCATTGTAAGAATGCCACAGAGGGCAAGACTGCTGTCCTTTAGCTTTTTTTTAAAAATGTTGTTTATATTTCTCACGTGGCGCTGTTTTTTTTTGTGTGGGCATAACAGCAATAGTGCTAATTTTGTGTAGCGAGACATAAAAATACATACTTGGCCGTGTGTATCATAGATGAATATCTAAGTAACAATAAAATATAAGATATACATCTTCTTCTTTCTTATATTCTCCCTGTCTCTCTTCCACTCTGTAGCTAATAAAGTAATACACGCTAAATATTCAGTAGAATCATAGGCGGAAAAGTGTATATATCTATTATGGTAGAATACTATTATTAATATATTAAGTGAAGTCGATTATTAACAATTAATAAGCGAAATAATTCATGGTGGCAACCATAGTGGCATACAAGCATGAAAATGAAGAGTACTAATGAAACGGTGTTCTTCGGTAACTATACACGATTTAAGTTTTTTTTCCGGTGTTAATAGAAAGATTTAGAGTACATATATAATAGGGAAGTAAAGAAACGCTCTACTTCATTTATTTATTTAAAAGGGCAATCCAATATTGAACAAGAAAGAATATGAAACCCTTCATCCACTTTAAATCCGCCTGACTTCTTAAGGCAAAATTAATTGTAGGCACACACAAAGATCACTTGTATACAAAGTAAACGCTTCTCTACTACTGATAAAACTACACACACCAAAGCCTTCCACCAGACACCCTTAACCAACAGCTTCACCCTTCTACCATAGGCATCATCAGTAATACCAAAAAAAACGCAGATACAACCACTTACCAACACCTGCTTCCTCAAACCCCTCTTTCTTTAACGATACCAGTACATACGCGAGCCGCGAAGCAATACGTAGCGAGAACCTTGACATATAACTCATCAACACAGGCACTAAACTTCGACCACACTTTACTAAAACACACAGTAACCACACCTCTGAGTCCTGATCCCTAGCCAATTGCCCTATTTCCAACTCTGAGCGTTGCCTTCGCACTCATATAGTTTACATACTACAATGTGTTGAGTGCCAGAATTTCTAGTCGGTAGCACCGTTATGCCTCTGCACCAACGCGTCAAGGAACACTTATACACCCGTATTTCCTTTTTTTTATAAACACATGTTATCCTGTTGCAACAAACAACGCAATATCCATGTCCGTGTCTTTGCCTCAGTTAGAAACATCGGTAATCAAAGGATATCGGAGGCCTTCCTTCTTTAAGCCAACCCATTTTCTAGATCATTCCAACCATACTCACCTTAGACCAGACGTTATTATACCCTTTACTTCAGGCAGCTTTTCCCTGTAACCGACACCCAGATTCCCCTACGTGTATTTCCTTTTATTTCTTTTTATACCTTTCTTTTCGATACTTTTTCCCACAACTCCTACAACTTCCCATTCATAGAATAAGCTCCCTACACCATTTAGGCTTAATTTCCACATATTGTACTTACACTTAGTTATTTTCGTACACTAAGAAATAATTCCTTTACTATGCATGAATTAAATGCTGTTTTTAATTATATATAAATCATTTCTCCTTCTTTTCTCCTCTAACAACCTCCTGTCCCCACACACTAGGTCTTTTAGTATAATAGAATAGATGAGTCTTAAAATAGACTAATTCTATCTGACCATGCATTATTTTACTTTACGTAATTATTCCCCTTTTACCATTTTAATGGTGACCCCTAATTATCCCCCCTTAATCACTACCTGACTGTTGATCCGAAACTATATTTACAATTGCAACACTTAACATAAATATTAAATATTTTATAAAATATAAAGAAGAAGTAATAAAAAGTTATAAGTAAACAAATAATAATACACACAACAACAACAAAAACACAAAATATAATAAAACTCAATTAAATCTAAATATTAATATTAAAGATGAACTAAATTAATACATTTTCGTAATCTATTACATATCTTGACGATTGTCTTTCTTTTTGTGAATCTCATGTTTTTATTTTTTGAATAGCAGCATCCACGTTACTATCCTCAACTGACACAACCAGCCAACTTTTTTTTTTAAATAGAGGTTGGTACTCTCGAAATGGTTA
>OY744521.1:116075930-116150930 GCA_963556195.1 Sepiola atlantica
ATATTAGTAGGTTAGTTCTAGGTACTAATGAGTTAAAATATATTGGGAATTATTCTTGGTAAGGATCGTATATAAGTTTATGACATTGATATTGATGGATTATACTATTATATTTAGTCTTAATTATTTTGGAGTATAAATAAATGTATTTCGATTATAAATAATAGTTAGTGATGGATTAATAAAACATACTGGTAATTGCTTTTATTTTTAATGGAATTTATATATCAATTAATTTCAGTGGTATAGATAAATAAATTTTATTATTCGTTGTAACCCTATTATTAATGGTGGGGTTAACACCTGTTATAGTATTAGTGGTAAGGTGTTCTAGTTAAAGTTGTTTACGCAAGTTATGGTCTATGAAGGGGGGGGATTAGAAATGGTGGGGGCCAGTAATTTTGATTAAAGTGATCAGTATATAATTATTTAAATATTTAAAAATTGGTTTTGGTAATATGTAGTTTTGTGAGCTGGATGTTGAGCGCACACACGCACTCGTGCACACATATAAATACATATATGCACATGTATACACAAACATTCATATATGCACCCAAACCCATACATGATTCCCTTTGGATTTCTACCCTGTGGATGTTTACCCTACCTGGATTAATATATATATATATATATATATATATATATATATATATATATATATATATATATATATTGGGATAGAAAAAAGTATCTTAATTACAAGAACGACCAAAATTGGTATCCATACATTAATCCTTTTATAAGCATTTTTAACAAATTTAAAGTAAATGTTAATCGTACATTTTCATACCCGATGATTGTGTTTTCAGTAGATGGTTGATAGCATTGTCCGCAGTTATATTAACCTTACACTACTCTATTATTTGAACGAGGTGTTCACCGGCTTTCAGCCAGATTAAGACAGGCAATGTTAGTTATTGGCTGACCAATCGCCGCGTTTTGTGGCAGAGAAAGAAAGCTACTCTTTCTTCGATTGCATCTGGTTTACTGGGACGTGAACGGTGAACCAAAAAGATTGGTTAGATTGAATATTCAGTGTTTCGCACGAACGCCGAAGTCTCAGTGGAAAATAAACAGCTTGAGTAAAGATTAGATTCGGAGTTTCGCCTGTTATCGCTTTTCTTGTGTCCTTTATCCGTTTTATGAAGAAGGATGAAGAGGATCGACGCGGTAGATTAGAAGTTAGTTGTGACGCGTAGAACAAAGGAGATGTGGATGACATAAACAAGACATAGCGTTTAAGAAAAGACTTGAAAGAAACGAAAAGCGAATATAAACAAAAGATAAACAGAAAAATAAAACTCTTTGGGAAAAATAAAATGGGAAAGGTTTGCTTACAATGCAGACTGTTGTTTATAGTGTCAAATGAAATACGGAAAATGATGTCTATGGAAATAAATGCAAGGACATAAAAAACAAATATATCTGAAACTATGAACATGTATTAAATTGAAACACATTAGTTTAAGTACAAAATACAAAATGATGGATGGAAAAAGAAATAACGAATGAAAGGTGAATAAACAAGTGAACAAGTGTATTATTTAAACAATTTAATAAACTACTATTTTCAACTTAGTTGTAATATTGGTGATTATAATTAAAAACATACATGTACAATATAGTTATACTTACTTATCAGGGGAAAATATTAGTATACACAAAAGATTACGGAAAATAAGCAATAAGAATTACAAAAATAACAACATTAATTTACTATTTGAAGTCAGTAAACTCCGAATCACAAGACCGCATGACGTCTTCATATTAGATAAAGAGGGATTATTTTTTACAATGCACTGGCTTGACTGGCTTCTGTTTGAAATCTGTTGACTCTGAACAGCAAATACCTTCTTTTTTTTTAATTAAAATTCTACTCGTTATTTTCTGTTTTATTTTGGTGTACACCTATATTGATCACTGATATGTAAGTATACACTTAAGTGTTCTCGTTACTTTTATTTTTAACTGGTATATTACACATGTATTTCTTCATAAATAAGCACCGTTTCATTCACAATATTTCGGACGATGTAAACTCCGACCTACTAAAGATGCATCTTTTCGAATTTCGGAATCTCATAATCAACGTGTTACGTAAAATGTCGAACTTGGGAAACGATACGAAATGCTTAATATTGAAACGTCGTTCACAATAAGTTCGAAATGAGTCTTCTGAAGGTTGAACGTTCACTCTTGACTACAATCAATAAAAACGAATAATAACATACAATTAACAATACAACACAGTCATTGCTGAATGAATGAGCAACTACATCAATAAACAATTGTAAACAAATAATTCAGGAAAACTGAAAGAGAAAGAAGAAAAAATAAATACCCGGTAAAACAAAGTGTTTCAGAAAAACAGTGAACAGATAAATGACACATGAGTGAAAGAAAGGAAGAAAGGAAGATGAAAAACGAGAAAACTTAAAAAGGAAACACAAAAACGGCAAGTGAAAAATACTTTTTTTTTGTTTAAAAAGAAATAGAAATAATAAATGGAATAAAAATAAATAAAGAGTAATTTGCAAAAAAACACACAACAATAAAATGAGAAAATAAGTAAACTAAAGACAAGAAAAACATCAGAGAAATAGGGAAAATGACAGAGCATGTAGATAAAGAAAAAGCAAATGAAATCAAACGAAGGCAATGAATACAATATACAGACAAATGGGCAAACACATAGAGAGACAACACGAATAAAATTAGAAAGGTATCATCGATTTAATAAAGAAAGAAAGAAAAAAGATGGAAACACATTTTAAAAAGAGTCAAAACGCTAAAAGGAAAATGACCAAACATACGAAACAGTTATGGTAAATAACCTAAGTAAGAACGCCAATCTAAATCAAATGAAAAGAAAAAAAACGGAATCAAATATGAAGGTAAAAAAAGGTAAATTATAATGCAATATTTGAAAATCCATTACGTCACGGAATAAAGGAAGGAAGAAACAAATAAACAAAAAGCTAATAAAAGAAACAATAAATAGTGGAAGAAAGAAAAGAATGAGTGATCGAAGGAAAAAGGAAAGAACAAAGGCAGAAATAAGGGAAAATACAGATTAGTTGAAAAAACGCAACAAACATCTAACGGAATATTGAAACAAAATCAGATACATGAAAGCAAAAAATAAAACAGATACAAACACACGCACGTAAAGCAATACAAAGACAGAGCCTGCGTTATATATACATATATATATATACATATATATATATGTATATATATATATATATAGAGAGAGAGAGAGAGAGAGAGGGGGAGAGAGAGAGCGATAGAGAGACAGAGAGAAAGTAAGATAGAGAGATAGAAAGAGAGAGAGTGTAAGAGGGGGAGACCGGGAGAAGAGGGACGAAACGGTAAAAAGTATCCAAGAACATAAAAGAAACTACAAACAATAAAAGAAAAGAATAATGCTATAAAACAAAATACAGAAAGTAAAATGATAGAAAAAAAGGACAAAGATAAGTAAAGTAACAAATAACTAATACAAAGAAGAAAAGGTAGATCGAAAGAACGAAAAAAATAACCAGGGATCAGAAAGAAAGAAAAACAACAGCAAAAAAAAACAAAAAAAACAAAATGGACGAATTCACAATAAACAAAGGTGAAGGCTGTTAACTGAAACGAAAAACAAGTCCAGATTACGTTTTCGTCATATCCTGTTTTTTCGGACAGGCATTATTAAATCTTTTCCAGGCTTGGCCGAAATTAAAGCTCCGCAAGTCCGATTCGTATGTACATTTGACCAACAAACATAGACTCGCATAGCAATTTTATTCCTGTAACTCCCCGATTCATGCGAACTCGTTTGCCGTCTGCGCGCATGTGAATAAATATAAACAATTGCACACTAGGAAATAACCATTGCGGCTAAATTAGTATTTTTCGGTAGACAACCCAATAAAAGAGAAAACAGGATAACATGTAATACAAATGCAATGTCCGCAAATCACTAAGTCAAAATAAAAACAGAGTAAATCAAGACACGTTACATATGAAATTTTTCCTTGTACATGTTTTTCGTTAAACAACTGAAACATTAAATAAATAAATAAATAAATAAATAAAACAGTGTTTTTTTTTAAAATTAAAAAGGAACGGAAAAATATAAATACAAAGTGTGAAAAGAAATGCAATGAAGCCAGACAGAGACACGGATGAAATGAAAAAGATAAGACAGAGAGAAATAATAAAGATGTATAATGACGTGAAATGACGTGAAATTTAGAAAGGTAAAAAGATGAAGGAAGTAAATGAAATTTGCAAAGAGTATAGGAAGTAGAATTTAATGGGGCAGGAAAAAGAAAGGGAAATAATTAATAAATGCTTTAAAACGAAGGGGGAGAATTCTAAAGGAAATAAAGATAAGTGTAAGTCATGGGAAAGAAACGTATGAATGAAAGAAAGAAAAATAAGAACAAATACGCGACCAAGGGTACAAGAAAGAAATGTGAGAGATAAAATGATGGGCACAGATAAATAATAAACAATAACAGAAAAGTAATAAAAGGGAAAATTGAAAGGGAAATAAATTAACTAACATCTATAACCATGTAAACTTAAATCTCTCTCTCTCTCTCTCTCTCTCTCTCTCTCCCTCTGTATATATATATATATATATATATATATATATATATATATATATATATATATATATATATACGAATCAAGGGAGGCGCGATAGCGGTCTATCCCTGAATAGACTTCAAAAACGCCATATGCTAGAAATCTCATTTCTTTGATCAGTCATAACTCAAAAACCAATAAACCAAATTATTTAAATCTTTTCAACGAATTTTCATTTGATAGGTCCTATAAGTGTCTAGAATTTCAGCATCATTAGTCAAGGCAACCCAGAGATCCAGAAATGTCAGGAGTGATTTTGTGTTATCCGTGTGTACGTACGTACGTGTGGGCCACCTTGTATCTCATAAACTATATGATGGATTCAGCTGATGTTTGGAAGAGATAGAGGTTCTAGGGTCTAGTTGATGGCATTTTAATTTCAGTTTACAGTATACCTTAGTTTTCTCGACAATATATATATATATATATATATATATATATATATATATATATATATATATATATATATATATATATATATATATGTATATATGTATATATATATATATATATATTGGTCCAATGATAGAACGCAGGACTACAGACATCAATATCGAAGGTTCGATCTCTGTCTAAGCTAGCCATGCTGATGACGGCTGTGAGCCAGAAATACGTGTCCATTGATTACTTTTATGTACGTATAAAATAAATAAAAGTATATATTAACGGCGAATAATAATGAAATTTTATTCATGTAGGAAAGTGCGACAATCGAAATAATAGTAGGCAAAATAACAACGAACGCTACAATCAGCAATAAAAATAATTACATAATATATATATATATATATATATATATATATATATATATATATATATATGCAAACTATTGTAAAAATAACAGAGATCATCTTGTTTAATCATACCAGTTGTATTTTTTGTATTTTTTCTTTAATGATCTATTTTATATAAAAATCAAAATAATTACTATGGATTCCAAGGTTTCACGAACGTTTTTGATTCTTTGTAAAATCAGGTGTAACAAGCGAATAAGCAAAAAAGCTGAAGAAAGAAAGTAATTTTAAAAAAAAACGTCAGAAAACCGCGCAGAGAACGTATTTCGCATTGTTCAAGGAAAGTCGTTGACGATTTAAATTAAGCGACGCTGGAATGGCATCACAGAAAAATCGCATTATGTTAAGCATTTACACATTTTACCACTGCTTTAATATGTGATGTTTTTAATTTTAGATTGTGTTTTCATGTTGGTAGCTTGCAGTATTTTATTTTTTTAATTAGTGTCGGAATATATATATATATATATATATATATATATATATATATATATATATATATACACATATATATACACATATATATGTATATATATATATATATACATATATATATATGCATACATATATATAAAAATAATAAATCTGAAAAAATTCTTTAAAAATAATATTTAGATTTATACAATTATTTCTCCCAATTTAACAAACAATGAATGGCTTAGTATTATATCAATATATGACGAAAGTAAAACATGTAGTTGAGAGAGAAAGAGGGACAGAGAGTAAGAGAGAGAGAGAGAGAGAGAAAGAGAGAGAGAGAGAGAGCGAGGGCTGGTAAGAGAAGTAGGCTAATCTACTTTGACGTCATACTTGTTTTCTCGGACCATACATCATCAAATCTTTTGCAGGGGTCGCCGGCATTCAATTATTGAGAATTCGATTCCTATGGACAGTTTGCCAGAAAACGAGAAACTCGCATAACCATTTCTTTTGGTGATTATTGTCGATCATTCAGGCGCACCTATCTGCTAAGGAAACGCATGCGCATAAAAAGGGTGAATTTTAAAGCGAGAAAAACAAGTGTAGACTGACATAGAATGGGAAACGCATATACGCCTATATACAACGGAAATGAAATAAAACTTCAATAATCAACAATCGTCCCCAAGCACGTATAGGAATGAGTCAAAACAAGATAACAATTCATAGCCTAACATGGAATCCTTGATATTCCATTTAATATATCCTCCTGTAAATGCCTAAGTATGTGTCAATTCGTCTATAATAATAAAAAAACACATTAGTTATTCAAGGTTAGTTTACCTACGGCTTTTCATATACTGCCTAATTACACAGAAATACATGGTAAAATATTTCTAAAATTCTGGATTAAATTATATTTGAAAAAAATAAATTGTATTTGCACTTACCAGCAATTTGCAGCAATTTGCAGCAATTTGCTCATCAAGCGATACATGTCTTACTCAATTTATATCTATCCTCCTCACTCTTTTATGCCGTCACTCTGTGTTTACTAACAGTTACAAAGGAATGAAGATATAAATAATATATTTAAATAGTCAATTATAAAAGAATATTATGAGTAGTAATAATATCATTAACCCATAGCTGTAAAGACAAACATTAAAATAGAGAAAAAGAGATCTGGGGAAATATCGCGAGTATACAGAGATTTATTTTGGATGTTGTCTTTGTATTCTTTATATTTAGCTGGCTTTGAAAACTCAATTTTCCTCATTAAAAACAATCTAAGCTGAGATCAATAGGTGACTACACGTGCCACATTTGTTCTGGTGGATATCGAAATGGCAGCCGGAGGCTTACACGTGTGTCTTTTTATGAAGGATGCGGCAAATTAGGATGATATTGTCGTGTGATGCTCCCTATATGGTCTCGTCTCTCAACTTCTCGTCGTAAGCATTTCCTATATACCGTTACTATGCAGATAACACAATAACATTAAAAATAGAATTGATATTTACTGTAGCCTAGGGCTACAATCACGTTGAAACACTATTTCCTGTAAGATCACTTTGGCTACGCGTGGTTAGGGTATGGTAAATGTTTACAAGGGTCACGATATGAAAATTCCTGCTTATGTATGTAGAACCCAGTATTCCTGTTTTTGCAAACTGAGATCAGACTAACAATCTTAAAATATAACGAACAGTACTAGGCCCTTGGTTGCGATGTGTACCAACCATACACTGGTAGGCGATAACAGATAGATAGCTGATTCGGAAATATATTAGCATTATTAGCAGTAGTAGTACTAAATTTACTTAAATAAGTAGACCATCTACAAGTTGTCTGTATCCTAGAAGATACTGAACTCATACTGCTGATATTTTTTCCTCATTTATAAAAATAAATTCAGACAAAATTGAAAATTACAATTGTGTGTAATTCTGCAAATTATGTAATTATTTGTTACAGCTCACACTAAATGAAGAAATACTCTTAATGTTCAGTAAATAATTTTGTAAATATTCCTCGTTTTTTTAGTAACGATCTACATAGAATAAGTCTATAATTGTAAAAAGTTAACGCAATTCACATTATTATTAATTGAAACAAATAAAGTGGTAGCTATTACAAAATTAACTTCTATGATTTGTTCGTCATTAAAAAAATATATAGAATAAAATGAAGGAGCATTGTCCGCGTGGCACAGTCTGCCATGGGTACACTCGTGTGATATATAAAAATAGATTGAATTAATTTTGTTAAAACAAGAAATGTTATACAGAACAGACACAAATGAATCAGAAATGCAATACATTTTCCTACATATCGTAAATTGATTTGTGCGCTATTAATTTTTAAATAAAATATCATATATCTAATGTGCGAAGCAAAAAGGCATTTACTGGAGTAGACAAAGTGAAAGAAATCGAGAACGCCAAATTGTCTTACACAGATCTGACGTAACATCATTTAAGACATTGTTACACAAATGCTTGTATATAGAAGTAGCACGTTGACTTTTGCCAATAAATTGGAGAGGAAAATTGACGATGTATACACCAGAATCTTTACAGCTTCTCTTAACATCTCTTGGAAACAGCCTCTAACAAGAGAGTAAGAAGCAATTGCACCCGTTGTTACGGTTCGTTCGCTTACTAAGGTTTTCCAGAAAACGAAAGCAGCGAATCGCAGTAACAAAATTAGTCGTGGCAATCACGTTTTACTTTACTGAAACCCGACAGAAAGATCACAACGGAAGTCACATTAACTTTCATACGGTTTTGACGTCACCTTCATCCGACTCGAGCATGTGAATCACAGGTAGCCCATCCTACTGAGCCCCCGGTTACAGTATTCAAGATTAGGATATTTTTCTATGAAATAAAATTATTTTCGTGATAAATATTCGTTGAATTCTAAACATTTAAGACATGCAAATTTGAACTTTGAAATGATAAAAATTAAGTTACGCGTGGAAAATAATCATAATCGATATCTTCAGTAAAATCATTAAAATCTATTCAAAAATATTATAGTATATATATATATATATATATATATATATATATATATATATATAGTGTGTGTGTTTGCAGGTTTCAATGATGTCGATGGGAAGCCAAGTAAGAAGGGTCAATGAAAATGACATGACATTGTAATGTAGAAAGTGTCGTATACAAGGCCACAATTTACCCACAAGAGAACATTACTGATAAGAAAATCTATATAGAAATATACGCTGGTAAGTGGAAACAACGTGTTTATGTCGACACACATTCATTCTCTTACCCGGATATTATCAATAAAACAGAGTTAACTAAATATTGGTTGTATTTAAGGAAATAATACATAACACTAATTATTTCGTGATCAATTTTTTTTGTAATTCAACTACACCTAAAGGATTTAGACACAGATGTAATCTATGCTTTTGAGAAAAAATCAGAACATTAAAACACGTAGATAATAACATTTTAAACCAAAGGGACGAATTGATGACAAAGTGCACGCACCGACATAGATTTCTAGCCCGTTATGAAAAAAAGTATATTTCTTTAATTTGTTGTAAATATAAATATTAACGGTTGGAGTTAGAATTATTAACATAATAATAGCATTCGTAAATCATAAATTGTCTACGTATACACAAGAAACCACCGGAAAACACCAACAAAAAACTATATATTTTACAATATTTAAACATTCTTTTAAAATATACTTAGATACAAGACGGATTTAATAAGCAAAACGTGATGCTACAGTTATCTTTCACACACTCTCTCTCTCTCCATCTCTGTCTTTATCTCTCTCTCTCTCTCTCTCTCTCTCTCTATCTCTACCTCTGTATATATATATATATATATATATATATATATATATATATATTATAATATTTTTTAATAGATTTTAATGACTTTACTGAAGGCGTCGCTTATGATTATTTGCTACGCGTACTTTCATTTTTATCATTTCAAAGTTCAAATTTTCATGTCTTAAATGTTGTGTAAATGTCATCGCACTTTTAATTTCGGTATTGCAATATACACCGCATTTCAGTTTTATAATGAATTAAGTTTTAACCATCATTTGAACCGACACCACTGGTAATTCAAATCGTAATCTTCGCACTGTAACATAATTCTCATTTTTCGATTTGTATTCAATTAAACTTTAAAGCGTAAATACTCATAAATTCATCCAAATATCCGCTTTGTAACATACCCTATGAATTTGTATAATCATACATGCTAATTTTTTTAATTGTGAACATTTCCACATTTAAAATTGAATTTATTTTCTTAAAGAAATAAGGGAACTGATAGTTTGCCTTTGCCACCCGCTTTTTCTATCATGATTATCATCATAGTTAATTATAATTAGTCACCGTGGCTGTTTACCATTCCCCGAGTGTCGCTTCATTATAACGACTAATCATCAAGTATATTTTTTCTTTTACTTTAAAAACGGTGGTAACATGTTCTCATCATTAATGTGTTTAATGCAGTTGGTTATACATATGATGAGACCGATCAAGGTCGTAATAAGTTATAATGTGTACAACCGGAATGTGTGTCTAGTTTTTCCCCTTTAAAATCTATCTGATATATATATATATATATATATATATATATATATATATATATATATATATATATATATATAATGAGAGAAAGAGAGAGAGAGAGCGTATTCACAGGGTATTCATAGAAAATAAGTGGGGTAGGTTGGTGTTATCACTGAGCTTCTATGTGTCACCTTTTATATAAGGCGCTAAATAAGTGACATATTCGAGTTAACCAATATCAAATAAAAACAATTCTTTAACGTGTCGGAAACGATCGTATGCCTAATTGTTGTTGATCTTGAATTTTTGGAACTCTAATATATAATGTTATTTATATAATGTTATTTATTTTTGCCCATCATATATATATATATATATATATATATATATATATATATATATATATACTACATTGTCTATGCCTTGTAGGGCGAATTCGCATAGCCCACTTAGAACTGCTGATCACTTTGTGATAATAGTGTATATCACCCATAATATTCGAACACAATCCGAGAAGTCGTTGCTAAAAACGACTAAAATCTAAAAACGGACTAATCGCGAATACATCAAGGATTACATCAAAAACGACCCATGGGGTAAAACCTGTATTAACTATGCTTAAAATAGTTAATTGAATTGGAAAAGGTATGGATTAAAACACATGACACCGCGCGGAAATGTTATAGCAAGTCCACTCTCCACAATGGATAACTTCTACCTGTGCAGCTGCCATTGCACATAGATAGAACGCATTTCGGCGATTCAATCGTCATACATCTGATGCAGATAGAGAAATATTTATAGCATAAAGAAATTACTGCAAGAATTAAATAGTTGCAGCTAAGACTAGGTGTACCAAGAATATAAGAAAACAGATCAAACACAGAAATTATGAACTCGGAAGTTTAAAAAATTATATAATAGTAAGGTACACAATGGGTGATCAACAACTCCAGTCGCTTTCCAACTTTCATGATATCACCTGAACGGTAATTAATAACGCATAAATTCCTCCCTTGTACACACAAATCACTCCCTCCGTACCTTTCCAATGCCGACTTATACATCGTCGATTATCTGACAATAATTGATTCACACGTCCCGTATATCATATAAAAACTTGAGATTTTCAAATCATGTAAGCTTAATCTTATCCCTTTATCTTTAAAGTTTAGTTAGATGCCCTCGTCATCTACAAACTCTATAACAAGTGTCTTGTCGAATCTTACTTTCCTGATAATTGGAAAATTGCTTCTGTTGAACTAGTGTTCACTAATTGTGTGATGGAACTGGCACAAAATTATCGCCTCATCAGCCTGTTTCTTGATTTACGCTTTGCATAATTAATCAATAAAGCGATATTCCGCAACATCGTTAACGCTAAACCTCTTTCTGATCATCAGTATCGATTTAGGCAATAGTAAAATGTTATTCTAACTAAATATAGTACAGATTACGACCCCTTACGCCTAACAGGTGTGCCCCAAATTCATAATAGTCAATGAATTACATTACAAGTGAATCATGTTCATACAAATATACTAACATATACACGTACCTCAGTTTATATAAATACAGATGATCGTGGGGTATGTATACATTCGGGGAAACAGTGCACCTTAAAATATGGATTACCGATATACCTCGTCTCGTATTAGAACAATATGTATATCATTCCTTTTTAAAATCAAGAAGTATACCGAAAAACACAGACCAACACATATATAGACAACGCGTGTCTCACCTTAGAATAGAAGGGAGATTTCAAACAATCTGGTTGGTGTGTATGACTCATACAAACGGCCAATTGCTCCTCATCGGTTCGTTGTTTACCCAGCGGCAATCGCGTTAGATTATCTGTTTTTCACGCGTACGCCGTGGAATAGCCTTCACAGAGGGATATTTATCGAAAATTAGCGGAATTCCTGCATTCATCCCGGAGGTCAGAAGAAATGATACAAAGGCCACGTGGACATTTCCTTCGTGTAAGAAGTGTATATCCACATATTTCAATATGACGCACCTCTGATCTTCCATGCTAAGGCCCCATTTGCAGTTAACACGTTGCAGGAATTGTCGTTCGCACTTATGGCATTACAGACTGGAGAGCCGATTGCACGTGAGGTGTTATAGCAACGCTAGTGTTCCGAAATCCTACACTCGTATTTTATAAACTGCATTGATTGCTACAGTAAATTATACGAGATACTAGAAATATGAGATTCGTTTGCTCAATAATTAAATTGTTTGAATCAGAAAAACATGCGTTTGTAAAGTCAATTAATTTAAAAAAAAAATACTAAATCAAAACTTTTCTCAAGATTCTATGTATAGATGAGCCTACGACGAAAGACAGTGCAATCTCCGGGCAGTCTTTCTGTAACATACTATTCTGTACTTCCGTAAATATACACTCTTGTTACTTTCATGCAAAAAACACATTGTTAAAACTTAAAATTAAAGATACAACTACATTTTTGTTGATGAATTGATGTATCGAAATAATTTTGTTAATATTATATTTCTTGGAAATAAGTTACTATTATTTTGAATATACTTTTTTTCTGTTCGTTCATTCTCATCGATTTCTGCTGCCATATGCAAACATATTTATATTTACCTTTTATAAAACAAGATACATTTTTTACTTCCTTTAGAATTTGTAAATTTCATTTTAAACACGGGTTATTATAAACTTTGAAATTTCAATTAATAGATTTTACTATAATATTTTTCAGGGCGACTATCTTATATTTTTTGTTTGTTTTAATTATAATTGGTGTGTGGCTTCTTTGACTTTTACAAAACAAGATAACCAATTATTTACCGAATATTTGTAATAATACATTATTTTAAACATGAGCTGCTTAGAAGATGTAAAATGTATTTAGTCATTATAGAATCGTAACATTTTATAAAATTATAGCATTTAGGTAAATGCTGTGTTTCCCTAATAACTGTTACAATTTCAATAAGAAATGAAAGTATGTCCCATTAAATGCAGACGTTATATTAAATGAATCGGTATAGTCAATTCTTCAAAGTGCATATCTTTATTTTGAGGTCAAGTGAAAATATTATATAGAACACATGAATCTTCTTAATCAGTCGAGGAATATTTTTGTCATCCGGTCATGTGATCATTTATTTAATTATGGCAACCGCATACATCATTACACTCCGTCTCTCACGTTGCGACTCTTCATGTTAGCCTCGTAGTTGTTTCTACTGTAATTACTATCCCTCCTGTTTCTGTCTTCGAACAATTTCTCGTCTCAGTCACCCTTGCGTCTATCTTCTTATATATTTAATGAACTTACAAGCAAGCGCCAAAGGAATATTCTATTTTCAACAATTGGATTTTATAACCTATCATTTAATATTAGTTCATTGGATATTACACAGTAATTCAATATTTTAAAACACTAAGTGGACATGTCCACAGGCGTTGCAGAATCAAAGAAATACATGCCTATAACTCTGAACCTTATATAAGAATATATACGCGATGTGTAAATTTAGTTTTAATTAGTTTCATGCCCATTATTATATGGGGTTGCTTGTGAGGGTATCATCTATTGCGTAAATCCAATGTGATGCAGGCACAGGACATAATTACGTACAACTCCAATTCCCCACCCCAAAATCAATCTTCACCTAGCTCTTTCTACCTTTCTTTCTTCCTAGCATAATTCCTAACAAGATCGACTATCCAAATGCTTCCGAAGTTTCCCCTGTATGGCACTAAAGTGCATCCAGTGGTGACGCTCTTATTCGGCAGCATTAGGGAGTTCGGAGTCACTTTTTCGTTACCATTAAATGACCAGGGTGACACGTATGGGTTGAATGCAATTTATCGTTTAAAGACTATATTTTACACATCATATGACAACGGAACAACAATCGTACATGAAGTTTTGTTACCACTTTAAACATGAAATTAAGCAACAACGATTGACCATGCCATACCCCCCAAAAAAACCTGTTTAGTAAACCTGCAAAAAGAGTTCACATATTTATCAATGTTGTGACTATTATTAAAATCAATTACCCGGCGTAAACAGAGAGTTCAGCTAGTGTAAATTATTTCCTACTGGGCATCGTATATTTAATATCTTTCTCTGTATGTATGTAAATGGAAGAAAAGAAACGTTAGAAGATAAACGATCTTCTAACGTTTTTCTTCTTCCTTTATGATGAACATCCGTCTGTTTCCCCTTTTCTCTCAAGTGCAAGTTTCTCTTTTTGCCTTAGTCTTGACGCAACTTCCCAATTTTATGTTTTGCACTCAGTTCATGCCTCACCCCTCTTTTTCTTAAGGCACATAATTTATTCTCAAGAGTTGGATGCTCAATTGCACTCGGAGCACAACAAGATATGTTTAGTGGTTTGCGCTACAATTTTAAGGACACGTGTTCCTCTTAGGCATGTTCTATAACCTCTCGTGATTACAGAACGTCTGCTATTAATGTGTTTTCCTCTCTTCTGATATTTCTTAAAACACTTTGAACTTCTAGAAAAAAAACTATTTTTTCTTGCAATTGTATATGCTTATTCCTATCAACACATCAATAATGAAGCATACATATATATATATATATATATATATATATATATATATATATATATATATATATATATATATGTATGTATTTTTGCATATGTCTATCTTGTGTGTGGCTGAATACTAGCTATTTAAAAAAATTACATCAATATATATCCGATACGATGTTAATATCTATTTCTACGTATATTTATATAATTTCATCTGCACATATATTATGTATTTCCTTGCTTTTGGAAGAGCTTAACTTGTGTTTCTATTTATTTGCCTCCCCACGAGGGCAGAGTAAGTTTCAAAGTTTTTTTTTGTTGCAAAATTCAAGTCCCAAAATTGTTTAATCTGGATTGAAACAAAAGTTCAAATTGTCTCAGTTTAGAAAGATTTTATTTTAATGTCCAAGAACAAAAAGGATAAAGCGTATTATCAGAACAGATAGTACACTTTGCTCTCAACAAAATGGCGTGCTTAATATAATTAAATAAACGGTCAATTTAGTCTATGGAGCTGAGAATAATCATAAAAACTCACGAGGAGACAAATGAAACTCATACGGGATCAAACTTCTTACAAGGCCACATGGTCAAATCCTGAACGAGTTACGTTCTCATATCTGGCAAAAAGATATATATTGAAATCATGCAATTTTGACTGACTGGATGAAAAAGCGTTTCACTGACAACAGTTATTTTTTGATTTTGTTAGTAACGATTAGGAATTAAGATTCAAATGCTTACTTAACACATAGTTGCAATAAGATAATTGTATTTACTTAAAAGGTTCAGTATTTACGTACGTAACTTCCATGGGTTCTTATTATCCAAGAAAGTCCAGTACTCACGAACTTAGTAATCTCTTCATAATGACACGTGGGCCCTCCTTTTGCTGACGTATTCATATTTCTCGTGAAATCATTATCGAGCATATACTCGAATTGTGGCTTTGTCATACATAACATTTGATATTGTGGTAACCATACTTACATATATATATATATATATATATATATATATATATATATATATATATATATATTTCTCTTAGTTTTTATTTTACTTCATCCGAAGCTGTCAGAAATCAAGGTGTCCTTCCTGGGGCTAAGATTTGATCTCAATATGAGATACATAGATATTCGAATAGCTAATTAAAGTTCTCCTTTACCTGGCAATCGCTAAGTTAGTAAATAAGTTAAGAACATTAATTTTCTCTTCGACAACTAGCTAAACTATATTATAGAATACTTTGTGTGGTCTCTTTTTCTTTCCGGATTCCAGGACCAAAAATCATTTAGCCTGGTGGAGTATCGAGCTAAGTGGTGTTACTTGCGGTAATATCTATAGGAGGCGTATCATTCCTCGTATGCGCCAGTGTATATCCGAACGAGGGGATTTTATTTACACTTCAGATACCATGTTAATTTTAAATATTTAGTCAGGCTTTGTTTATAGCGTGAACTATCTTTATGTCGAGTTGTCCTGGGAAAGAATTGTACAGATTGACCGAAGTCATGCGATAATGGTGTCTAGTAGGTAATTCAAACTCTCTTATATGTATATATATATATATATATATATGTTTGCAAACAATCGTAGATCTCTTCCCAAAAGTTCTCTCAGTGAAATGCTTGTTTTAGTGAAAATATTTGTATACACATCATCATCATATTTTCCGTTATGGTGACCTAAAGCTATCCTGTCAACTAGTTTTATACAGCCATTCTGATGTTTGCATCCTTATGTGTGTAACATATCACAAGCCCTGTTAACTCTCAACATCTGTCCTCCAACCTCTTTCACTGTCATCCCCCTTCTTTATTTATGTACAGTTTTTGCGAACCCGGATGAGAGTGTAACATGTACTTACGACTTCACTTTCATCTTCTTCACAGCGGTCTGTAGATGTTTAGATTACCCGATTGCAGGTGAGTCTTTTTTTCACATCCTCATTTTAAATCTGTTTTGTGTGTTTCATGTTGAGGATCTATCCGAATCATCTAATCTCTGAGGTGTGTTTTTTTCCCTTAAGTGTACAATTAAGGTAAACTAGGCTAAGCCTTACAGAATTATCGAGGGTGCGCATTAATCTGTTTTTTGAGTGTGATTTTTCTATTATTTGAAATAGTCATTAATTTGGACAGTGCTGCTGTTTGCTGCACAATTGTAGCAAGGATTTCTAAAATTTACATGTGTGACTTAAATTAAGTAACTGTAGTTTAAAAACTAATAATCCGATAAGGGTAATTTTTACGCGTGATAATTGGTACTAAGTACTTTATGTAAATCATATATGTGTTTTATTGTGTGTCATGCATATGCCAGGTAAGGGATTTATTGAATACTGTTATATATATATATATATATATATATATATATATATATATATATATATATATATATATATATATATATATAATATAATGTTTATATATATATATATTTATATATATATATATTTTTTGATTTTATTCCATTAGTTGCGACAAAACAAGTTTTGTTTCATTGGCGCAAATAGCGATTAACTCATCGGGCTAGCGATGGAATTCAATATATATATATATATATATATATATATATATATATATATATATATATATATATATATATATATATATATATATATAGATAGATAGATAGATAGTTATTCACTGAGAGCTGTTTCATCGTCTTCGAATCATCAGTTGGACTATACCTAGCGAATATATCGACGTCAAGATTCGGAGCTCGAACATTTAGTGCGATCAAAATACGACAAGCAGTCACGCATGGTATCCGTTAAACTAACAATCAAGCCACGTAAATAGATAAATTAAAGTGCTATACATATGTGTACCCTTTCCCTGGAGAAAGATATTATTTGTTTACATGTATCTATATTGTTTAGTTATATATATATATATATATATATATATATATATATATATATATATATATATATATATATATATATATATTATATGTATATATATAAATATGTATATATATGTGTATATGTATATATAATAAAGAATAAAATAATATATAAACTAGACTAAACTAAATCCTACACTAGCAATACAAGCGAGCACGTGTCAAAATAAGATCTCTCATTATTTCAACAAATCATAGAAACGAGGTGGGCAACCCTATAGAAAACAGGAATAGGAAATAGGAATTAAAAGCATCTGAACATCATTTGTGAGACACCCAACCATTGGCTAAGAGAATAAAAACAAATCTGATTGGTTACCTTGCTAAACTAAGCACAGCGTGTATATAAATCAACAGCCGGGAACACAAACTCCATGCATTTTAGACTAACGATTTCTTACGGGGATAAAACACAGAACCCTCTGTGTAACTTAAGTTCTATACATATATTTTCATAACTTACTACTTAGCTCTACTCACGTATTGAGCACTGTTGAAGTAAATACTGGAAATAAATACATAAAAGATTATATCTCCTCATAATATGTTATGTGGATACATGAAACAATATATATATATATATATATATATATATTATTTTTTATTATCTATGTACGTATACTTTTCGTCCTTAATAATCGGGACCCATCAGCATAGAGATATGACTATTCACTACAGGTCATGCGATTCGAAACTCCGGATTACGAGTATTTTGCAACTCAAATTCGACGCCTTAACCACTCTGCCAATTTTGAACAGCCAATGATCGGTGATAATTTTAGCATTTTTATACGTCGGCTTGACGTCTTGAGCGTTCAACTTTTAATAGAAAGGAACGGTGCATTTAAAGCTATCGACGTTATGCTGTGTTAATACTACACTTACAGTTCTCTACTAGACGGGTTTTTCTAGGAGCTACACATAATAAATATTTGTTATTGTTTATTATCTATGTACGTATACGTTTCGTCCTTTATAATCGGGACTCATCAGCATAGAGATATGACTATTCATTACCGATCATGCCATTCGAACCCCCGGATTACGAGTATTTTGCAAATCAAACCCGACGCGTTAACCAGTCGGCTAATTTTAGAACAGCAAATAAATATATAGTTATATAATAGCTGAAATATTTGAAAATTAAAAATAGCCACTAATACAAAGAACAATACGGAATATTAAATGTCAATGCATTGAAATTGTTATCTGATAAGGTTTTAATATTCTAATTTTCCTGAAAACCAAACTTTACTTATTCTCATGATATAATATGACGCATATTTCAAGCGCGTGTAACGTTTCAAATTTATAAATACTGTGCCGGACGTTAATCATTTATTAACTTACATATCAGTAAAGTTCAGTTCAGTGAAATATCAGCGAAACTATTTTAATGACGCCATCTTTTTTGTTCCTGGCAAGATTCGTGTTCTATTTACTTGCGTGTTATATGGTGTGGCGTTTAGATGCAAACAAAACAACAGGCATTCCAGTATCCTCTCGTCATGTACTGGGAAAGCATGCAAGTTCTTTCAAAAAATCACGAAGTGTCTTTTTTCTAATAAGGTTATGCGTTCTAGACAAACAAGTCGCATTGT
Organism: Sepiola atlantica; assembly: GCA_963556195.1. Classification (NCBI taxonomy): domain Eukaryota; kingdom Metazoa; phylum Mollusca; class Cephalopoda; order Sepiida; family Sepiolidae; genus Sepiola; species Sepiola atlantica. The sequence goes on from OY744521.1 coordinate 116,095,430, forward strand.
TAAAATTCTCAGTTATGGACTGGTAGCAGTGGGAAATATTGAGAAAAAATATATCGACGTCTGTATTAATTTACACTTACTTCGTGACGACATTACTAACACTAATAACAGGTTAGCATATATTATTGTAAACGTTCATTTCCAAAAACTTTCTTTTCACCCAAAACAAGGATAATTGCCATTAAGATGTAAGGCGCTTATTTAAAATAAGGGGCTGGATTTATAGGGACATCATAAGTGGAGACCTATGTAGCAATATCCTTGTTTACCTTACATTTCTATTTCTCCATTTTCGACCACTTGAGGAAACAGGAAAGCATGGGGGAAATTGGAAAGGTAAGCTTTTCACGGAAAGAAGCGATTAGAGAAGAAAACATCTGGAAACGTCGACTGTCACGGGATAGGATTTTCTGTTTGTAGGGTTGGCCAGGTGAATTTACGTTGAAGAAGAACAAGTACAGAAAATTCGTCGAAGTACATTTCGTTTAAGTACTTGTAAAACAAGCACCTGGATGATCATTGCTTCGATGGGACAGGGGCTAGAGCTTTGTAGACATTGAGAACCTATAGAGTTAGAGGGTGTGTAAAAGGAACCGAATAATGGTTGCTGCACTAGTCCAGATGTGGTAACAATAACCTATGCTATGGGTGAATGGTGACTTCGTAGATATATAAGATACTGGCAGGTGTAAGAAGTTTTCTAGTTCGGTAGAAGAGCCTAGTTATTTTAACAGTAGCCTTTGCAATGTTTTCTATATATTTGTTCAAATTAATGTTATCTGTCAATATTAGGAAGAGGAGTTTAAATGTTGGACACTTGGGTGGGGTTCTATCAGCAATAGTAATTAGTTCTTGAAAATCGTTCTCATAATTGTTAAAGGAAATGAGGGGTTTCATAACGGCGTCAAATATAACCATCAATTCATGGCCGCATTCGATAAGGGTCATAATTTAAGGATTCAGCGATTGCCTTGGATGTGTGTGGGTTTTAGTTAAGCACATGTCCAAAATAGAGTGAGGTGTTATAATCAGTATATCCATCTTGGACGCGATTGCGTCCCTAAAAACCGTTTATTAAAATGAGGATGTATAAGGGCCCCAGATTGAGCTTAAGAAAACACTCGCATAATGCGATTTTATTTTAGAGGAGCAACAACCTATAGCGACCTTGATCTTTCTTTTGGTTAAGAAGGTTCTGATCATATTATATATTTTTTTCCAGTAATACCGTACAAATTACTTTACATTAGAATACATTCATGCTAGACGTTGTCAAAGGAGTTTAATATATGAAGCGCTATCTTCCTCCATCTGTTTATCTAGGGTATGGTATGCGTGTCTAAAGAGCCGCGTTATGATATCCTCAGTAGAATGGGATTGCCAAAAGCTATACTGTTTGACAGAACGAAGTTTAGTATTTTCAAAGTGGGGGTCTATCGTTAGAGTGATTAATGATTCGATCATTTTAGTGGCGGGAGACTGATGGGTAAATACTTTTGTGGGTATGCTCTTTTATCAAAGTTCTTCAAAGCTGGAACCACAGAGGTGAATGATGTAGCCATTAGGAAATCAAGATTCAGAATAAAGATTTGTTATTGAGTACGGATATTACAGGGGCCGGTGCGGAAGAGAATTTTTGTCAGCAATTTTTTTATAACAATATATATATATATATATATATATATATATATATATATATATATATATATATATATATATATATATATATATGGTGTTGTGTATGGATTGAAAATCAAACAATCAAGATTCACAAATAAAAGTTCATATTAAGCTTGCTTACGCACGTTCTGAAGCTTAATGTATTATTACGACACTAATATGGTCAAAATATGCAATGTAAATCATCAGCTATTTTCTTAGAGTATTTATTTACTCCTCTCCAGGAGTTAGCCACAAGGCCAGTTTTTATCTTACTCCCACAAGTCAGATGTGACCCAAGGTCGGGTCGGGAAAGTGGGGTTTAAAATATGCCTGGGCAGCCCCGTCGGCATTCCCCGGTAGAGGCGCCTCAGGCAGTAAGCAATAAACTTACTCCTCCCCCAAAGAGGGGAGGCAAAGCCTGGGAAGGTGGACCTCTCAGAACTTCAGAGGACAGACCCATTGACCGGCGTAAATCAAGACCTGAAGGCCAAGACAACACCAGTATAGGGTGCAGTATCAATTGGAAGAGATACTACACTTTGATCTTAGCCAAATGTTTCGTAGAGTACCGATAAACAAATTTGCTTTTCGTCAGAAAGTACGGAAAATTATCCAATTGCTGATAAAATTCACTCATGTAACAAAACGAACAGGAAAGCAAAAAGAAAAAAGAATACTTGAATAAGACATTCAAATATAAAAATTAAGAACGGTGGGGGGGAGTATATATATATATATATATATATATATATATATATATATATATATAGTACTGATGGATAACTCGGGGATAGGAGTTGAAATCATTGTTATTTGGACAAATATAACCGTCCGAGGAGAATGGAGACGGATGGTGAAATGGTTAAACAATTACAAGTATTCTTCCGTTTACGAACTAGTCTACATATGAACAGAGTTTATTTTTAAAAACTTTTCATATTCGTAATACAATTCCGCTGGACTGCTACCCAGCTGAGTAAAACATTTAAGTAAAATTTTAACAAATTCTTGTCGCCCTGCACACTTAAATAATTAAATGCTAACAATTTTACCCACAGTTTCCTTATTCTCAATGGTGTTATTCATCGCCAATTAGCAATTTAAATTAGTCCTTACCATTACGTTGATTTAAACATTAATACGCTCATTAGTATTAAAAGAAACAAAACCATTCCATATGTTTTTTCTCAATCATTATTTACTTTTCATTTAAAAATTGTCCTTGTTATGTTTACGTATACTCTCTAAAATCTATTTCATATATGCACCTATTTCATTTTAAAAGAACCCATATCGTGGCCGGACATATATGTTTACCTTTTCCCGGACATATATGAAAGTAATAGCATCAGAAAAGTGTGAGTTACGCGTCGAGTCCTGACTTTCGTAAGTAAGGCTTGTTCACTCGCAAAGTAACTTCGTGTTAGTAAGCAGCTACTAAGATCGGTCGTACAATCAGTGTCGATTATGAATGAGAGCTAAAAATAGAATATTTTTAAAATTGCGTTTTAAAAAAAAGAATGAACTAGATCCGATTCATACCGAAACTGAATTTTGTCAATATTAATTAAAGAAAATACACATTCAAAATGGATAGTAAGGGTATGTGTTATTGCTCCGTTAAAGTACATAAACATCATGTTGTTTCATAGATGTTAAAGACTTAAATTGTATTTTAATTGTGAAATATCTGAAAACCAATTTGTATACTGAAGTTATTAAAAGAAAAAAATCATGCAACGGCAAGCAATACTGATTATAATTGTTATAATTTACAATAATACAAACCCATTATTTGTTGTGTAGCAAATATTGTTGGTTATAATGTATGTAAAATTACGTGTTTTCTGTTAAAAATATTAATCAAGCCAGCATTTTTATAGGTAACTCTGAAATGCCTATTATAAATATGATTCTAATTTTATGTTATGTCAACGTGTTATCGTGTAAGGAAATTTATGAGAGCCCAATCAAGTAGTTTGTTTCATTTAAGATTTTCAAAGGAAGGCAACTTCCCTAAATCCGAGCTAATTAAATAATAAATAATCAAAAAAACACTATTTCGCTAGATTTTGTCGAAATATACGATTTTTGAAGATTCTGTTCTGACACTGTGTTTACGAAGGTAACGGTTAATATTTACTATCCTCCCCACGGTGAGAGGGCATAATGTGAGTGAAGTTAGGTTTTAAGTGTAAGGATAATTAAAATCCCTTAAAGGGGCCCTCTGGATTAGACTAAAATAAAATTTGATCCAGAAAAATGTATCATTTAATTTTACTGTCCGATTAATTATTGTATTGCAAACAATATAAAAATTAAATTTCAATTTTAAACAAACAGGCCATGAGTTTATCGTACTATTTGTTAGAATCATTAGCCCCCACGATACACCATTTACTCTAGGGGTCAAATTCAACAATGTGTTAACAAATTTCTTTTTTCTTAATAAATATATATATGCACGTACCAATTCATTGAAAGTGATGAGTGGAACAATAAAAACAAAGTAAAGATCTTCCCACCCCTTTCATGAAAAATAGTCAGTCTACAGTAATTAAATAGACAAAAATATAAAACACAATAAATAATATAAAATGTAAAAACGATAACTATTAATCGCTGATTAAATACTGAATGTTGTTAAGTGTTATAAAAATGTTAAAATATTTAGAAATGAATCTATAAACAAAGTTATTTTATTGTCCATTTTCCTTGTTTTAAATCGTATTTTTTGTCCTGGAATGAAGAAAATTTAAAGTATTCAGAACTTTAATGCAATGTTTTAATACTGGTTTTCTTTAGCGCACAAAATATGTAAACTGTGTTAGATTTTAGTACACACATATATAAGGTCTTGGCACAAAACAATTTTAATACAAAAAGAAACATGTTGGAAGCAAATCTCTAGTTAATATTATTTTATGACAGTCGACGGGTAAGCCTAACATTAATTTTGTATCAGGACAAAAAATCGCTTTATGTTATGCAGGCTTGCTATTGTGTAAGAATATTTCAAATGTTAGAGAAAAACAAGTATTTTTTTTGTTAAAAAAGGTTTGTCAAAGATCTTGAATTTTAGTCTGTGAGTTTATTTAATCGCTTTACATTCAACTCACTATGAGATATTAAACCACGAAACAACATAACAAATAATTGGTATCCGTGTTTTAAGTATCAAACTGTTACTTGATCAACAATGAAATACTTTCAGACGGAAATGATCACAGTCATATGCCCATGTATTTGCGTATAATAACCTTTCGGTATTGTTACAGCTGACGCGCTAGATGTCATGTATTCATTTCCTTATTAAAAATGTTAGCAATTTGATTCTGTTATAAAGAATAAGCACCCTCTTTCGTCTTAGTGTAACATAATTTTCATCTCAATATACTTCACCTTAAGGAAACGAATGGTACTTTTTGGCATGTATTTATTTAAGAGTATGCTGTCTTAATTTATGTGATCACATACTTAGCAATTCATTTTAAAATGTGTATATCAAAGTTTTTTTTACACTAGATCGATCGCTATCTTTGCTATTTAGGGGTCTAATTTGTTTTAATGGGTATGAAGGTTAGATATGGGTGGATGTACACTAAGTGCCTTAACTTATTATTAGATAATCTATTCAACAATTAAAATAGTGGCACAATTGTTCATGACCTTTTGCGAACGACATGCAAGCTTTCAGAATTTTCAAAGTACTATTTCATCGGTTATAAAAATACATTCTTGAGAGATTACTACATATTAATGAAATATTTAAAATCGACGATTCTTTATGCAAAACCGCATACCCCCAGAGAAACGAACAATGGGATAACATAATTGTACGGTGTAGAAGTTGTGCAAAAGTCGACCTATAATCTAGACGATGCTCTGACTAAAGTCTGTTAACATCAATGCAGTTTTTCGGTGATCTTATTTTTTCGATGAGGCTTAAACAGCCTTTCCAAGATGTTGCGATTGAAAGCCGAATATATGTCAATGACAGCTTGAATGTCGCTTGTAAGTCTTAGCCTATGAATGAGTTTATTTTGAAAAATAGGTGTATTGATAACATCCATTACTTGTTAATCATTACTTAAAAACGTCGCCTGAACTTTCCAGAATCTAGTAGTTCTTATCATCCAAAATTGAGGAGTGGATTTTAAATCTAGTTCTCTCTTCAAATAAAAGATGGTTCTAGAGAATATCAAATTGACAACCAGTCCACAGTCGCATCTGTATGCCGGTCAGTGGAGATGGCGAGATTAGTGTATTCCCATTTACTTGATGTTATGGTGGTCGCAGGCTTTACACATACAGCGCCTTGTATTCCCAAATATTTACTCATCATTATGGACAAGACAACGATACTGAACGTCGGTAATCTAACCAGAACCACAGTACCACCATACGTAATTATTTAATAGAAAGGATATTATTCGGTTATTGTGTTTGGCGAAAATTGAAATAAGTAAAATTAATAAACATATCTCCTAATATTAATAGTATCCACGTGAAATTAAATAAATATAGTCAATAAAAATGTTTGTAAAATTTAAAATAATAGGACAATGTTACTTTTGACTTCAAGTCATAACAGGCGGCATGTCTTTCAGACAGCAGTTCAGCCAACGGAAGCAAAATAGTTGCTCTTTACAATGATAACGAACTAAAATATATGTCGACACAGAATATTTTTTTTCGAAGCAGACGGTCGTGTCATGGCTACTATTGTGTAGTGTTTCGTTGTTTTTTTAAGCTAAAAAAGTCTTCAGACTCTGTTATTAGCAGAACATCTGCGATTTGAAACTTGACGACAAGCACTTAGGAAATTTATCATCGGGACAGTATTTCTCACTCGTCGAATGATAAACCTTTTTTTCAATGGTTGAATCGAGAGATGTTTGGGCTGGGAGAATAAATAAACACGCTCACAATATCACCTTCGTGGTGGAAAACAACACATTATATATATGTGTATATATATATATATATATATATATATATATATATATATATATATATAGTATAATCAAATATAAACTAAATGTAAGTTTTTAGTAGATAGAACCTATAGTGAAATGGTTTAAGTTCAATATCCGAGATAGGGCAATTATAAAGATAGAAGAAATAAGAGTGATACACATGTACGTATGTCTAGATTTATTTTAAACTTTGATTGTTCAATGCAATGTATATTCTGTAATAAACTATTGTTTATAATTTTTTCCTTAAGCCAAGGCTTTTCAAAGATCAAATCTTATAATCAGAGAAAATATATAGATAGATATGTTGGCTATGGAAAAGCCAAAATTCAAACATTTGAAAAAATATTATTAAGAATGGAGTTAAAACAGTTCGTGTAAAAAAAGATATGTGGTTTGTCCAGATGGTTGTCCGTTGAAAAAGTGTCCAATGAAAAGGAGATTTTGAAGAAGACGAAAAAAGTTTTTCGTAGAGGCTGTATGGAGAAAGTGTTCAAAGTGAAGTAAATCCAATAGTGAAATGTTGAGTTTAAATCGGAAATGGAGCGCACTTAAATGGAATTGATATGAGAACTCTGGCTATTTTAAAATCTTCCTGGGCCATCGTAAAAAAACAAATGACTTTAGTGGTCAAATATTCAAGCGATTCTAAGAAAAAAGCCTCAAGTAAAAAAGCGAGCCCAAATTAGGAGGTGGGCTGGAGAGAAGAGAGAGTGAAACATGAGGGAAGAAAGTGGTAGGGTTAGTTGAAAGAGCCGTGGTTGCTGTTGGAAGGAAAGGGGATGGGGGAGGAAGTGTTCAAGTGATAATGAAGTTGATGGTAGGATGTGGGCGAGGATTGATCATAGTTTTAAAAATAGGTCATTGAGTGTAAATATTATTTGAAAAGAAAAGGGAGCCGTAGTTAACACCGGATTTGGACAGAGGACGAAATAATTTCGAAAGTTTAAGAGGGTTACCGTTGCAGAGATTTATATTATCATATATATATATATATATATATATATATATATATATATATATATATATCTGAGGCACCTCTACCGGTTAATTCTGACAGGAGGAAAATAATTAATGAGGGAATGAAACAAATAAATAAAGATTAACGTCTATTAATTTTGATTCCTACCCCCCTCGCATATTCCCTCGTATGTCATTTACGGTTGAATTTAAAGAATGGCAGGAAAGACTGCGTCAGCAAAATTACTACATACTACAATGATTTTCAAATCACTACATAATAACGTTGTATTCACGAAAACCAGCCCAGTTGTCCCTCTAAGAATGATTTTTTTATTTCTGAATTAAAGATTCGGAGTGACGCTGTTTCAGAAAATATTCACTTGACGGTTGTCTGTCGTGTGTGGCGAAATCCTTTTGCGAACATGCAAACACGCAGACAACTTCCCTTAATATATATATATATATATATATATATATATATATATATATATATATATATATATATATATATATATACATTTCTATGTATAAGATTAATCCCCTGAATTAATGATAAGATCATAATGAATTTTTAAAAATATATTCTAGGCATCGCGATAAGCAACATGATCACTTAATTTCATTTAGTAAATTGTAACATTAGGAGGTGCATATATTTACATGAAAGTTATCTGTTTATATAGTTTTATACAGGGTGGGCAAAAATAAGGGTCCTATTTTTAAAAATTCATAACTTTTTTATTTATTGATTTTTTTTTATTTTTTAGAATAAGTAAAGGACCCCTTCCGAAGCAAGCATGAGCCGTATTAGCCCTAAGGAACGTACCCTCATTTAGAAAACATTATTTTTGCTTAAAAAACTCAAAACAGTGTAAAAAAAATACTTTAGCTTTTGTAAGTTTTAAGAAGTGTTTTTCGGCTAAAATTTGTTTTGTTTATTTCAAAAAATCTCAGAAGGGTCAGTCTACACACACATAAAGTTTGGTGTGTTTAACTTTTATTTTGTGGAAGTTATTCAAATTTAAAGATAGGACCCTTATTTTGGCCCACCCTGTATATGTATATATATATATATATATATATATATATATATATATATATCATATTTCATCAGATATATATTAATTTTTCCACCTGTGCCTTAGTTCAAGCTTTTGCTATTATCAGTGTACCTGCTGATAACTTTAGACGGTCCTAAGGCACGAACCCAGTACAAAATTGACATCGACGCTGCAAGCTATCGCGTTAACCTCAGGGCCACAAGGAAAGACCGTTAAGAAAGCCAGCAACAGGCAGTCGGTAATAGAAAGGTTTCAACAAACGTTATAGAAAATTTTTATTTGCAGGGTTCAAGTTTTATTTCTTTAAGGGCTAATAACAATATTTTATTAAATAGATATAAAATGATTTTAATATACAGACGCCGACTTTTCAGTCTTATACTATTATCAGCATAACATAAGGTTAGAACCCAGTACAGAATCAACCTCTGATATATATATATATATATATATGGGAAGAGAAGGATGAATATATATATATATATATATATATATATCATTAATGCAATGTTCCAGCGATCTGTTGTTGTTGTAGATGTTTTTTTAGAAAAAGATTCGACTATTTACTATGTGCGTTCGCTGATTTAGCTTATGTAAAGTTAATTTCTCTTAATTTCAGTGCTAATTGGTGGTTGCTGTGAGGTAGGATACCAGAAAATGTCAAACAAATGCTATATGTGTTGCTTATAACTGTTCTGGAACGGGTATTCTAATATATATATATATATATATATATATATATATATATATATATATATATATATATATATATATATATATATATATATATATAATGATGGTAATAATCCAGGTGAAAAATATCCACAGGGTGGTAATCCAGAGAATTTTAACCGGGTTTATAAAAAGTGCTCAATATCAAAATAGAGCTTTATATATGATAATTTTATTTACACAGACATGTACAAAATCTGCGACACTGGCATGTCGATGTTATCGATCAACAGTTACTATAAACTGAGATCTCATCAGGCAGAGTTAGAATCCGATCTTAACCTCAGATCATATTTGGAGAGAATGAAGTGGAGGGATAGAGAAAGAGAAGAAGAAGGAAAGAAATTTAACATTTCAAAAATTAAAGCCGTTAAAAAATTAAAATTAAAAATTAAAAAATCAAAAAATCTAAAAATCTAAGAAACAAAAAACAAAAATCTAAAATCTAGAATCTGAAACAGACAGGGCAAATAAATAAATAAATAAATAAATAAAAATATAAGGTGGAAAGAGGAACAAATAATGATGAGGGGAGAGACACATAGAGGAAAAAGAAGGAGAGAAAGAGGGCGTCTGTTGATTCAGATCAAGAGGGAAGGAGGGGGGTGGTAGATGCACGAATCAGGTGTCAAAAAACCGTCGAGTTTATAAATGTATTTTTCCAAGTGAACTGTAATATCGTGTATATGCGTGTATGCGTGCGGGCAAACTGGTGGTGGGGCGGTGAGCAAATGTGTCGCGATTCTGGGTTTATATTGTCTTTATAATTTGTCTGGAGTTAATTTGAATAAATAAGTATATTCAGAAATAGTAATAATAATAATAATAATAATAATAATAATAATAATAATAATAATAATAATAATAATAATAATAATAATAATAATAATAATAATATATACCCCTAATAATTGAGGTAAAGTAATTGAAATAATAAATGAATGATAATAAAAATGATAATAAAGACATGATAATAAAAATACTAAAAAAACTACTAAAAACTAAAAAATATAACTAAAGAATAACTAGAAAATGCCGGCGTTATTAGTTATTAATAATAATAATGGTAATAATAATAATAATAATAATAATAATAATAATAATAATAATAATAATAATAATAATAATAGATACCCCTAATAATTGAGGTGAAATAATGAAAATAATAATAAATGTAGTATAATAAAAATACTAAAAAATATTAAAAAATATATAACTAAAAGAATAACTGGAAAATGCTGGCGCTATTAATTATTATTATTAATAATAATAATAATAATAATAATAATAATAATAATAATAATAATAATAATAATAATAATAATAATAATAATCATGATACTAATAATGGTAATAATAATAATAAAAATAATAATAGTGGTCAATAATATTTTAGAGTTTATAAAAATAATAGTTTAGGAAAGAAATAGAATAATTAAGGAATATTAGGAATCCTAGGGGGTAGTGATTATCATAATAATATTAAATAATGATAAGATAATGTTTGCCGATATTATGATATGGGTTAATGGTTGCAATAATGCTGATCATATAAAAATAGTGGTTTAACAGACAACAATAATCAGAGTGGTAATCCCAGTAATCTTAACAATAGCAATGATGATAGTGAAAAATTATAGAAGTAGTCATAATGGTGGCAATAATAGTAGTAGTAAAAATAATAATAATAATAATAATAATAATAATAATAATAATAATAATAATAATAATAATAATAATAATAATAATAATAATAATAATAAAAATGGCAGTGGAGGCAAAAGTAAGGTAACGGTAAAACATGGCAATATCAATATTATTAATACTAATAGTGATACTGTTAATTTCGTTGCTGCAAATAACAATAACCATGATAGTAACGTCAGACATGATGTCACCACTGATAACAATAATTATCTTGATAAAAAATACAGAAATGAAAAAATAAAAAAAGTGAAAAAAGTGAAGAAAATAATTCAATGTCAAATAGTTAAGTTTAAGATATTAATAATAGTAGTAATAAATAATTGATAATGATAATCTAAAAATAATCTAAAAAATATAATCTAAAAAATAATCTAAGAAATATAGAAATATTAATCAATAAATGGATAAGCATAAAAGGGGGTATTTAAGAGTAAAGAAAAATACAGCAGATTACCAATAGTGTTAATCGTTGTGGGTATGATAATAATAATAATAATAATAATAATAATAATGATAATAATAATAATAATAATAATAATAATAATAATAATAATAATAATAATAACAACAATAATAATACCAACCAATACTACCGCTTACAGTACTACTACAAATAATACTACAAACAAAAATGCTACTACTACTACTACTACTACTACTACTAATAATAATAATAATAATAATAATAATAATAATAATAATAATAATAATAATAATAATAATAATAATGATAATAATAATTAATAAAAGGTATAAGATGATAGTTCTGTTGACAAAATTTTCAGTTGGTGGGGAGGTGTTTTTTTTGTTTTTTTTATATAGTAACAGCCTAAGGGGTTATGAGTGGATTACTAAGAAGGTGTAATCTATTATGCCGACAGTTAATTGATGTTTCTTGTTTTTTGTTTAGAAGTTTGCCCCTATCACTAAATTAAATTATTTCAAGTTTTTCTGTTAGGCAAAGGTAGCAAGGTGAGTTTAGGGAACCACAAGTGCTAGTTCTTCTAATTGTGTTCCAAGTTACTGTTGGTGATAGGTTATTGTTGTATAGTTCCCAGTAATATATAGAAAGTGAGGTTCTTTTTTGATATGTAGGGTTATTAAAAGAACACTTATGTCCAGTATATCTTTCTTTGAAGGTATTACCAGCCATACCTATGTAGAATTTTTTAAGGGTTGGGTTTTCTTTAGTAGAGATGGTTGCTTGATATACTGATTGGGTTATTTGGCAATTATGTTGTAATGGGCATTCTTTTTTGTTTGTGCAGTTACAGGCCTTGGTATTTGCTGTTTTAGTTGCGGTAGTTTTTTCATTTAGAATTTTGTTGTTATGTTTTTTTATTATTTTTTCTAAATTTTCACCACAGCTATAGCTTAATTTGAGGGTGTTTTTATTAAAGATGTTATGCAGTATATTGTTGGGAGGGAAATGTAGATTGATTAAGTCTAAGAATCTTTTACCGAGTTTGGTTTTAACCATGTTGTTATATGGGGGTGTGAACCAGATAATTTTTCTACCCCTATTTTTGCGTCTGTTGTTGGGAGGTGTAGGTTTGGTGAATTTAATTTGGGTGTTTTTGTATCCACTTTGCTTTAACGCTTTATTGTAAAAGTCCTTGTGTTTGTTGAAAATTTCTTCATTAGAGGAGTTATCACTAATTCTTTTTTCGATTGATCTGGGGATGTGTTGAATAATGGTTTTTGGGTGGTTAGAGAGTGGGTGGATATAGATCGGGTTGGCATTGTCTTTAGTATACGGTTCATAAGTTTCTTTATCTAAGTTGAATGTTACGTCTAGAAAATTAACTATTTTAATGTTAGATGTTATTTCTACTTTGAGATCTAATCTTTTCATTTCTCTAAGGATAATTTTTTTTACTCTTTCACATTTTTGTCCATTTGAGTTCTTTACTATTAGTAATCCGTCATCCCTATATAGGCCTATATCTTCAATGCTAATGTTTTTTGTGAGATTATATAGTATGTAAAGACCAACTAGATCAGTGACTTCTGCTGAGTCCAGGGAACCCATAGAAACATCAAAAGATCCAAATTGATTACTTTTAGTCCATTGTTCATGTTTACAGATTAGTACTGTATTTCTGCATTTTCTAATTATATTGATTTCATCTACAGAAATATCAGATAGAAGTGTGGCAAAATCGATAACGTTTTCGAAAAGTTCTTTAGATATAGATGGGTAGTAGTTAATAATATCAAACTGGATGAATGAGCAATCAGTTTTATTTACTATTTTAAGGAACCAGTTTATTGTATCTGCAGTGTTTATCCATTGATTAAGTTTATAGAATGTTTTTATCTGCTTATTTATTCTTTCTAAAAAAATTTTACTAATTTTCCCTATTTCCTGTCTTGTGGGGTTAATAAGTCTAGTGGTTGGTTTAGTTTGGAAGTCAGATTTGTGATCTTTGAGAAGAATATATGCTTCTTTTTCTTTTAGTTTACTTACTCTATCGCTGATCTTAAGTTTATCTGTGATAATTTTACTATCGGTATTGATGTTGTGGACTAAATTAATATTACATTTTTGTAGTTTTTTGTGATGTTATTGTCAAGTAATTTGTAGTATTCTTGTGTTGTTAATTTGTAGAAGTTTTGAGTTTTATCAGCTTTAGTTAGTATATATTTTGACTTATTAATTTCCTTAACTATTTTGTCTATTTTCTTTTGAAATGGGTTTTTTTTTGTGGTGAAATGTGATGTCCCTAACAATATTCATTAAATCCATTTCGAACCCGTCAAGCTGTTCAACGTGGGGTGCAGTTCCTTGATTTTTAAATCCATAATAATCCCTCGATTCGTTGCATGTAAATTTCTCCAGGAAAAAGCTAGCTTTCCACTTCATCCTCCTCAAAAGTTCTTCAATCTTCATAATAAGTATAAGAAGATAGTTACGTTTGTTGGTAGTCGGAATGTTTTTTAAGGAGGTATTAAAATTGTTTTTTTCCATGTATGCGAATTAATAATCCACGGTTTGGAAAGTGCTCAACAGTAATGGAGCCAAGATAATAATGATGGTAATAATCCAGGTGAAAAATATCCACAGGGTGGTAATCCAGAGAATTTTAACCGGGTTTATAAAAAGTGCTCAATATCAAAATAGAGCTTTATATATGATAATTTTATTTACACAGACATGTACAAAATCTGCGACACTGGCATGTCGATGTTATCGATCAACAGTTACTATAAACTGAGATCTCATCAGGCAGAGTTAGAATCCGATCTTAACCTCAGATCATATTTGGAGAGAATGAAGTGGAGGGATAGAGAAAGAGAAGAAGAAGGAAAGAAATTTAACATTTCAAAAATTAAAGCCGTTAAAAAATTAAAATTAAAAATTAAAAAATCAAAAAATCTAAAAATCTAAGAAACAAAAAACAAAAATCTAAAATCTAGAATCTGAAACAGACAGGGTAAATAAATAAATAAATAAATAAATAAATAAAAATATAAGGTGGAAAGAGGAACAAATAATGATGAGGGGAGAGACACATAGAGGAAAAAGAAGGAGAGAAAGAGGGCGTCTGTTGATTCAGATCAAGAGGGAAGGAGGGGGGTGGTAGATGCACGAATCAGGTGTCAAAAAACCGTCGAGTTTATAAATGTATTTTTCCAAGTGAACTGTAATATCGTGTATATGCGTGTATGCGTGCGGGCAAACTGGTGGTGGGGCGGTGAGCAAATGTGTCGCGATTCTGGGTTTATATTGTCTTTATAATTTGTCTGGAGTTAATTTGATCTCAGTTTATAGTAACTGTTGATCGATAACATCGACATGCCAGTGTCGCAGATTTTGTACATGTCTGTGTAAATAAAATTATCATATATATATATATATATATATATATATATATATATATGTATGTATATATATATATATATATATATATATATATATATATATATGTATATATATATATGAACGCATGCCCCAGTTAAGATCATAAGATCGTTTTATCCTAAAGGAAGAAAAACATATTAAAATAAGCTATATCATTCAGTAAAAGATCTATATTTGAAGACCACCCATTTTCTTTTGAAGAGAATATGACACTCAAATCATTTTTAGTGCCGAGTAAATCCACGGGTTTAAAAGTGATACGAAGATAGCTCAACGATATGACAGGATGTATTCAAATGTTAGGCAATATAAACTCATTCCGGTTTCAGGCTTTCTTACGTCTTATCTCGGCTGTCAGCTTGACAATTCAATTGCCAAACTGACTTTCATAACTTAAATAAAATCCTCGTCAAAATCTGATTCTCATACAGATCTACAAATTTTGAAATCTGAAAATAGATTGAATCGTTTTAACTAGTGTTCACGACACTTTTTACAAAAAAGGCTAAGGTAAATTTGTCTCATGATAATTCGATTAGAATCTGGATTCTTCATATTTAACTAAATTTTAATCAAATTTATCTTGGTTATGATTAAAATCCATTTTTACAAAAACAAAATAAATAATATTGTAGTTAATAATATCACATTTAATAATTCATAAAATCATGTTGTACTGCAAATGCACATGTACCATGATAACATCAGCATACAGTTGTATTTCACTCATTTAGATTTAATTATTCGGTATGCTGCATGTGTAAAGTAACACTTAATATTCCATATAACCTGTGTATACTTGACATAAGAAACAACACAGTATATATATATATATATATATATATATATATATATATATATATATATATATATATATATATATATATATATATATAAAGAGGTGTACTAAAAGCGAACTTTTAGGAAAGGTAAAACCCTATTGTGAAGAGTATACAGCTCAATATCCAGGATAGAGCAGGTAGAAATGAAGGAGAATGGAACGGAATTAGAGAAAGCAAAAGCCAAATCAAAATTCAATATAAAAGTTCAAAGCAAGGTATATTCCGCAAAAAGGCAATTTATTCAAGTAAAATTTTCCTTAAGCCATTGAATTTTGATTTGGCTTTTGCTTTCTCTAATTCCTTTCCATTCTCCTTCATATATATATATATATATATATATATATATATATATATATATATATATATATATATATATATATATATATATATATATATATATATGACAAATGACAAACGGAAAACAAGTTAAAGCGCAGGAGAAAAACAAAAACACGTAAACTTGGTTTCTGTTTTTCACACATTTTATCCACCACGAAATTTATTTTTCATGTATTATCGTGTACCTTACCCCATATATATATATATAGAGAGAGAGAGATATGTATATATATATATATATATATATATATATATATGCATATATATACATATATATTTATATATATATATATATATATATATATATATGTATATATATATATATATATATATATATATATATATGCATTATTTTAGTTCAAACTATACATTACAGTGCATGTTGGGGGTGCCCGTGATTCATAGATCTAGTCATTTTTGATTCAGAATAATTATCAGATAAATGAAACCGCGTTTTCTCCAACAAACAAACTCTTGAAAACCGTACGAACAGGCACTTTATTTATTTGTTCACTTACTTGAGAAAAATAATATATATATATATATATATATATATATATATATATATATATATATATATATATATATATATATATATGTATATATATATATGTATATATATATATATATATATATTTATATATATATATGCGTGTGGGTGTGGGTGTTATATATATATATATATATATATATATATATATATATATATATATATGTAGCATGTTTCAGAAGATTGTTGGAAAGATACCAAATTAGTGAAGTGATTATAATTAAACTATCTGCGTTGTTAGGCAAATATTTTTTGGTTATCTAATTTCAAATGTAAGTTCAATTAAATTAACGTTTCAATTATTTTTTTTTAGTTGGCTCAAAACTATTATTACGTTTTCGCTTTGTTAAACATAGATTTCATCTGTTTGAACTTGAAACAGCATACAAGATCGTAGGTTTTAATCCGTACTCATATCTTTTTTTTAAATAGAAGACTTATTTGAGTTGTTACTTAGTTTTACAATTATTTATGTTTAATTGAATTTTATTTGAAATAATATGTCTAACGACGAATGCGAAAGTACTGTGTCTTTGGAAAGGTTATAGTAGTGTACCAAAAAATGATGTATTACCGCATTTTTTCAACCAATGATAGAATCTGTCATTCTTGGTATCTATGATCTGGTGCGCAGTTCACCTTTAGCCGATTGAGTCGGCTTCCTCTGAATAGTTTCCCAGTCGCATCTACATTTCGACCAGATGTGAGGCTGCAGTTTATTGCAAGAGAGTGTCGCCGTACTCCTGCATACATCGCCTAGTATTCCTGAATAGTCATCTATCTGGAACCGGTGTTTCAACATGATTATACCGTCATAATCGATTAATGATAGAACGCTTAAATTGCATGCACAGTTTATTTACACAGTTGTATTAAAGTAAGTGTGCATTCAAGAATATTCACGGATACAATATTTTATGAAATTACAAATTCACCATGTTCTCAGTATGAGGGTATAATTCCTTCAAATATACATTCACTTAACTTTTCTATACACGACACACATACACACATAGGAACAAATGCTGAACTTTGCATATATAAACACCGACTATAGAAAAAACAACTTCAAATGAAATGAAATATCGGAAGTTCCAATTTGAAATTGTTCGGAATACATAACGATTTCTACGAATATTTCCAGCAATGCTTAACGGAAATGAAAAAGGGTATTTGGCATTAGTCTGGCTGTCTTCCAACATAAATATTAAAAAGAATGTGGAGATTTGTAATTCAGTTTGATGATTGATTGTTTATTTTTCCATGTTAGCGCAAAAACTTTGAAACTGATGTTATGTAAAAATGAAGATATTTAGCTCGGAATTGTGCGCTATATCGAAATTCAGAGCAAGTACTTAATCTGACTTTTCTTTCTATAATAGTTACATCCAATATTATTATTATATGATTCAGTAGGTGTATAAATAATTTTGGTCTAAACACATTCGAATAGCCTGCGTTGATACAGTGTTCACTAACATCGCAACCGACTTTCCACACCCGGTTTTATGTTTGTAATTTCTCCTTTATGTGAAACATTTGTCCATTGTTTCCTTTTGACGAAATATCATTGTAACCGCAGTGAGGCAGCTTGTTGCTAGATGGGTACTATCTGTTTCATTGAAACATATCGAACGATAACAATTGGTTTCATCTTAGCGGCACTGTTGTCACAAACGCATTTTTGGTTATGCTGTAATTGTATGTATATACAGATGTTATGTGCATTCAATCCTCTCGATAAAGTCAAACACAATTTGATCATGATTTACAAATGAAGTCAAATGAACAGCATGTTATAATTTAATTCCTTTTTTGCTTCTTAAATTTCATTCTAATTGTGCGCTGTTGTGAACTCATTTTTATTCCATTTTACTTCAGTCTAGTTCCTAGAAATTCTTGGGGATAAGATTTTATCTCTATATGAGATACATAAACATTCGAATATTTTGTTAAAATTCTAGTTTTCTTCTAAAACGTCGACCAGTTAATCATGTTATGATATATTATGCTTGCATTCTGTTGGTCTTTCTGAATTTCAAAACAAGAATTCATCAAGCGTTGTGAAGTATCTAGCTTAGTACTGTAACTATAAGCAACATCACAGAAGGTCAAAACATTATCGTATACGTCAGTGTGCGGTCGCCATACAGATAAGATCTTATTTGTGCTGCGAATACAACATATTTTGAATATGTAGTCAGAGTTTACTTGTAGGATGTGTATCCTCATGCCAGTTTGTCCTTAGTAATCCCTATACAGAGATATATTAGGAATTCGTAGACGGAGTCTAGTAGACATACAAACTTTACTCCACATAAATGTGCGAGGATGTGGAGATTTTAAATCCGCATCTCATTTTACAATGTTAACTTGTGAACACAAGTGGTAAAAGCAGTGAACATAGGAAATCATTTTAAAAATATTATAGTTCTTAAAGTTAATATTGATACCATTAAAGGGTTGATTTACTATCATCTTGAATCGCGCACTGCACACTACCCCCGCCGGAAACTTTGAATATAAATCCGGTTTCCGAATCTTTCGCGATAATCTACAAGTTTGGAGTTTAGTTAGTGCTAATTCATTCATTCAAAATAAAATAAAACCAAAAGTTACGACGGAACTACTCTAAGTCCTCCCAACCATTTTAACCGGTTTTAAGAATCACTAACATGTAAACTCGTTTTTTTATTTCAATTATCAGTTTGTTGCGAGCGCAAGTTCCAACCACTATTAGTATCATGTGCTTTCTATATTTGTATACAAAACTATCCTGGTGTAATTGTGATAACAACTCGAAGATCATATCATGTTTTGTTTAAATAACATTTAGATGCGAGTGTGGAAATATGACGTTAGCTTGATATGTTTCTACATGAGGTTAAATCAAGTAAAGTAGCTTCCCAATGAGTACTCGGGTGATAGATATGTGTTTTGGAAGTCATTAAAAGACAGGTAACCGCATTGATCTGACGAGGTTAATGGACAGGAATGATATTTCTCTTTTGAGTTAATCGGCAAAAAGAGCAGTTAGGTATTGAATAAGTGTGTTGTACACCGATAGGGACAGGGCGGGGGATATTTTATGAGTACAAAGAAAGAATAACACCCCACATTTAAAAAAAAACAAGTGAATTTATAAAGTTTATTTATCAATAAGATCTCTGAGAGGCTATTAAGAAGTAGAAGAAGAAAAAGAAAAAGACTAAGAAGACAAAGAAAGAGAAGAAAAAGAGGAAATAAGAAGAAGACGAAGATAAAGAAAAACCGCCAAAAAAAGAAGAAGAAAAGGGGGAGGAGGAAGAAGAAGGGGAAAAAGTAGAAAGAAAAATATGAAAACTTCGGCTGCAACATCACAACTGCGCTTAAAAAAATGTTTCCCTCTGCTGTCCTTTCATTGTATCCCGTTTTCTTCGATTTCTGAGGCGCTAAATATCTAGCACGGACAAAAAAACAGATTCTACCACATATACAGCCGGTCTGTAACAATACACCGCCGGTACGCATAACATAAACTGTACTGTTTAGTTTCAAAATGAAATAATTTATACGCAGACAAACTGTTACGTTAAACGACATCTGTTCAGTTTGGATAGATTGGCAAGAGTCTCGAGCCGGGATCGAAATTCGATCATCTATCAGAAAGTCGACACCACTTATTTCAGCTGTCATTCACATTCTCTGAATAAACGAAATATTAAGGTTTATATTTTGTTCGAAATCTATTAGATTATTTTACTTCAGTAAAATGTCGAAAATGTACAGCTGATACTAAAGTAGGCGTAACAAATTATTATAAAGGAAATCTCGCTTAATTGTTGTCTAATTACTATGGACGAAATTTAATGCAAATCTGATGTGTTTGAATTTAGAAATTGAAAGGGGGGTTAATATCCCCATAAATACTCTTTAAATCGCTTCAAAGTTACTGACATTTTGAAAATATGTTTTAATTGATTTCTTAGAGGTATTGTTAAAATTTTACAAAGTTCCGGGGTGTCTGAATGTACATTTTGATGAAACTAAATTAAACTAACTATACCCTGCTTACCTCGCGAAGCTGTCTTCCAAAAAATCATAATGATAGGTTAAGCAGTTTAGAATTGAATATTGTACAGACCCATACATAAACATATACACATACTTAATTATATATATATCGTGCAAATGTTCATGTTTTTTTTACATTTTTTTACGTTTTTTCATGTAATTGTCAATGTTGTTAATTCTTGTTGCTAGTCGCTGCCAATTTTGATGTTTATTATGAAATTTTTTTAGATGTTTTTCATGTTTTCTGTCAATTTATTATTCGCTTTTCTGTTCCAATTTTGATGGTTTCGAGTTAGTATTCATTTGTTCTTTTTTATGTTTTTCCATGTTTTTGTCAATGTTTTTTCTTGCTCTTAGGCGCCAATTTTGATGGGTTTTTTCTTCAATTTCATGAAATTGTTTTCGTGTTTTTTCATGTTTTCAAATTTTGTAGGCCTTTTTTGCGCCAATTTTAATGTTTTTCTGATTATTTTTTATTTTTATTATTATCTTTTCCATGTAATTTAAAAACTTTTTAATTCAATTTAATTTTATTTTTTCTCTTATTCGTCAATTTTGAAGTTTTTAAAAAGTTTTAAGTTTTTTTTTTAAATATTAGTTTTGTTTTATGTTTGTTTTTGCCTTTTGGACCCAATTCTGATGGTTTTGATGTTTTTTATCTGTTTTTATCGGTTCTTTTCATGTGTTTGTCAATTGTTTATTGTTTTATGGTTATTGTTGTGATTTTAAACAGGGCGTCGGATCTAGATACAGTCAGATTCGGACGCGTCATGCGATTATCTATGTAAGTGTACAGGTAGGGTAATATCTGTTATATTCTCATGGTACCATCCTTCCAGAAATTACCTCTCCTCTTATAAGAAGTGTGGACTTAGTGCACTATCTATTCTGGTGTCATGATACCATCCTCTTAGGAATGCTATTCTCCTTTTTGAGAGGTTTGGATTTATTGTATCATCTGTTCGGTTGTAATAATATAATCTTCCCTAGCATTACTTCATTCTTCTTGAGAGGTGTGGAAGTAATTTAGTGCCTGTTCTGGTTCTAACTAGTAAATATATGCGACCAAGGGGTCTTGTGCAGTATACAGCCCTACGAGGTACATTTTAGGAGGTTTGTGCAGTATTTCGCCCCTATGAATTACGTTTACTTCTTTCTTCTTCTTCTTCTT
Source organism: Sepiola atlantica (assembly GCA_963556195.1). Lineage (NCBI taxonomy): Eukaryota > Metazoa > Mollusca > Cephalopoda > Sepiida > Sepiolidae > Sepiola > Sepiola atlantica. Next base: position 116,117,354 of record OY744521.1, read on the forward strand.
CTTCTTCTTCTTCTTCTCCTTCTTCTTCTTCTTCTTCTTCTTCTTTAGAAACAGGGGTAAAATGCACCATATGAGCTCGACAGGCGCGCATTAATATAAGTACTTTTTATGAAGTTGATTCTTTGATACGACATGGGCGCATTAATATTAGTCCTTATGTATGCGCACCGGGATTGGGATTAGTACATATATAGTATGCGCACCGTTGCGGAGATATCTACATATATAGTATGCGCACTAGGGTGGGGATAGGTAGGTTCATAGTATGCGCACCGGGGCAAATTTAGGTACGTATATAGTTTACGCACCGGGGCGGAGATAATTAAGTCAATAGTATGCGCACCGGGGCGAGGATAGGTACGTATATAGTATGCGCACCGGGGCGGAGAAAGCTGCGTATATAGTATGCCCACCGGGGCAGAGATAGTATCTATATAGTATCCACTCCGGGGCGGGGATAGTTACGTATATTGTGTGCGGTTCGGGGTAGGTACGTATATAGTATGCGCATTGGGTCGGATTTTGGTACGTATATATAGAAGGTGCACCAGGGTAAATACACGCACGTATATAGAAGGCGCCGACAGAGGTAGTATTTTTCATAGAAATATGTCATACTTTTGCCCCGTGCAACGGAAGAGGAAGGGTGGGATGGGGGAGCTTTCGCCGAAGGCAACAGAGATACGGTGGCAACGTGAGAAGGGGCAGTGAAATGGGGCGACTAGTGAAGAGAGAGTCCTGGGCAACGCCGGGTAGCTGTTGTAGTATATATATATATATATATATATATATATATATATATATATATATATATATAGAGAGAGAGAGAGAGAGAGAGAGAGAGAGAGAGAGAGAAAGAGAGAGAGAGAGAGGGATAAAGGGAATGAGAGAGAGGCATATATATATACCGTACTTTTTTATTTATCTGTATTGGTCCCATCCTTTATCATGTGACTAGAACAAAAGGTCATCTTAGTATAGGCGTTTTATTCTTACTGCATCGTGTGCTTCATGTAATTTATAGAGGATTCACTATATTCACTTCATGAAAATATCAAATCTTTTTTTATGAAAGTGAATTATTATATTATGAGGCGTATTTCCGGATTTTAATTATTATAAATAAAATTATCTATTCGCGTAAACTTATTTCCTCATGAATATAATTTATTGTATTGTTTAACCGTATCCTTTGACTTTCTTAGTTGATGGTGTGCATAGGAGAAGGGGCCATTAAGATAGAAACATGCTCGTGTAATGCATCGTAATTATCTTTTCTATCAGAATTTCTGTCAACAAAAGCCACGAGAGGTTTGATGCTATTGTTTGATGTCAACGCTTTGAGTACTTTTATGTCGAAAGCTTGCACTTGTTTTGTGTAAGATTTGTTTGTAAATTATTTGTTTTCAGCACTCTGTTTTTTATATATATCATCGATTTTTCAAAAATTCTCATTCATCTGTCACTGATCATTGATCTAACAGGAAACGATGTGTCAACATGACTAGGACAGTATACAGGATATTAGTTTACCATTAAAATGATTCCCGACTTAGTTAGGGTATACATTATTATATAATTATAAATTAGGGCATATACATACATACTTCTACAGGTTAATTGCTTTCGGGGATGTTTAAAATTTATGATTTCAAATTTTTCATTCGAGGCATAATCTACACGGGTCGTCTAAAATCTAAATGTTTCGAACACTTTTAAAGAAGGAGTTAATTATCACGACCACCCTGAAATTAATATCAAATGTTACTGGCAATTATGAGAATAGAGAAAAAAAGCGTATGTGTTGATAACATTTTGCAAAGTAACACAACAGGAGAAAATCACCCAACATACATATAAGCTAAGTTCAACCAAGTAGCTGTAAAATGGTGTTATTCTTTCAAATTGGGCAATGCAATCATTAACAAACCTGTACTGACGTGGTACTAACATAAATTCCTTAAACTCTAAAGTAAATTCATTATTATATTATAACACATTAGCACAAACCTGTTCGCCTTGTGAACACATGAATACAAGATCGATCTGTGAAAAGCATATGCAGAGTACAAATTCGAACGGCTTTGAATAAAACATGTGAAATCAATGGGTGCACGATCAATCGGTACAAAATAAGATGATAATAAGATACAACAGTACGTTATTTATTGATTTTTGTGAATAGCGATTCGAAATATCACCAACCAGTTACGCCCTCTATTCAAGTAGAATACAAACTCATTTGTTAATTTAAATATAACAAATAGTTTAAAATATACACCGTTCTCTTTAATATGATGTTGATTTTGTGCCCGCCTGTAAAATAAACAATATAACATCTCTTAAAGTTAAGTGACCATATGATCAAACATTTGAAGAATTCTAGAATATTGAAAATTGTTGTCAAATTTAAACAGGATAACGTTTTAATTAGCTATGTGCACTGTGTATGTGATTTAATTTTGAACAGAATGTTATACATAATTTATTATGACGTAATGTTTGTTAGTATATATATATATATATGAAAGAAAGATAAAGAAAAGAGAGAGAGTGAGAGTGAGAGTGAGTGAGAGAGAGAGAATAAAATTAATCGTTTACCAAGCCGGAATAATTGTCTATCAAAACCTGTCTAACAGACAACACTACGTAGAACAAAATCATTTGAATTTCAAGCGGGGTATTGAAACCGTAAAATATAATTAGAAACTCTGATTGAAAACATCACTATCGAAACATTACATGGAGCTCAAAGAAAACAAACGCTTGCCAATAATAAAGGAAAACAAATATTTCGATGGACCAGTACCTTGAGATATCAAAACGATCCGTGATGACAATGTTAGAATAAGAAGCTAGAAATATTTTAACTATAGATCCTTTAAACTTTCTAAACAGTAGAATAGAAATAAAAAGAAACTGTAGACAAAGAATAATGTTCTTACTAGATACTATATATATATATATATATATATATATATATATATATATATATATATATGCGTCGGACTTTAGTTGAAAAATACTTGTAGTCCGGGGTTTCGAATTTCATGACCGGTAATGAATAGTCATATCTCTATGCTGATAAGTCCCGATTTAATAAGACGAAACGTATACGTAATGTTTATTTCACATATATATACATATATATATATATATATATATATATATATATATATAATTAAATAAATGTCATTAATTCATAATCTTAAATTAACAAAATAAATATTTAGAGTATAAACTAGTAACAAAATAAATAGTTAAAGATAAATTATTTCAATCACCCTTTTTATTAATAATGCCACCTGTTTATTTGAAATATTTCAAAACGAGGGGTGGACCCCACAAATAAGAATGTCAAACAAAAAGGGAAGCCATGTCTTTGTTTAAGAGCATTTGAGGCATTGTACAATGATCATATTAGCACACGAGGGAGCAATATCACAATAACAACGAATTCAAGTCGTTAGTTAGCTTGAGTGGGAGGTGACAGTGGTTAAGTGGATATCGACACGGACTGGGTGTTCGAAGTTCGAATCCAGTCAGTTCCACAGTACTACTTACACTTAGGGATGTTGACAACCTTCTCGTGGTCCTTCCCGTAAGTACCCGATGTCTTTCCAGAAAGATCTCTAACTAGAAAAACGTCAGGGAAACTAATGTAAACACGAGAATCATCAGATTCACACGAGAGAAGTAGTTAGCTTGAATATATAACACTTATATAAGCAATCGCTCGCAAAATAAACGCGCATTTAGCTTGATAATTGCCCGCAAGAATGAAACATTGACGCCCATGTGAAGCGTACATGCTATACATATAATAATCTACAAACGAATATTTATATTTCCTTCCAGAGAATATTATCAGACTACTAGATACTAGTTATTCTTGTATCAAACTAGTACTTACTTTAGCGAATAATCATTTTTTTGGTATGGTAACCCATACGTCTAATCTATTTCTATCAGTCAATGGGTGCAATTAGGTTTATTTGAGAGGGAATTCATACTTTCTTGTTCTTATAAAAAATGCTTAACATTGAGGCTAGTTTTAATCCATACATCGTAATAAAGTGCCTGCCTTACAATTATAAACGTGACGTATCATCACAAAGAAAACACTCACAACAACATTTTCAAATAAAGATGTATTAGCAGCGCACGCGTATATATATATATATATATATATATATATATATATATATGTGTATATATATATATATATATATATATATATATATATATATATATATATGTAAGTAAGAGTAATTATCCATATGTAAGGACATTTACGCGCATATCAGACATAGCATTAATCAAACGTGCGTAACTGGAGACGTCGAACCAGCAATTGAATATGACTTGAAATGCTCGTTTATTCTGAATCTTTGCACATACATAATTAAACTCACAAGGTAATATATTTTCTAGTAAATGCTGCTTAGCTACTTTCTTACTGCGAGGAAAGAAATCGTAAGCAATAAAAGCCGATAGATTCTTCTTCGAAATTTACCAAAGTGTACATAAAGTATACGATTATATAACTACGATAAGTCCACTTTTATTATTAATTCTAAGTTAAAATAAATGTTGACTTGAAATTTCTGATTTTAGTCAATTATTTAAAATCGACCTAGCGGTGATATTTAAACTCATTATCGGGCGTAGTTATGAAATAGTAGTAGTATCAATATTAATGGTAGAATTAGTAATAGTAGCAATATTAATGGTAGCATTAGTCGTATCAATAGTGTTACATGTGTGTAGCCGTTCTGACAGATCGGGCATTATAAGGTGTGTTTATGAAAAATTGTATTCAATTTATTTGGAGCTTATGTAATATTAATTATTCTAGAACTCGGAGAAGTAATACTTGAAGTAGTAGTAGTAGTAGTAACGGTATTAGTAATAGTACAAGTATTAATATGATTTGGTAACCTACATATCCAATCTAACGATTTCTCGACAATTCTTTAATGCTGTTAAATAGTTGAAAAGCCTATATTCGTTTGCTTATTGTAGGTACTTGTGCAAGTAATAGTTGTAGCAGTAAAATTGCAGTTTTTTTTTCTTCAAGACTATTATTATGTCTGGTCATTTCAATTGGATGCGTTTGTGTGTTGTGATTTCAAAATAAGAGAGGATATTTTGTCTTTTAATACCCAATACCGATTTCGGTTGCTGTCAATTCATAACCACGAAGAGTTCTCACACGAGTCATTTACCAGTTATCAGTAACTTATTGAGAGAAACGGGCTGTGTTCCATCGGGTCTGTGTGACAACATGGGTCCCCTGATTTTAAGTACTCTCAGTTTATCTTGGTCATTGTTTTTCGTTCTCGCAATATCCGTTTACCATTCAGTCCTTTATTTGTAATGCTTGTTGTTTTCCTGGAATTTCAGTGCCAATAAGCTCGGTCAGAATTGTATGTACCACCGTTCCCGTATAGTGGTTGTCCGATAGTGCATTCTTTCATAGTTTTTCATAGACTCTTCATGAACATTTTCTATGATATAATCATCGGTTGGTGTAATCGATTGTTAGTAGTGATAGGGTCAAATTATCGTATTTTTGTCTATATCTACACAGTCTCACGTTCTCTGCATTTTGATTAGTGGCGTGTTTAATATTATTATTAAAATCGTATTATTATTATCATTATTATTATTATTATTATAATAATTATTATTATTATTGTTTGTAGTAGTAGTAGTAGTAGTAGTAGTAGTAGTAGTAGTAGTAGAGGTAATAGTTTTTGTAGTATTAAGAGCTGTGTCATTATTCTAACACCGCTATTACACACATGCAACTCTGATTGTAACTTATGGTAAATTTGGTGTAATTATATAGGGGTATTATTTTAAATATAAAGAGTAAAGCCATACACAAGCAGCAAATGCCTCAATGACTTATGATGTGCTTGCAAATCGCTTTTAAGTCCGTCAAGTCTTAGAAATAACAACGACGCACACTTCACACAAGCAAACCCAGCAGGCGCATGTGGCAAAAAAACCCTTAGCAATGTCACCATCGCCATAGATCCTTATATGCCGCTTGAGAACACTTTAAGACTTCCATAATTGCTGCTAGTCGTTAAGTGTTCACATATGGGAGTTTAGACGGGCGTTTACAGGCATATTTTCTCACACTAAAAATAGTAAAAGGGTAATCTATGACATAAAATATTGTTTATTGGGTATTTTAATCAGTCTAAAACCGTTCGGCAGCAAGCGTTCGGTCTCGAGTCAAGTTGTGTCGGAGATGCCATCGTCTCAAACATAACATCCACCTTTCTGGGCGAAGAATTTATTATTTCCTTTCGGAGAAATGGTTATTGCTTGTGGTGTCCTCATATAAAGAGCATGCCCATGGGGCCGACCCTGCTATGTGTGCAGCTAGAACAGATTACCAATATTAGGGAGTTAGATACTCACTAAAAGCTTACCCTATGTTTAACCTTGTTGTGGTACGGAGGCAGGTAAACAAATCTGGCTCTTATTTGTTGATTAACATGTATATGTTCTGGCCTAGGTTTGAGTGTGGTAAATCTTTTTAGACTAGTGACCCTTTTGATTTTTATGTAAATACAAAGTGTCTTTATGGACGATGTGGTAATTTCTCACTATAAAACACGACCTTGTGTCTAACATTATCCTACTAGAGATGAAAAATAAGAAGAATCTTCAAAAACAATTTTCAGAGATTTTACACATCAAAACATCATTGTTTCCGGTTCGCATATGTAATCACCATGTAACAGTAACTCGTAACACTTCCTTATCTTCGCACAACGATCAGAGGTTATTATTTGTTTATTAGTTGTGTTTTAGACTAGAATTGTTGCTTAATGTTTGTCCTAATCCAGGATGACAATATTTAGTGCTGGATTTTCTCTTAATTAATAAGCGACATTGAACCTAACTTTGAATGGCTATATATATAGTATCATTAAATGTGCCTATAAATGTCTCGTTGTCTTATTTTTTAGCATATTTTTTTTTAGCTAACTATAACAGGAATTAAAATCCGTTTAATGCAGGGGGTTTCAAAGGTTTTGACTTGCAGACCCCTTTATATTCTAGGCGTTACCTTAATGATTTCGTTATAAACGCTTATAAAATTTATACACACAGTTTTGCTAAAAATAACATAGAATGTTGTATTAACGCTAAGAAAACCGGGTTAAGCTTACTTTAGACGTAAGTGTTCAAATAAAATACATTAATACTGCATGTTTATGCAAAATGTAACAAAATTATATTTTTTCATTCAAAAATTATTTTTTGTCTGAATTAAAACAGTAATAATACTTTACCAATAGTTTTATTGAAAATTACCCACAGTGGATTTTTAAATACACTTAGTGAGAAGGATGTGCTTTTTTGGCTTTGCACACATTCTCAATTCTTGACGATATTGCTGATAAACATACACGTAAGACACTTTCTGGAGCAAGTCTGGATCGGTATTTGTTTTTCAAATTTGATAGTGCCGAAAATCCAGTTTCGCATAAATATGTTGTTGCAAACGGCAACAAAATCTTAACCGCCTTTGAGATAATAATGGTATTCGAAAGCTACCATGATTTCGAAAGTTGCTGCTGCATAAAACTGATTTTTAAAGTTCGGTCTCTTGACATTTCGACTAGTTTTTTAGTTCTTTTTATGTGAGCATAATTTGCAATATTATCAGGAACATCTTTCGAGAAATATTTGTCAAATATTTCAGCAAGTGATATTAAATGTCTTTTAACATGTACAATTATGAAATCAACATTAACTGAACCATTATTGCTGAGATATTCGTCATGTGTAGGGAACACATCTAAAGTGTTCTTACTAACGTTTGCAGTCTATATGTTTATTTTTTTCTTATAGGCTTCTATTTTGCCATGACTAAATTTGTAGAGATAAATTCAGTTCATTATGTTTGTTGAATATATCTTCCAAATAAGCAATTTTGCAAGGCTAAATTTTGTCGGCAATTATCAAAGCATTATAATCACACAGAAACATCGACACCTCTTCACTGAGTTCAAATAGATGCTGAATTATTTTACCTGGTGATAGCCATCTTCCATCTGATTAAGCAACAGGCATGAATGTTCAGATCCCATCTAATAACATAGTATTGCAAAAAATAGACTATGCAGTAGTCTGTTTTTCATGAACTTCACCATTTTAATACAAGATGACGATAATATTGAAAAAGAAACATCCATTTTGTAGCAACCAGGGCCTCTCAAGAATAATGTTATGTGTTGCAGTAATATTAGATGATACTTCCTTATCATACCCCACAACACCTGAGTGAATACCAGTCATTGAAGTCGCCCATCTTTACATATGCCAATACACTTACTCCATAACAAGCCTGATTGATGAAAAAAAGAGCCCAATACTTTAAAAACTTTCTCTACCAGTTGTTCTAGTCGGCATAAGATGACAAAAAAGAAAATCATCAAGCATTTCATTCTCCCAAAAATATTGTTCATACACCATATGTAAAAATCAACTAGTAATAGTTGTGCTTTCATCAAGTGGTCATGCAAAAAAATACTTTTTTTACTCTGTTAATAAACTGATATTTTATATCTTCTGACATATCTTCTATTCTTTGCACAATCGTGTTATCTGACAGTGTCACAGCTTTGAATTTTGCAGCACATTTTCATCCAAAACTACCCCACACGTGTCTATTACACAGGGAAAACAAGTTGGCCGTTATAGTTCATGGTTTGATGTAATTTACATTGCAAAAATGTATGTCTGCTTTTAATATGCATCTCTTTTTCTTTTCAAAAAATATTTTAGTTCTGTGGCAAATTCAGTATGTAGTGTTGTTAAATGTCGCTGTAATTTAGCTGGTTCAGGGCTTCATTCGATAACAGCTTAAAACAAATTAAACACTGTGGTCTATTAGCATTAGACCCATTTTCAATTAATCCAAATCGAATATACTAAACATCATATTTTCTTAATTTGTTTTACTGAACAATCTATGCTGTCTCTGATTCTGAGTTGATTTCTATCTTGAGGTTTCCGTTTCAAAAATTAACCCACGAGTAATGCTTGCACCTTGATAAAAAGTTAAATGTGTACTTTACTTCAAATACAAGAAACAACAACCGTTGCCAAGTAATTTACGTAACTTAAATACGAATTACACTATTTGAAATGAATTTATGATGAATATTTACGATCACACACAACGTATGTTAACCACTTAAAAACTCACATTCTACTTATTTTACGATTACATGTTAAAAGCCTGAAAAAATATCACCAAGAAATACCGAAAACAAGTTCAATTTTTTAGATAGTAAGCATAATTTTCCTATATGAATTTAGCGAGTAATGAGCCCCAACTTCCTGCCCAGTTAGCCGTAAATTGACATGTATAAACGAATAGTTTCTATATTTCTAGACCTTTTATTTTACTCATCAAAACATATTTTTTGTATTAAGTAGACATGTGAGATTGATTTTACTTTTAAACAATTTTAGATTTTTTTTAGTATTTTGATGCAGAATGTACAACTTATGGAATTAGCAAACACTACACCCGAACAAATCGACCATGATAAATATTACCCGTGTTTAATAAGTATATATGGCGATAATAAATTTCGCGACACAATTAACAAAATACGAACTTAACCGTTTTTGTTTTACTTTTATCCTAACCTAACCCTAACCAAAGTCTAAAAAAGTTGTAATTTTTGTTTGCAAAGTCGGTTTTGTCCGGTTCGTATTTTTGATTTGAGTTTTTTCGGAGGTGAACATTTCCTACGGCACGACTGCACATTTCTGGATGTATATTCCTAAATAGCACTAAAGGAAATGTGGTGTCAGGTAGATAAATATGTATCTTAAAAAATACTTATGTTTCCGTACAATCATTTTATTAAATTATTTTTTATTTATTTTTGTGGTGGAAACTGGAAGCCTAAATAATCTCACAACAGCACGGCTATATCCTTACCCATACGAGGAATGGCGCATCTTCCCAAAGTAAAGTTACCTAAACTAACAGCACTTAGCTAGAACTCTACAAGACTACTGAACTGGTAAATTTAAGAAAGGAAAATTAATGTGATTTCCTTGTTTAATTAATTAATATTTGACAGGTAAAGGAGAACGTTAATAGAATGTTCGAATAACTATGTATCTCCTATAGAGATCGAGTGTTAGATACAGGAATACAAACCTTGATTTCTGAGAACTTTGACCAGAGTAAAATTAAACAAACCGTTTATATAGACAACCATAGTGTTATTTATAGAAGTATATAATCGCTACACACCAGAATATCTTTTAAGCTTCACTTTGATAAGTTGTATTTCTTCAGTTGAAAAAAGCGTATGTTTTCTATGTTCTTTAATATAGAAACATAAACAACGGCACATCTTTTTTGCGCCTGAAGAAATCTTGATTATCGAAGCTACAATTAAAAAATGTTCTGGGTGTGCAGCTATAAATTGTTTGTTTTTTATAAATAAACCTTCATTATACATAAAAAAAGCTCTGCTTATAACTGAGTACAATTATATAACCCAGAAACCATTCCGCGAATTTTTACGCTATGGATACACATATACTGGGATTTGTATATATATATATATATATATATATATATATATAGAGAGAGAGAGAGAGAGAGGGAGAGAGAGAGACAAAGAGAAAGAGAGAGAGAAAGAGAGAGAGAGAGAGAGAGTAAGATACACAATAAGTCATGAAAATGAAATGCCGTGGTAGACAAAATGTGTGAAAGAAGAGACAGACGGAAAACAGGTTAAAATGCAGGAGAAAAACTAAAACAAGATATTTAACCGGTTTCTTTGGTATTGACGAACGTCTTCACAAAAAGTGAAGGTTTGGAAAAAAAATATTTTGAAGGCACACACATGGAAGAAGGAGAAGATGATTGGACCATATGGGAAGACTTTTATCAACATGGAAATATGATTTGACAAGTAGGCGACATATTCTTTTTTATTTCTTACTTTTTTATATTTTGATTTATTTTCTTTTTCTTTCTCATTTTCGCACCTACTGAGCTAGTATGAGGGAGGCGGTAGTCGGAGGGGTTAAAGCGATAAGAGTGAAGAAGACAGATAAACTAGCCAGGATAACGCACGCATAAAGTGGAATATATATATATAGTATATATATATATATATATATTTATATATATATATATATATATATATATATATATATATATATATATATATATATATAAAAGCATGCATACAATTATGTATGTAAATATTTATAAGTATAAATAAACACACACTAAACTATCACACATAGAAGTGGGCATGCAATTGATACACCGAACACAAAACCCCCCAAAATTAATCGTAAAATATCAAAGATAGGTCTGCTTATTCGTCTCATTTTAAGTTTATAAATCATTAAAAATCTTAAATTGAGAGTGTAGAAAATCTACTTTATCCGTGCAGATTATGGGCATTATGTTCTTCAATTAGTATCTATCTATCTATCTATCTATCTATCTATCTCTCTATATATATATATATATATAAATATATATATATATATATATATATATATATATATATATATATATATATATTATTTCATCTATCCACATAACATGTTATAAGGGGATATATTTTTCATGTATCAACCTTCAGTATTTTCTTCAACAGTGTTTAATACGTGAGTCGACCTAGGTAGTAAGTTATGAAAGTATATTCATGGCAGTTAAGCTACACAGAGGCTTCTGCGTTTCATTCCCAGTGGGAATCGTACGGCTTAAAAGCATGGAGTTAATTTAGTCTAAAAACTTAAATACTAAAACCTAAAATAGAAATAAAAGCAATCACGTGTTTAAATAAGGTCATCCACTATATCTACACAATGAACAAATAGATGAGTCATCTCATACAAAACATAACCATAGAATAAGAAATAGGAAGTAAAACAAACCGAACCTTTGTTTGTGAAACACAACGATTGGCTTATAGAAAACAAAGAAACAGTGATGAGTCATCCTATGGAAAACATAACAATGAAATAGGAAATAGGAAGTAAACTAAACCGAACCTTAGTTTGTGAAAAGCCCAACGATTAATTAAGAGAACAACAAATAATCGGATTGGTAAACTAGCTAGACGTTTATATAAAAATACCCGGCAAAACAAACTCCATGCACTTAAGCCTGACGATTCCCTCTGGAGGTAAAACGCGGAGACATCTGTGTAGCTTGATTGTCATGAATATACTTTGATAAGTTACTATATACTTTCAAATAAAGATGTGGTAGCAGCGAACGTATATATATATATATATATATATATATATATATATATATATATATATATATATATATATATATATGTATATATATATATATATGTATATATATATATATATATATATATATATATATATATACATACATATTCATGCACATACGGTGTATAAAAGAAAGAGGAAGGAACGAATTATGTGTTCATATTTGCAATTAGTATGGTTTACACAATCCAAATCTTTGTTATGTAAGTAAAACAATAAATAATTTAATTGAATCACATTAAGTGTACAAGCGATTTGTCGTCCACATCATCATAATTACCAAGCCAAAATAATTATATGTATTAAACTGCATTATCCACGTAATTATTCAATTTAATAAGCTTCTAAATCAATTGGTATAATTAAATTAGTGTGTGCTCGATCGTATGTTATTTACAGCGAAATGTTAGATGAAAATCTAAATTAGCGGGAAGCAATAATAGTACGTAAATAGTCAGTAAGTAATGTTTCTTTTTAAAAGAGAAATGTTATGTTGTTGTTCCATCGTAATATTCCGAGTGAAAATGGTTTGATATCAGAGACACAATCTTTTGAGCATTTACCAACGAAAATTGATTAAAAGTGGTATTTTATTTAATTTTTTATAAAAACTTAATCTTCGGACAGATTCCTATGAGAAATGTTAGAATGAGTATAATATGTTCTTTAACATTGTTTTAAAGATCGAACAGCCAGAATACAATTGCCAACATGTTTTACTTGATTCTTGCCTGATAACCTCGATGGTAATTATCATCACTGTGGTAATCAAATGTTTACAATCTGTACACCTGTTGATCTGAAAATAAACAGGTTTCAAATTACCAACAAAACTTTGTTCTATATTTACATTGTTTATTATAGTTCTCTAGAAACAAAAAGTAAACAGTGTTAGTTTAAATTATGTACAGGTGGCGTATCCTTAACTCTCTATATAATGGTCCTCAGCAAACACGCTCGTCTCCACTGAAATCTAAAAGAAACAAATGAGAGTAAGTAAGGAGCGGAGGTCCTCTCCCTCTGTTTCGATCTGATGGCACCCATTAACTCTGCGGCCAGAATGGTAGATAATTCGTCTCCTGTTAATTAACAAATTCTATAATATGGTGTTCACAAATATTTTGGAATAATTATTTTCTAAAATAACGCACGAAGAAAAGATTGTCATTCAAAGAGTTGCGTAGTGAGATTTTAATCCGAACGCCCTTCCATTAGGAACTTTTACCCGTACATGAGTGCAGAGTTTAACAAAAGTGATCAATTCATGTGGTGTCAAGCGGTTGGAAATGCAAACTGTATTTCCAGGCGATGCGGTTACGGATGTTATATGACATTAAGTTAAGTGCCGTCAAGTTAAAACAAGTTTTTAGATTCATTACTATGTTTCTGATTTGTTGTTGCTAGCCTATATTTCTTTCGACAGACAGTATGTTAGAACGGAAACTTTCTTTGTGGAATGTGATATTTATAAGCAGATGTTGCAAAACCTCCGACCAGCACTGTTGATGAATTGTGCCCATAAAAAACTACACGGACACAAAGTAAAGAAGACCTGGCGTTATTTCGTATTCTTACATCTTTGAGACTAACTGAGTTACGAAGGCGTGGAGTTGATTCTGTTCCTACTATTTCACACCAACGAGGACAAAACGGAAAAATAATGCCTTTTTCAAAGTTAAAGAGAACTACACATTACAGTTACTTCAAAACAACATCCGTTAATCACAAAATGGCGATTCCATTGCTCTCAAGGTTGTTGAATATTTTTTCTTCGCCCCAAACAAATGTTAGCATATGATATACATGTGGTTACGATGATTCTAGAATATACATAATCCTGACTTTAAAATAAAATCCGCGGTGTCCGTGATAATTAGTTTAGTTATTATAATTAATGTACATATTATAATTGTCATGTAGTTATTAAATACACAGGGTGTTCCAGAGGTTTGGGGACAATTAACCCCTTTATATCTGCTGAGCTATGAAAGGTAGTCTGATAAAACCGGTACTAGTGTAAAGCAACATTCGTTACATATTTGTAATGCTAATGATTTTTTTTCATATTTTACTCGTGACTTTGTAAAAACTAAATGTAAAAGATCTGTTCAACGTGTATTTGGCTAGAAAATTCCTAAAAAAGGCATCAGGAAAGAAGACTATATTAAGATAGCGTGATTAATCCATGAAGGATGAATGGTTATGTTCACCTCAGAAAATGGGACGGCTCTCAACTTCAGATGATACGCTTTTGCGAATTCGAACTGTCTTCGATCGTAACACACGTAAATTGATCAGAAGGGCCAGGAAGTAATTTAGGCTTCGTACCACAACGGTTTTGCGTGGCTTAAAAGACAACTACACATGACACCTTAAAGCGATATTCAGCCCAGCACTTACAGGACACTAATAACTGTCAAAATGGCTTAATATATTTTTGGAATAACCTGTATATTCGATTAGTTCGATTTATTTAAATGTGCATCCATTTATAAAAGCGCTGAAGTTAGAAATATCAAGCAAATTCACAAGTAATTAACACTGAAGAGTATGAACGACTTTAAATAGGTTTTACATATAAAATAAGTAGTATAAGGTGTTACACCGACCGTTCAAACAGAAGAGAAACTACACCGGTTCTCACTATAAATAGTGCGAGTAGACAATCACCAGGGAGAAAAAGGACAGTATTGTAACTGTCTAGCCGAGTGCCAGTCAGTTTCCTTACCTTTGTACCTTTTATGTTAATACACTTGTTATCTTAACCCAACCTCGACCTGACTTCTACCTTTTGCTGTTGGACTACTTCACAACATAAGGTAATTGAACTGTATTGATAGTTATACTCAGTTAATATTTTTATGCTGTAATGAAATTTAATGAACGTTAGACATTTAAAATAACATAGTCACTTAATTCTTGTTATTTGTTTTTAATGCCTATTTGAAAATAACTAACTTAATTAGTCTAAATCGCTGCTAAAGCACATTTTTATGATACACGATTAGTCATAAATGTATACCCGTCAGAGGTACAGGAAAAATAATGACTCTAGTTTATCTGTGAGATGGGTTAAATATTTAACGTTGAATATGTTTTACTTTTTCATCTCTGTCTCTTCACTGAGAACTTGGCTTTAGGAAGTTTATCTGACTCCGAGCTATGAATATAAACGTCCTGGAAATGTGTAGACAAAAATATTTGTATGAATAAAAACTTTCATACAAAATAAATATACAGCCCTATCCATTACTGAGCACTATTATATAAACACAGTAAGGCTTCTCTGGAGTAAAACCTTTGGATATCAACTCACAAGAATTATATATTTATATTAACTGGCTTTGCCTGCTCAATATCGCTTTTTAAGCTTCGCCACTTCACATATTTTAATCAAATTTTCCTTTATAAGCGTTTAATTCATAAGTTGTTGTAAACACAAAACAAAAAAGTTTAGCCTTTTTTTTCATATAATTACATTTTCGCAATGTTTATATGACTTATTTAGATTTAGATAACGGCGTGAAGCAATAAGTAGAAAAAAGAATAGAATGCACATGAACGATGGTGCGTGTTTATGCAGAAGATACTTTGAAAACTTAAAATTAAAAATGTTTAAGATCAATTAAGTTACCTTAAAATGCTAGAAACAAACTGTTGAAGACAAATGCTCATTTTTGTGCATACTGTATTTAAACAATGATTGAATTAAGAAATATATAAAAGTAAAATTTGCATCGCTAATGGCTCTCAAAAAAAGTAAGAGTGTCGAGAGAGATATACTTATTTCATTTAAATTAACTCCGCTGAATGTTTTGTACATACTACCATGATACAAGTCTAGGTTATTTATACTTTTTTATTCAATTACTTTGATCTTACTGTTTATAGTTACAAAACGGTTGCATATATATATATATATATATATATATATATATATATATATATATATATATATATATAAATATATAAAGAGGTGTACTAAAAGCGAACTTTTAGGAAAGGTAAAACCCTATTGTGAAGAGTATACAGCTCAATATCCAGAATAGAGCAGGTAGAAATGAAGGAGAGTGGAAAGGAATTAGAGAAAGCAAAAGCCAAATCAAAATTCAATTCAAAAGTTCAAAGCAAGGTATATTCCGCAAAAAGGCAATTTATTCAAGTTAAATTTTCCTATGAATACGGTTTCTCCCTTGTGTGTGTTCGCATGTTAAGTTTCAATTTCTCCTTTTGTAAAAATGATGATCCACACACTTCACACGATTACGGTTTCTCCCTTGTGTGTGTTCGCATGTTAAGTTTCAATTTCTCCTTTTGTAAAAATGATGATCCACACACTTCACACGATTACGGTTTCTCACTTGTGTGTGTTCGCATGTTTAGTTTAAACTTCTCCATTTGTAAAAATGATGATCCACACACTTCACATGATTACAGTTTCTCCCTTGTGTGTGTTCGCTTGTTAAGTTTCAATTTCTCCTTTTGTAAAAATGATGACTCACACAGGTCACATGAATACGGTTTCTCACTTGTGTGTGTTCGCATGTTAAGTTTCAATTTCTCCTTTTGTAAAAATAATGATCCACACACTTCACACGATTACGGTTTCTCCCTTGTGTGTGTTCGCATGTTAAGTTTCAATTTCTCCTTTTGTAAAAATGATGATCCACACACTTCACACGATTACGGTTTCTCACTTGTGTGTGTTCGCATGTTTAGTTTAAACTTCTCCATTTGTAAAAATGATGATCCACACACTTCACATGATTACGGTTTCTCCCTTGTGTGTGTTCGCATGTTAAGTTTCAATTTCTCCCTTGTGAGTTTTTATTCCATAGCCAAATGTGTTTTTACTAATATTAAAGTTATACCAAATAAGTATCTACTATCTTATTGAGCACTACTATATACACACAGTTATAATCCAGCGGATTATCCCCAATAAACAAAGTCTCAACATATATATATATATATATATATATATATATATATATATGCGTGTGTGTGTGGGTGTGTGTGCGTGTGTATGAGTTTGTATTTTTGTGTTTAAATTATCCTTCTCTTTGATATGACGCAACAGCCAACGCGGTGGTTTATTATTTATTTACAGTTGAAAGAGCAACGAATGACAAGAATACGCATAATAAAAACATTAGTTAAACACAACGAAATGAATAATAACTAAAGAAGAAAGTCCAATAATAAAGTTAGCGTTGACAGCAAAAAGAATTAAAATCTGACTGATGTGTTTATGGTGGTATAATTACATTCATTGTACGTGAAGACGTGTGTACAGTTTTTGTAGTATTGACTTGTGTGTAGAGACTTTCTTTGGATTTAAGGGAAGAGAATACGTGGTTTATAATTGAATTCACCATAACACGTGTGACCCTTATACATCCTGTAACTTATTGAATCATTGTTGGTCAGTGTGGGTATTCTTTGAGTGAGATTGTATTTTTCAATTTTACTTCAGTTATTTTTCTGCGATCAATGGGCCTCTACGTATTTTTGGATGCGAAGGATATTTTCGTCATCGATTACCTTTTGAACGGGAGAACCATGACTAGTATAATTATATATACATTATTGGTGTGTCTGAAGGACGAAATCACCCAAAACTGCCACATCAATAGCGAATATTTTATATATTGATGTGTTGTAAAGAAGAAATCGCCCAAAACGGTCACAAATTATTTCTTTATGAGATACATATATTGTAGTATTTTTTTTTACGGATCTTACCTTCTTCTTTAACATTTATTAAGTAACTGCAGTGAATGATAATATGTTTCCCCTCAATGAATCACTTAATGTTATATAGTTTTCCCTCGGGGTCTTGGCTTGCTTTTACCGGATTCAATTGATCTGGTCTGGTGCAGTATCCGGCTTAGTGTTGTTACTTGTGGTAGCATACCTTGGAGCAATTTCGCTATTCATATCCTCGTATGAGCCATCGTGTAATATCGCCGATGATATCTTATTTGTGCTTCCAATACTGTTATTATGAATACTTGGTCAGGGTTTATTCTCAGAGAAGCTGCTCATGTCAGTTTGTCCTGACAATCCCAAGTAATAAAAAAGCTAAATCAGTCAAGGGTTGTATCTAGTAAGTATTCACACCCCCTCATGTAGCAATTCAAGCGTACATATGTGTATTTTTACATTCGGTTACTAGTGGCTTAACAAAACAGATTACGTATTTTCAAAATGGGTTATTAAATCTAAATATTAATTAATGAAAATAAGAAGAAAGGCTCCTCTTTACATATGTACCGGTTTTCATGAAACAGAAACAATGCGAGTTTAAGCAACACAAATAAGTGTTATTACTTAATCAAGAGGATAGAATCCATTCACGTCATTGATTATTTCTATAAAAAAATGTGGTTTGCTTTGCATTTCCCGTCAGCATAAACTCACAGAGATAGCTATCGACCATTACGTGATGTGTTTCACACTGCCGTTTATTCTGCATTCTTATAAAAGCCTTACCCTAATCCGTCTAGACAGGGTTATAAAAGTAGGTCATGAGTTTATCCGCGCACTGCGCATGATTGCGGGGCTAGATGTTTTTTGCAAGTCATATTATTTCATTGGTGGCTTGGCTCTTTTTCAAAAAGACTCCTAAAATACTATTTAAAATGTAAGCCTCGATCCTTTAAAATGATATTTGTACCTTAAACGTGACATACAGACATATTGACAGACAAAGCCTCTTACATAGACATATCTAATAAGCTATGTTATACAATCTGCTAGTTTAGCTATTGGCATACAATATCACACAAATGTGACAGACCAACAGAGAGGCAGACCGACGATTAAACTGAACAACTTATAAAGATTAAACTGGTGAGTAAATGAGACGCGTACGTAAATGGTAGTTGAAAACTTCCGAATGCATAATTTTCTATTAGACGCCAAAATTATACCAGTCGACCAAAATATAAATCGCTTGGAACCAATGCACGACTATTCCGATATTATTTTCCAGTTGCTAATATGAGATAAAAAAAACGAAATCACTCAGTCACGATTTCACAGTCATTACTCAGAAACGCAAACGAAAAAATATATCCACCTGTGCGTATAAACTTAAAACGTAATACGATGTGTAATGTTATGGTAAACAAAATGCATCTTCACTCTTCATATGAAATTAGATATG
The DNA here is from genome assembly GCA_963556195.1 of Sepiola atlantica. NCBI lineage: Eukaryota > Metazoa > Mollusca > Cephalopoda > Sepiida > Sepiolidae > Sepiola > Sepiola atlantica. Next base: position 116,136,855 of record OY744521.1, read on the forward strand.
TGTATATGTTTATATATTTTAATGTGTATGATTCACATCTAAATTAATTAATGCATCATTATACATTTTAGAATACAGCTGCTAAGTGTAAGGGTCGCTAATGTAAGCTATATTAAGCTTCATTTAGTTTTATGTCAAGGAGGAAATAGTGTGAAAGCCATTCGTGAAAATTCGACTTGATCTTTTATTTGTAAATTTGAAATCAATTAACACATATTCAACAAATGTCAGTTTTTAAGGTATATTTAGGGGCATAATATAGACAAAATTCCTAATTTCAAAATTAACATATTTCAGATTTGCCTTATTTTTTCGTAATCATTAGATACATATTCAGTTTCTTCTGAGAACCCCGTAAGACTTTTTATAGAATAAAAAACATGTAACTGTGACAAAGTATTCGGGCCCCATGGGGATCGGGTACCCTGGTGACGCGCTAGCATGCATGTTGATGGTGATCTATGCCATGCGTTAGACGAGGTAAGATATAAAACTAGTATATATTGACATAGAAACGAACTTATTCAGGTGACGGTACGAGACGCCAGTTTGTCTCGGATGGTCGTGTTTGTTGGTCAGAATCCATTGCATCCGAAGGCAGGGAGACAGTTGTCAGATGGGAATTAAAGATTATAAAATTCCATGATCTTAGATTTAATTCTGAAGTGTCAATACTCCGATATTATTGTTTGGGATAAATGCCATGTGTTGGAATCACGATATTGTGAGGGTTGTATTGACTTGGCAGGGATTTAATTGGGCCTGTCATCGTTAATTACAAGCCCGGCCACAGACTATCTCCAGTCGTGTGACAGGATGAGAAACCGGTTGTTTTGGCGATAACAATGGGATAGAAAATAAATTCCATTTATTTTTAGGGAAGTAGGAAGTGAGATGCCCGTCCCCACACTTCTCGAGAGAGAAAGACACGCAGGAAGAAAGATGGTGGAGAAGAAGGTGTACGACGAGTAGACAGTAGAGACGAAGAGAGAGCCAGTCAGAGTTGAATTTTCGGGAGACAAAGTTGGACGTTCGTCCGGCGCGTGCCGATGATTGCGTGCGTAGCAGAGAAAAGAAAACCGGACAAACTCCCAACCGTCACCTTTGCCTGTTGACTTGTGACTAAACAACTACTTGTGTAAAAAATTCACGCACACAGAGTACTAACGAGATAACTTAGAAAAAACAACTTTTACGAGTACGGTAGACATTTATCTAATGTACCATCTATTATTTTATTTTATTAATAATTACTCTTCTATACAAAAAAAAAACCCGACCGAGTTTTTGAACATTGTTATTTTCCTTTTATTCTGCTTTGAATTATTGTTTGCCGTCACAGAGCCGATCGGTTGTTGTTCGCCCAGTGATCGCGCGCTGATATAGGCCGTTTCAACGTGGGGGTGTATTTGCAGAGGGATGAGACGACAAGATCAGCGACGTCATCATCGTCATCGTCGCCATCCCGACCTAGAGGGGTTCAGATAATGAATGTTTATCATAATTGAAATAAGGATGTAAGACAGAAGTTGCTGTAGAATAATAGTGTGATTTGAACTTTGTAAGTGGGCATAGAAGTGATGCACACCCGTTCTGTTTGTGGATTTTTTTACCTGTCTTGGGGAAGGTAAAATGTTTAGTTGCATATAAATTAAAAGAGTATGTGTGTTTATAGTCTTATTTTAAGTAAACATCGACACCAGTTCATTATTAATTCATCTAAAATAAATATACGAATAATAAAAAGCTATTAATTAATATGAATATATTTATGGTATTGTCATATAAAATCGTGTATTTCAAAATGAAAACTCATTTAAAAGTATCTTACGAAATGCTTTTATCATGTTAGAGCAAAGCATTTTTAAAAAAAAAAACTTTTTAACCACATACATTAACACATCATCGTGTCGATCTATCTAAATTGATTAGTATGATACATAACTGTTTATTTTAAATTTCTCGACTCGACAACGAGAAAAGCTGAATCGTGGTTTCAGATTCAAACATACTTTCTGAGATACATAAATACTTTTTTAAACCTAGAAAAGAAATGTCGGTCTATGAAATGACAGAGAATTACAAATAAATGATCTGATGTTTTTTCAAAGTGTTCGTGTAGCCTATATCATGTTTGAACAAATATAACTTAATTACAACATGACACCTGTACCGTGTAGTAGTATAAACTTTATTAGCGTAAAATGTCTTTAAGTCCGCTTTTTATCCCAGCTCTAATAGCGTTAACCAACAGATTGCATATAGTGGCCTCGTAACAGGACACTTGTTTAATAAACGATGACTCATTCGTTTAGCGATAAAGAGGCTATGTCAAACTGAAGAATTTGCGATTGACCGACGGACACATCTCCTTATAGACATGCATTGACAAATCTTGTACGATCGACTGAATACGCGGGGTGGGTGGAATCGGTATGTCGGTTTCGTTCTCACAAGTATTCACTGACAGGAAATACTAGGAGTCACTTCTAGAAATGGTCTAACGGTCATGCGCACTGATTCGAAATCTTATGAACTCTTTGAATTGAGTAGGTTTCCCGTGTCAGTTACGAGAAAAAAAATAACTACACATTAAAAATGGAAATAAAAAAAAAGTGTTATCAAAAGAGTTTACAAACAAGAGATCAAAAAGCTACAACTTAGGAACAATCGGTACGGAAATAAAGTAGAACAAAATATATGTGTTTGTTGTGAACTGTTTAGGGTTGTTTGTTTGAGTTTTCGATGCGTCTACGCATCTACATGAGAACGTCACCCAGTGGGTCCGTCGGTCGGTTACGCTTAAGCTTCAAAAACCGTTTGATCGCGAAAAGGTGCAGATTGAATGAACTCTCCGAGGACGAGCACGAAGAGGATGCAGAGTGAGAATAGTAAGAAGGGAGGAACATAAGTAAGGCGTTCATATTATATTCTCATCTTATTTGTTATATTAACAACGCGGCGGCCGTTGCAACCGCCGATCTGCATTATGTTTCGGGATTTTCTCGATGTTTACGTATAATTTATATTTTTTGAATTATTCGGACTACTGTTCTCATTTTATATGTTATTTTCACAATGTTAAGACGATGTAAACCTCTGAGAGATATCTGCATGTTGAACTCGACAATCTATACGGAATTCCTAACTGATCTCTCTATTTAATCCACGAAGGTAAGTTGTTCTCGTTCCGTCAGCCATGACAATTTAGAAATCTTTAGAATGTTGATATGTTATTCTTAGTTACTATCGCTTGTAGTGAGAATTAGATCTTCACTCTCCAGAAAACTATGATCTAGAACTGATTCTACTTAATGAATTTATCCGTTGCGGCCCGAGCCATACAGAAAAGTAATTAGGATAATCCAAATAATACTAAGTATCAATCCCTATCTCAAAACTTACGAAACAATAATTAATTAGTTTACTACATATGTCTGTAGGGGTTGGAGGAGATATCTATCTGTCAGTCACAAGTACTCCTACTGCAACCGATTACACTGTAAGAAAAGACAGAATAAATTCCATTTTAATTATTTGTGAGTTTAGACAATGCATGTGAACATTTCAAAGTATTCACTACGCCTAGTAAATTTGGTTAATACATATATAAAACAAAAAGTACGTCCCTAGTCATAAAACATACACATAGTTCCAAATATACTTTTTGAGGACATTCTTAGAATTTCCATCACACGTATTTCGCCGGCATTACATTTTTTTCGAAAAACAAATTTTCGAAATTTTCTGCACAATTTCCCCGTCTATTGGAAAGACATGAGAGGTTCGGTTGTGGTACACAATTTCCTTTATTTATGTATAAAATACGGACAGTGATTACGAAATTATACAGTTATCTGTTAATCTGTGCTTATGCTGCGACCTTATTGTTACACCGGCCGTTCTTACACAGGAGAAACTACACCGGTTGTCACTATAAATAGTGCGAGTCACCAGAGACACAGAGAAGACAAAGCACAGTCTTGTAACTGTCTAGCCAAGTGCTAGTCACTTTCTTACTTTGTTAATACACTTGTTAAACCAACCCTCGACTTGACTTTCTTTATTCATTATTTACTGTTGGACAACTTCACAACACTTATATTGATCAGAATTACGTGGTGGTCTCTGGTAATTAAGTTGCAACGTTAATGTCGTCCCCCATCGAGTCAGCAAGGTACACGGAAACAGTTAAAACGGATTATCGCCATAAAAACCTCGGTGTGCATGCTTACGCCGAAAATATTTGCGTTGAATCATATTTCATACTGACACATTACTTAATAACCCGACGTATTGACAGTGCAACTTAAATACTGACAACACACATTATGTGTATTATTATTATTGTTATGACAACATGTCTCCCCAGATTTCAAGTACTCTCATTGGCTTTCGTTATAGCCGCTTTCCATTGTTTTCTTGCTGATATTTACCATTAGTTATCACTAGGGTTAATAAGTCTACTAAGGGCCACAGTACAAGCTGCACTCTGTAAGGTTAAGTCTGATTAGTGTTCTGCCTCCTTGGTATTTTCATCTCCCTTGACACTTCACTGTAGGTAGGTACACTTTAGAAACCTTCTTGCAGTTTCAGTTACGTTGGGTTTATTGTGGTGGTGGTCATCTATGTGTTAGTTGTATTTCTGTAGTAACGTCTATGTAACTGGGGAATAATCGTAGCTTATGTGCGTTGGTTTCCGCGTTCGAAAGTGTTTCCTTTACATTTAAGTGTTTTTGTCATTGCCGTATCTTGTATAGTCTCAGGTTTTACTTTTGTTTCTAAGTTCTCATAGTTTGTCATTCCAATTTGTTGGGGAATGTTTCTAGTGCTTCTACATTTATTAGCATTTTACTGACTCTCTTTCGTGTTTCATCTCCTGTCCAGTTCTTTGTAAATTTACCTTTATCTACTGGGGTTTTCTATCTCTTTGATATTTACTCTGTGATCCACCGGTACTGCAAAATCTATTATTTAGCAGAGTTGTGTGTCTTCTTGTTGACAAGTATGACACCCGGTCTCCTAGTTCTGATCGATTACTCTGTTTTTACCAGCAGGTCCAAACCTATTTTTGTTTTACAAGTACTGTCTTCATATTTTATTTGTGCAACTTTTCTGTATGTTAAAAATGCAGTCGTTTGCATAGTTCAAAGTGCACTGCTTCCCTACGCAGCCATGTCTGTTTTAGTACTCGTTTTGGGACTATTTTGCTGTATTGACTTATTAGATGATTTACCGTATCGTTTTTTTATCTACAAAGTCTGGCATTTACTGTTTTCCTGTGTGCTATCAATTTGAGCTTTTAAACAGTTAGTTCTAATCGCATTATTCTATGCAGCTTTCCGTACCGATTATGTTTAGCCATGATCGGGTATTATCTTGAGTCTGTCTTTTTATCATTCCTATGAATCATACATGTAGTTGTTTTTCTTCTAATTGTTTTCTCATTTTTTTATTCATCGTTTCGCGTCTCTCTCTATTGGCGATGTTTATGCTTTGTTTTTATGTGGTCACCAGACATTCTATACGCTGAGTCATGTACTCGTCAAATATTTTTTTGTGTCTTGCACACAGTCAATATCATACTTTGTCGTAGTGTATGACACATGAGCCTTAGTTGCCTTGTTTTCTAGTCAAGATGGCAGGGGTTACTTTTAGTCATATTTCTGACCGGAAACGTATCTTAATGGTTATACTACCCATGCCCTAATTGTTTTTACTAGATTTCTACTATATAATTTATATTTTAAGATTTTTCTTGAATATGTCTCTTTCTAATCTTTTTAAATAATGTAGATTCAATTATGTCTATTTTCAAATGTGTATAAGTATCATATTCGCCGAATGCCCTCTATTCTATTGGTTTGCCAATTTTACAACTTCTGTCTCCAAGTTGCCCCTTTTAATCTCTAACTATGTACACTTTCCATTTCGAATTCTATTTGAATGTATTCTATTTGAATGTACTAAGTTCGGTGGCGTTTATCAGCTTTTCCAGTTCCTTTTCCATTTTTCCAAATAGCTTCAGGTCGTCAATATACATAAGGTAGTGTATTATTTCCTCTCTGTCTGTATCTTGCATAACATTTTCTTAGTATGTTTCTGGTGACATCATGGCTATGATAAACAGTAGTGGTGATAAACAGTATATATATAGGTATTCTAATCTCATCAGGTGTTGTCTACAGCTGTCAATTCCAGTATACATCTTCCCATTGCTTCCGAAATAAGATTAATAATAATGACGGAATAATTTTTACATCCGTAAGCACTCAATTACTTATGCTTCAGGAGTTGTGTTGTAGGGTTTTATGGAGTTGGTGTAGGTCATGGCTATGTTCTATGTTTTTTTAATTTTTTGATATATGTATAACAGGTAATGCACACCTATTTTCACTTTCAAACATCCTTTCAGTGTATAGGGAAGTATTCACAAATCATTCCGAGAGTGGTAGACATTTTTTCTCAGTTGTGCCGTTAAGATTTTCCACACAATTGCTAAACAAGTTATCGGTCTTTAGTTGCTTAGGAACGTTGCCTATTCAGTGTATTTTTGTTCAGATGTAGTTCTTCGTTTCGTCATCAATTCAGTAATGTCGTTCTCCGAAATACATCGTCTCATGGATTGCACTAGTCTTTCATTTAGTCTCATGATTACAAAAAGTGTATGCATATATCCCATTGTAGTCTGGTTCCTTCTAGTTGGCAATCTTCTAGGGCTGGCTTGAGCGTTTCTTCAGTAATAACTGTTTATGTTCTGTCTTCTATTTTCGTAAGCTCTTCTTTCATACTTTATAGCCATTTCGCATTCCTATTGCGATATTGGCGTGTCCCCCATGTATTGCCCCAGAAGTGTTTTGTTTCTATAGGAGTTGATTGTTCTGTAAGTTGGCTTTTCCCGTTTACTCATTCATAAAACTCGATGTAATTGTTTTCAAAAATCCTATTTTGTGTATAGTATTCGTATTTGCATCTGAATCGGATCAGTCTTCCCTTTTTGTTTATTATTTCTTTACTATTATTATTATTATAATTATTATTATTAGTAGTAGTAGTAGCAGTATTATTACTCACTAGGAGCTATAACACAGGGCATTAAAAGTGGTTGCTCACTGATGATCCCCGGTGGTGTTTACTGGAGTATGAGTGACAACAAATATCTTCAGATTTCTTGTAATCTTCACCTTTTTCGATAACTATTGCCAACGGCTATTCGTTATCACAAAACACGCCTATCAATGATTTCTCGCTGGTAACGACCATTGGTCTTCTTGGATTTAGATAGTAATTAGCCCCCCCCCCCATGTACCAGCCTTCTCCGCACTCTGCTAGTCAGGGGGTGGTTATTATTATTATTATTATTATTATTATTATTATTATTATTATTATTATTATTATTATTATTATTATTATTATTATTATTGTCACTGTGATTGTTCTCATTCTTTTAAATTACAATATTATTATTTTTATTGATATAGTTTTTAAATTAATTCCGCTAGTCATTGAATGAAGTAACTTTACAGTATTATTAAATACCCAAATACATGATTATAATAAATGTGTTGCAATAACAAAAAAATAAGCTGAACTGAGGTTAAACATAGGAGACAATGTGTATTAATACAAATAACAATTCCAAGGCTATTCAAAATCTATAAAAGTATTACTTTTCTTCCTGCAAGATTTCCTATAATCTTAACGCTTTTGAAAAATATTGAACGTGATAAATTAACTTAATTTTTACACAGCTACAGAAAACTAATATACTAAATATCAACATAATTGATTCTATCCACCTTTAGTGTATTCTGACATTAACTCAATAGCAAGACACGGAAATATATAACATATAACATTGAATAACCAATTTGATGCAAATTTTCAAGACAAGGTTCAAAACAATTACAATTTAACGACTATAGACCGGAAAGCATATGTAAAATACAATCTGATCTATGACGTCGTGTTTGTTCGAGGTACGTATACTTATAATACACATTGTTGCTGATACCCCACGTGTCTTTGTCTATGACACATAAGGATTCTTTCAAATGAAGGTTTTATTAGTATGAGAAATGCACTAAAAATACAATTACGGTAGTTCAAGAAAGGGATATTAAAATGTGTTCAATGTGTTTAGAGAGGAAGATATAGACAACTTGGCTCGCCATTTATGCTAGGCTATGTTCCCTCGCTCAACTTTACTGGCGTTTGAGACGAGCACAGTATTTAGTAGCCACTTACTCCAGTTACTTCAGAGGCTGGCAAGAACAGACACCAGAATTCACTTTTTCGGAAATGAAGTCAGCTTCTAAACTTATGTTTACTTACTGAGGTCATCCTTTTTATTATCCCGGATCCGTCAATCATCATATCAGCTCTTCCGCATATGCCGTGTAGCCAATAAGTGGTTTTCTTATCTTAAAGTCTGGAAGACGTAGTCCATGAAGTTATGATTAAAAGGACAGATCATTACAATTAACGTGCAATATAATGTATTGAACATCACCATTAAATAAGGCCTAAACACGTGTATATGCTGTAAAATATGTAATATGTAATGAGTCAAAATATGTTTTAGTATTTACACGAGAGTATGCTTCTTGCGTTGTTTACAAAAAAGAAAGTGTGTACGCATTACAAAGGAAATATAAAGGTTTACATAAAAGGTGTTTACAACTGACAGATCAAAAGGCTACAACAGATGAACAACCGGTACAAGAAAAATAAAAAGAATAACATGTCTTTGTTGTAAAATATTCGGGCAATTCGCACAATGTTTCCAGTTGTTTTGTATATGTTTATTTATTTATGAATGAGTAATTTCAGTCAACAATCTAATGTCAACCTCTAAAAGGTTTATATGAATGCATACGTATAGGTAAAAAATAAAAATGAGAAAATAAGCGGTGAGATAAATTATTTGCAATCAAAAGAAATTAATACAGTGTCATGATTTGTTTTCGATATTTCGCGTTGAAATAGACTTTATCAAGAATCCAGGCGAACTATTGCATCAAATCATGTTTCTATGTGTTTTCTTATGGTTCCAAATGTTGTCTTTCGTTTTTTTCTACTTTTGTTATATGTAAACTCTGTCGAATTATGACTCTAAAACCATAACCCTCTTCTTTACACATACTTAAACTGCTACCCACATGAACACACACTAACATATACACACCCACACACACACACACCCATGTGTGCATGTGAGTGTGTGCGGTGTATCGGTATCAGTTCGTTTTCGTTTGTGTATTCAGACACTTCCATAGCAACTGGCGATAGACCACCACAAATATATAACTTAGGACGATAAAGTTAGTTCATATTTTTCTAATCATGTGAATAAAAATACACCTTATCACTTGTGTACATTTGTAAATGAGTACATTAAGAGCATTATTTTGTATTTATCCTGAATGCGGGGAATAGTGGTTATTGTAAACTTCGAGTAATGCAATGATATGTAGCATGTTCTTCCTATGTCTTTGTTTGTTTCCGTAACTTATACTCAGAGTTGAGTAATAAAAAAATCGACATGGAATGTCAGCCTGTATTAGCTGGATGAACACACACACTATAGATATGACATCAAAGTTAACAGCAGCTTTTTGCTATTTCTCCGTCTCTCTCTCTCTATCTCTCTCTCTCTCGCTCTCTTTCTATATATATCTATATATATCTATCTATCTATCTATCTATATATATATATATATATATATATATATATATATATATGTATATATATATATTAATGAATACGAACTTATCAAAGCCAAACAGCCATTCAAGGATAAGTGTTTATGAGTTGTTTAAATTAATGGTTAGACACAACCGTGGTGATTGCTAACGATAGTAAAAGCTGGCCATAATTTCATTATTTAAGAGTACGGCTAAACAAGAATGGGTTTACATTTGGCTTAACAATTATAAGGCTTAAGTAAGCTGGGAAGCAGACTCGTGGTAATGTTCTTCGGACGGATAGATTTTTTTAGGAAATAAACTTTGGGCCTGAAAGCTTCGTTTGATTGTATGTACACATAAGTAGAAAGGGGAATTATTGAGAGTGGTTTTAACTAGACCAGTTTTTGTTGTGGATTATTTACAGAGTGAACCCATGGATTGCAGCTTAATAAACAACTAATTATTAAAATAATGATGAATTAGAGAAGGTCTATCAATACATTTTCTGTGAGAAAGTGACAGTAGGGAAAATAAAATGGAATCACTAGTAGATTTCAAAGTCGGTTTTTCACGACTAATTTTATGTGGTTTACATCTGTTTCAGCTTCTTTTTAACATTCTTTCTAGACCAACTATGTCAGCAATCGATTGGTGTATGCTGTTGTATGTTGTCTTCTTAGTTAAACTTTAAATTTAATTCATAAAATTTAGTCGGTCTTATTTTCGAAATACAACTTGAATAAAAAAATATGTGACAAATCGATATTTCATTTTTCTGAGCAATTAATTCATTTTATACGTGCATAATGTTATTCCATATATATATATATATATATATATATATATATATATATATATATATATATATATATATATATATATATATATATATATATGATAGGTGCAACTCTTATGATAATTATTTTGAATAAAATAGGCGATAACTGTTGTCAACAATTATTTGGTGTAACATTTCAGAATTCAAGCTTTGGTAACGATATATATATATATATATATATATATATATATATATATATATATATATATGTATATATATATATATATATATATGTATATGTGTGTGTGTGGAGGGTATGTGTGTGTGTGATTGTGTGTGTGTGTACTAACGAGAAATAGCAAAATGAGAAGAAATAAAATGCCGATTAAACAAGGAATTAAAAAGGGCGTTTAAAATAAATAAATTTAATGTACCGATTGATAGGCATTTAAACTGCATCAATAAAGAGAGTAAGTTTACCAAAGAAAAACCAGCGTGCTAATAAAATATTTCTTCTTTTCCAGGAAAGACGTGCCCAAGATTATATATATATATATATATATATATATATATATATATATATATATATATATATATAAATACAGATTTTAATCAGACATATGGACCGGCGGTTTCTGACAGGAAAAACGTTGGATCCCCAAATCCCGTCTTCGTCAGCACAGCCTGAAATGGTAAATAATAAAAATTATTCAAGGAGCATCTGTGTTCAGTTTTAACCGTTATGAAACGCTATATGCAAAACATTTTAAATGAAAAAGCGTGAAGGCGCTTAACAAAGAGAAATCATGAAGAGAAAAGCCGTTATGTTGGTAGTTGTATATTTAGAAGAAAAGAAAGAGAAAAAAACGGTATTTACTTTCTTTCACTCGAAAAATATGTGACACAAGGCTCGAAGGCGAGAGAATCATGTCAGCACCCCTTAAATAAGTGTCACTCTGCCCTTCTAAAAATAGCCTGATCGGACTCGTCGATATGTCCTGGTCGGGAAACCTCAGGCAGTCAGCTATGAACAAACTCTACCTTAAAGAGGGGTCACAAGTCCTTGAACGGTACCCATCCTAAGATTACACTTGCCAATGCATTATCCCGACAGACAAAAGGCGACCGAAATTATCAAGTTACTGCCGGACTAATTATTGGGATCAGATCCCCGACTGGTATGTGACCGTCACACTCAATGAACGGAAAAAGAAATGCGGCCGGTACTGCTACGATACTTCGTCGTACTCTTATTTATCGTCTTTGGAAGAGTTCATGTACTACTTTAATAGGGTTGTTCATCATTACAACATATCTCCCCTTTTTAGGCCTTCCTCAGTATTGAGTTTATACCTTTTTCTTCGCAGGTTTATTTAAATGAAGTCTGGTATCTCACGGTGTTTTCTTGATGTGAGGATTTTTTGTTTCTTTTTGTTTTTCCAACGCCTGCTGGCATTATTTTGTCTTAGTGTATAATTCGACTAATATATTTGATTTGATATTTCTACATCAAGTTTTGTATCTATTCACTTTCTCGTCAATTTTATCTAATTAAGCGAATGGAACCTTTTTTCTTATTAGAAACGGACTGAATATAGTTTATAAATTTAACTTTGTAAGTCATATTTTTATGTCATATGTAGAAGACCCATCCGAATAGTGTGCTTTTAATTTTGTTAGTATTTCTGCTTCAGCATTTGTAGGTGTTTACATTTTTACACGTATTATCTATATGCATATTCCATGATTTGAAACGTTTCCATCTAATATGTGGCCAACAGTTTGCTAGAATTGTTCATCAAATATATATTTTTTAATGTTAAAGATTGTCTTCGTAATGTATTGTATTTATTAATTCGCCCTCAAATTGTATTGCTTCTCTAGTGACACTTTTGGCTACGTTTTAGTTTTTATCAAAGTTGTTTTTCCAATGTACTTCCACGTTTGAAAATTGGTCATCGACCATCTGAGCCGGGATTAACTTGTATTGTAATATTCTTGTTCAATATATTTGCTTCTACACACTTGCTTATATTTTCCACTTCGTCACATTGAGCGATTCTAGATAAGCTATTTAAAATTTATTTTGACGCTGTAGTGTGCACCTAAAACATTTATCTGCAATTGAAACACGGTTTTGGAGGCAAAGTATTTTTGTGTTTTTTATCACATTTAGTTATAGAATTAATTTTCGTTGTGTTACCATTTTTTCTAATATGTGATATTCCACTCGGTTTAATATATTTTAAATTCTAACGAACGCTAACAAAACGTTTGCAGTCATTTGCTATATGTTTGAGAGCAAAACCTGATTTATTCTCTAGTTTATTAAAATCCTTTTTCTTATTTCCGCATCAGTATTCGATACTAATCTTTCAACAAATTTAAGGCAGTTTAAATTGTAAAGATTAACGTCCAATAACTTAGAATAATTGCAGTCTTTGTTGACTAGCAAATGTCGTGTTGTCTTTTCTCTGTGAGATTCATGAATGTCTTTTGTTTGTAATAATAGGTCGAACTCGTACAGTCCGTATTATAAACACGAAGCAAACGTAATTTCGTTTTCAGGATCGTTATTAAATTATTTGTAGTATTTTTGACGCACATTTAATTCTATAACATTGTTGTTCCTATTCCGAATGAAGAAACAGTACCTCAAATCTTTTAAATGGTACTCGCTTTTCTGTTTCCATTTGTTTCTGATATTCCATTCGTTCTTTGTGATATTCAATTTCTTATGTTTCCATTTTATGTTAGTATTAGATTTTTCTGCTTTCAAGTTATTCTCATGTTCAAATTGTTCCTTCTGCACGTGCAGTTTCTGATCTTGTTCATGCATGTACATTTGTAAAATAGCATTTTTAAATTTCGTCATTCCTCGTCACTAAATTGAGCTAAATTTCTCGTGTATATATATATATATATATATATATATATATATATATATGTATATATATATATGTATATATATATATATATGTTATACACGTTTTACTCGAGTTATTAAATTAAGATAATTAAAAAAGCGAATTCCCCAATCGCATTAGCATACAGTTTCCCCATTATTGCCTTTCCTCGTGAATTTTATATTTCGTATACGAACGATTTCTGTTGACGATATCTTTCTCAAATTAGCTCTCAAGGCTTACATTCCGCTTACATTCAAGACCATATATATATATATATATATATATATATATATATATATATATATATATATATATATATATATATTATATTCCGATAACCATGGTTTTATTTTATTATTTTTATTTTTTTCATATTTCCCAAAAACACAACATTTCTACGAGATATATATTTTACAGTCCGTTTCATTTGTCTTGTGGCAAACACCATTTTTATGTCAATATCGTCTCTGCAACACTGCAAAATCATCAGAAAAATTTACAAAGATAAAAAGTTATTGATTAAAAGTGTTTTGAAAAAACCTACACTATACAGTGGTTCATATTTATCGTGAAAACAAACAAAAACAAAAAAAGTGCAAACTCACACGTGGGGGAACCCACTAGACGTCATTTTGAATTTTTCGTTCAAAGCTAGTACATCCTAAAAGATTGTGCGGACATTTATAACTTTTAATTCAG
>OY744521.1:116155930-116160930 GCA_963556195.1 Sepiola atlantica
ACACACACACACACATATATACATATATATATGTATATATATATATATATATATATATATATATATATATATATACATACATTCACTGTGGAGGTCCCCAGATCCCGGAGATCTTTTTACTCAAATAGCTCCCTGTTCGTGTTGCTGGCCTCTGGAACTCCCTCCGAATATATGTACACGTTTGTAAGTATAATTATAATTTAATAGTTATGCATCAGTTATATTATCAAAGCTCCTTTCAGAAATTGAATTTTAGCGATTTTTTGGATGTTAAAAATTATGTCACATAGCTTTAAAGCAATTTTCCAAAAATGCCCGTTGAACCCTCTCGATAGTTTTCCGCCCGCCGCCCGTTCTCTCAAGGCACACATGTTACTTTATGTTTACCTTAATAACGTGATAATTGTCGGTAGTTATGGGGATCGAACGAACGCTGACGGTGTTAGGGTTACTCTGTACAGAGGTCCGCGCCAACGACCATCTGAAATTTCTCTTCTTACACTGATTAGAGAAATAACTGACGCTTTCCTTATTTTGCCCTTTAGTCTTCCCATTCTATGAGCTATGTTTCGGAAAGAATAGGAACAATTGCTGTTTTCTGGTTCGGAATCTATTCATATAAAACTTGTTGTTAGTTAGTTTTTTTTAAGTTGAGCTGTATTTATTTAGTCCCTTACATCACGTTTCTTCATGCCTCATCTTGAGCGATTTCAATAAAATACAATAAGCTTGAAAGTATGACGTCTGTTGCTAATAATAACGTAATATGTATATATGTGTATGTGTGTATATATATATATATATATATATATATATATATATATATATATATATATATAAAGTATAAAGGAATACTCAATAAAGATATACTCAATAAAGAATAAAAGGGAAATACCAGTAGAGTGCTCAATTAAATTAAATTAAGAGCGTAATATTTTTATTTTTAAATACAGATTTTAATCAGACATGGACCAGTGGTTTCTGACAAGAAACGGGTTGAATTCCCGATTCACGTCGTCTTCAGCATAGTCTGAAATAGTAAATGATGGAATTTCTTCAAAAAACATCCAACTGTTATGAAACGCTGTGTACACCGAATTTTGAAATGGAGAGCCGACGGAAACGCTTAGGACAGAAAAGCCGTTAAAAGATTCTATATTTAGAAGTAAAGCAAGAAAGAAAGAAAGAAAGAAAGAAAGGAGTGGAAAAGTAAAAAAATTAAATTTATAATAATAAAATATTACTTTTATATTTATATATATTATTTTCATATATATATATGTAGAAAAATAATTAATTAAGGTACGCAACTCTAATTAATTAAATAATCTAAAAAAAGGGGAGGTAACTATTTATCATTATATAAAATGTATATATATGTCTTTATGAATTACGATCATTTCAATTAATAATTCTCAATTCAAAGTAAAAACATAAATATAGTTAAATATATAAATAAAAAATATAAATATAGATAAATATATAAATACATAAATAAAAAATCAATATATACATAAAAAATCAATCATTATATAATTAAAATATCAATATATAAATGAAAAATCAATATATAAATAAATCAATATATAGATAACAAATATAAATAAAAATTATATATAAATAATAAAATATATATAAATAATAAAATATATATAAATAAAAAATCAATATATAAATAAAAAATCTCTATATAGAAAAAATATAAAAAATATAAAAAAAATAAAAAAATCAATATATAAATGAAAAATTCAATATATAAATATAATCATAATATGTAAATAAAGAATCAAAAGTCAAAATGTAAATAAAAATATAAATAAAAATATAAATATATAAAAATATAAAGATATAAAAATATAAATAAAAAAATATATAAATATAAATATATAATATATATGAAAATAATAAATAAAAAATAAATAAAAATAAAAATAAATGTAAATATAAAAATCGAAATATAAATAAATCAATATATAATTAAATAAAAATCATATAAAAAAAATCATATAAAAATTCAAAAATCAAAATATAAATAAAAAATCAATATATAAAAAATCAATATATAAAAAAATTCATATGTAAATGAGAATTCAAAATTCATATGTAGATAAAAAAATGTATATATATATAGATAAAAAATATATACATATACATAAATAAAAAATCAATATATAAATATATATAAAAAGTAAATATATAACCATAAATAATCAATCAATATATATATAAATAAATAAATATACAAATAAAAAATCAAAAATAAATAAATATACACATACACATGTACACTTACACACATGCATACGCACACACTCACATACTTATATGCATGTTCATACATATACATATATATATATATATATATATATATATATATATATATATATATATATATACATTATATACACACTCACACACACACAAACACATGCATGTGTAAATAAAAAATTATCAATATATAAATATAAATAAAAAATTAAAAGATCAATATATAAATAAAAATCAATATATAAATTTCTATATAAATAATAAATAAATAAATAAAGATTTGAGAAATAAAATTTAAAAATTAAAAATTAAAAAATATTAAAAAATATATAAAAATAATATATAAAAAAATTAATATATAAAAAATATTATATAAAAAAAAATATATATATATATAAAAATAATAATAATATATAAAAAAATAAAATATGAAAAAATAATAATATATAAAAAAATATAAAGATATAAAAAAATTATTATATTAAAAAAATGTAAAAATATAAAAAATATAAAAAATTAAAAATTTAAATAAGAAAGAGGGAAAAAATGGAGAAAGGAAAAAGGGTTGTGATCAGGTTCGTAGAACGAGAAGTCTGCAGTGGAAGTGTGTAAGTGTCTGAAAAATGTATGTAGGGTTCTAAGAAGGCTTAAGTCACTCGATCCATCCAATAGATAAGGAGTGCTTGTTTACGATGTATACAGCCCTTAAAAACCTCATCGCGTACATTTAAACATCTGGTGTTTGGGTTCATGATGGCCTTCAAAATATGGAACTTCTCAGCATTACTTGTTTGCCATTTGTGTAATGCTGAGAAGTTCCATATTTTTAAGGCCATCATGAACCCAAACACCAGATGTTTAAATGTACGCGATGAGGTTTTTAAAGGCTGTATACATCGTAAACAAGCACTCCTTATCTATTGGATGGATCGAGTGACTTAAGCCTTCTTAGAACCCTACATACATTTTTCAGACACTTACACACTTTCACTGCAGACTTCTCGTTCTACGAACCTGATCACAACCCTTTTTCCTTTCTCCATTTTTTCCCTCTTTCTTATTTAAATTTTTAATTTTTTATATTTTTTATATTTTTACATTTTTTTAATATAATAATTTTTTTATATCTTTATATTTTTTTATATATTATTATTTTTTCTTATTTTATTTTTTTATATATTATTATTATTTTTATATATATATATTTTTTTTTTATATAATATTTTTTATATATTATATTTTTTTATATATTATTTTTATATATTTTTTAATATTTTTAAATTTTTTATTTTTAAATTTTATTTCTCAAATCTTTATTTATTTATTTATTTATTTATTATTTATATAGAAATTTATATATTGATTTTTATTTATATATTGATCTTTTAATTTTTTATTTATATTTATATATTGATAATTTTTTATTTACACATGCATGTGTTTGTGTGCGTGTGAGTGTGTATATAATGTATATATATATATATATATATATATATATATATATATATATATGTATATGTATGAACATGCATATAAGTATGTGAGTGTGTGCGTATGCATGTGTGTAAGTGTACATGTGTATGTGTATATTTATTTATTTTTGATTTTTTATTTGTATATTTATTTATTTATATATATATTGATTGATTATTTATGGTTATATATTTACTTTTTATATATATTTATATATTGATTTTTTATTTATGTATATGTATATATTTTTTATCTATATATATATATACATTTTTTTATCTACATATGAATTTTGAATTCTCATTTACATATGACTTTTTTTATATATTGATTTTTTATATATTGATTTTTTATTTATATTTTGATTTTTGAATTTTTATATGATTTTTTTTATATGATTTTTATTTATTTATATATTGATTTATTTATATTTCGATTTTTATATTTACATTTATTTTTATTTTTATTTATTTTTTATTTATTATTTTCATATATATTATATATTTATATTTATATATTTTTTTATTTATATTTTTATATCTTTATATTTTTATATATTTATATTTTTATTTATATTTTTATTTACATTTTGACTTTTGATTCTTTATTTACATATTATGATTATATTTATATATTGAATTTTTCATTTATATATTGATTTTTTTATTTTTTTTATATTTTTTATATTTTTTCTATATAGAGATTTTTTATTTATATATTGATTTTTTATTTATATATATTTTATTATTTATATATATTTTATTATTTATATATAATTTTTATTTATATTTGTTATCTATATATTGATTTATTTATATATTGATTTTTCATTTATATATTGATATTTTAATTATATAATGATTGATTTTTTATGTATATATTGATTTTTTATTTATGTATTTATATATTTATCTATATTTATATTTTTTATTTATATATTTAACTATATTTATGTTTTTACTTTGAATTGAGAATTATTAATTGAAATGATCGTAATTCATAAAGACATATATATACATTTTATATAATGATAAATAGTTACCTCCCCTTTTTTTAGATTATTTAATTAATTAGAGTTGCGTACCTTAATTAATTATTTTTCTACATATATATATATGAAAATAATATATATAAATATAAAAGTAATATTTTATTATTATAAATTTAATTTTTTTACTTTTCCACTCCTTTCTTTCTTTCTTTCTTTCTTTCTTGCTTTACTTCTAAATATAGAATCTTTTAACGGCTTTTCTGTCCTA
>OY744521.1:116165930-116175930 GCA_963556195.1 Sepiola atlantica
ATATTATTGTGTTGGCCAAAAAGTTCATCCGTTCTTTTATGAAAGAGGAAGCCAAACATTATGCTTAGAAAAATAATCGAGTTCATGCAATTCATTTTTACGCTCGATTTGGAAATGTTAAAAATGTCTTCGATTTGTCCAATTGTCAAACGAAACTCTTGTTCAACTACGGCTTTCACTTGATCACTGTCAGTAATCTTCGGCCGGCCATCGCAAGAGAATCTTTCACTGAAATATTTCCTTTTCGGGATCAAGCAAACCATTTCTGGCACACTTTTTCTTTAACAGCATTATTTCCATGAAGATGACATATCTTCATGCACGTTTCTGTAACTTATTTCTTTTCTGTAGTCAGAAAGCATCAGGTGTCCAACGAGCCATGCTTGGTCTTCCATTACATGACCTGAAATACAAGCAACAATGTATACACCCATCTGTTTGGAGGCTTATTACAAACTGACGTAAACGTACTCGCTTCAGAATTTGAAGAATATGAATATAAAACTATCTTTAATAGGCCGAAAAGATGACATACGAAAAACGAAATAACTTTTTGGCAAACCCAATACAATCAATATGAGTGAGTTACTATCGTTTATTAAGAAAGACGCAGTAAAATGTGAAACAATGGTGAAGCCATTAGAATAGTCAAACCGGACATAAACTAATACTCGAAAGTATAGGCTACGCTACTATTCTACACACAGCTTAAAAAAAGGAAAGCTGCATTCAGAATTCTCATCGAACAGCAACTTATGGATGCAGCGTTTTACACTACGAGAATGTATGTGTGGCTTGTCTGTTTAACTTTATATAACACATTTTAAAGTTATTTAACGCTGAAATACAATGTATATTTAGCGATTGATTCAATACAAAAATTAGCACGTATTGCTATTTTTCTCCCAGATTAAAGTACACTTCGCAAAAATATGTAAAGCTAAATATTATTATACTAAAGCTGAGTTAGTAAACGTTTTTTTCCAAATGCGTTTTATTATGAATTTTAATCATGAAAAAAACATATAATTTATCACACTCACCATTTATCACTCCATATTCTTTTAGGCCGTTCCTATTTTTGGCGGTATCTATTAATCTCCCTTCCGTCATTTTCTCTATCTTATTTCTTTCTCTCTGTCATTATCTCTGTCTCGTTCACTGTCTCTCTCTCTCTCTCTTTCTCTTTCTCTCTCTTTTCATGGTTCTCTCTGTATCTCTCACTGTGTTAATGAACAGTCGAATGTAATAAAGAAAGAGAAACATAAAAAGATTGGAATTATTCATCATAAAGAAATAGAATACCACACGTAGTAATGGTAGTAGTAGTAGTTGTTTTTGTAGTAGTAGTTACAGTAGTAGTATGAGTAGTATTTAACTCGTAGCTTTAAATGGAAATAGATGTCGATAAGGAGAGAGGAAAATATAGCGAGCAGAAAGAGTATAAATAGTGATTTCCTCTTTATATGTTTATATAAAAATAAATTTGTAAAATACACATTTCCTTATTCAAACAATATCACCCGAGCTCAATACGTGACCCAAGGGGTCAGTTGTGTTTCATAATAAAAAGAAATCCACTAGTGAACCTTATACTCCTCTAAGTGTGCATAAGGTTTGTCAGACACCCACACTAAATTTATAGTGACGCCTTTAGTATTATTTATATGAACGGCTTATCAGGAATGACATACGGGAAGGAAACGTTTAGAATTAAACTCTCAACTCATTCGATTAAATTTAACAGTTTATTCTAAAGTAAAACATGCATGTATTTCCTTTCTAAGGTAATTTAATATTTGTTATTCACAATTAAATTGAATAGTTATTTACATATAATGCATGGCTTTCATTAAAGTTGGGTTTAGTGTTTAGTACCACATCACAACAACATTTTAAATTATCCATCCCCTTACTCTTGTGATTTTTATTTTTTCATTCCTATATTTCTTTCTTTTACGTATTTTCTATTTTCTCTTTTACTCTGGATTGGTGAAATCCTCTTGTCTCTCGTCAGTTCCATGTCTTATTTCAGTTACTCTTGAATGATACAACCATGAAAGCACATTATAAAAAATAAGTATCCAGCTAGTGTAGTTTAAAAAAGGAACCCCCGACTACAACCCAAATAATAACCTGCGTCACCTCAATATCTATAGAACGACGCCATTGAATGGGTCAGATATCCGTCTGTCTCAGGAGTGTTTTTTAAACGAGGTCAAATATAAAACCCGGCGTCAATTACTTAACTATTTTTTTTTTTACTTTTTTCTTTTTCTTGTTTTAAAATTATTCATGTCATAACTCTTTCGAATTTTACATTTAATTAAGCTATTTTTTCATTCATATATGTATTTTCCTTTACGTATCTTTTTATTTGTCCTTCTATTCTGTGACATCATACCATAGTGTGCTATCTTCTGACTTATAAACAAGTAGAGTATCCTTCTCATCCATTTTACTGACCGTAAGTATCAATTATGAGAATGTGACAGGAAAATACATTTTAAATTTTTTGTTATCCCATAAACGTAAAGTGTAAACTTACTATCTACGCACACACGCATATATATATATATATATACATATATATATATATATATATATATATATATATATACACGGGTTACAGATTACCACTTTCGGTTTGATGGACTCGTAGACATTGTCAGGTCATCTATGTAAGAGAAGGACATCTCTGATATAAACACTGTGCTACTGACTACTTACGTCTTTGCAGCAAATCTGTGCAGAACCGAGGACGTCCTAAATCCTGATCGACCACCTTACTAGAGCTGGAAGTACGAACAAAATATACGGTTTGCAAACCTAAAACGGCTTTACAAAGAGATGCCTATCTCCCGGCATTTGCACTTCTCCTTTGTCTATTAGCGAGGCGCATAGGTACTAGCACAGGGGCAACTCAAAGACACCCAGTTATTAGCCTTTTTTGCTTACTAGGACAATGTAAACTTTCTCGCTATCTTTTTGTCTTGACAAATTATGGAAAATTGTGTGTCAATAAGTATCACACGACTAGTCTAGGTCGTTCTAGTTCCGACAGTTAGAAGGTAGAGGTTATACAGTTTGTCTGGCTGCTGTTTCCGGCTGCTTGTCATGATACCTTACTCTTAGATAGCGCTATAAGCGTCTGCTCCATCAACAGCTGTATAATATCGTGGGTGCCATACCGCGTATGGAAATATACACTAGAGTTATCATTGGTGGGCTTTACTGAGGACATAACTCCCATAGATTAAGCCTCGACTAATGGCCTTGTTGTGCGAGTTTGTTGGCATAAAACAAGCACCAACTGTGCATTTCCTTCTTTGTTGAACACCAACATGGAAATACAAAAAAAACGAAACAATCTTAAACCAGACACTCACCAAAAACATTTTCGCCTCCGCCTTTGAGGCTAGCATTCACAAAAATATAGGGCCTTTGAACCAAAACGAATGGCAAATAAACCTTCATCCTAGTTAACTCCCCGGATATCCTTACACTAAGTGAAACAAATCTACGAGCCTCAGTCTCCTCATAAAGTTTTACATGACTGAATAATTTGTAAAAACTCTAACACACATATGCACTGGCTAAGAGTCTATGTTCGGAACACCTTCCCCTTGACTAGCGAATATAGGCTAGAATCAAATGTTCAAGTATACATGTGTTTGCGATAAACGTTACAGCACAGTAATAGATACTGATACTTTTCATACGGTCCTCCTTCGACCCAGAACTCTACCCTGGTTTAGTTTGTCTCTAATAGCATAGATACAGTAGCTTCACTTACCCATAACCGACTCACAAACGCTGATAACCTTGTGGTAATGATTAATATCCCTCTAAAATCTCGTCCAAAAGCTTATAGGTCATTGCTCAAAATGACGAGATACTGCAAGCGGGCTTATTAGGAATCGATCAGAGATCACATCAGAGACGCCCATAGCGTGAAACTTTGTTTTCTTTGCTGATCAGTGCGCAAATGAGTTAACCGCATGGGTCAAAGCAGTCATTGAAACGCATGTCTTACAGCTAGTCTAACTTTATACAGTGGTTCACCTCGAAATGTGCAGCTGCTATTCGTCAGTGCTAGCAATCATTTCGACAAATCAACCGTCATACGTAAATTACAAATAGACAGAAAACGTAAACAAACGTAAAACAAAATTGTAAGAATGTGATAGAGGAAGCAAATTAAAGGTATACAGAGATAACCAGAGAACGCATTAACTCGTGAAAACAAGGTATTCGTGATTTCTAGAACATCGTCAATGATGTGGTGAACAATATCCAATCAACATCAAACGCTATCAAACTACAATGATGTCGTTTGTACGGCATCTGACAAGGCTTATCTACTTGACCAGCGTTCCGTCTTAAACTTTATGTTCGACTCCGCAAACCATTCCCTCCTAAGTTTGTAATTGCACGTTGAAGCCGCACTTGATTACTTTGTAATCACCACATTTCATGTATGGGACATCATACAACACTTTTACACATCCATACCATGTAGGCATGAGCTAATACCTGCAATAGTAATAAAGAAACGCTTTGCTGAACTGGCCCCTGTCTATTCCAAACTTTACAACAAATGCATTGCCAGATTCTGCTTCCTTTATAGTGGGAGAATTGCCTTTGTTGTACTAGTTTTTAAGAATTCTGGAGATAGAACTGACCATCAGAATCATCGCCTCATTAGTCTACTCCCGATCTTCGCTAAACTTTTTGAATTATTAATCAATCTAGCGATAGTCCTTCACGTTCCTAATGCTAAACCTCTTTCCGACAATCAGTATGTATGTAGAGCAGTACGGTCTACTGCGTATATCTAAAAGGTAATATCTAAATTCATGTACGATACACTGGATAAGGCAGGTGGAGCTAGGGCGGTGGCGCTACATATACCTAAAACATTTGACAAGTTCTGGCATAAAGGTTTTCTAAAAATTAATTCGCACAGTATTACTGGAGGAATATTTAATATAATTAGAAAATACCTACCTAAAAGAAAGATCGAGGTTGTCCTAGATGGCCGTTCACTCAAACAATATTAGATAAATGCAGGTGTTCCCCAAGGATCGATCCTTAGACATTTATTGCGAATAATTTTCATAAACGACGTTCCAGCTAACATTGTGTATGAGATGGGTACATTTACACCACGACGACCTCTCGCCATCCAAGTAAACGGACGCGCACATATCCGAGGAAATGGCTCAATTCCTTAAAAAAATGACGTCTAGTCTTTCGTGGAATGTGTTCATGAATGGATGGTACCATTTAATACTGCTAAGGCATAGATCGTTTCCTTAAACAACTACAATACGCCACTTTATCCACCGATTGCCATAGCCAATAAAACCCCACCCGAGAGTCTAGCGTTCAAACTGATCGGCCTAACATTCACAGGTAACATGGATTGAAACGAATATATAGAAGACATTGGCAAGACTGCTGCAAAGAAAGTGGGGTCCATTTACCCTGCTAGAAAACACCTGACATTATCCTATACAATTCTACAAAGTCACCATCCGCCAATGCATGGAGCATTGTTGTGACATATAGGTTGGTGCACCATCCACCAGCCTCATCCTCTTAGAAAAGTTCGAAAAGAAAAATCTAATCTAATATGTATTTCACTATCCACAACGCTTCAGCAATGTTGTATCCTTGTGCTTGTTTTCGAATTTACTCCGATAAGCATGCTGCTGTGTTGTCCCCTCAATGTAGATACACTCGACCCACTTGAACAATCAGCTAAATCCCGCACATTCACTGTGGAAGTCTTCAGATGCCGGAGAGCGTACTACTCTAATATATTCTTTCCTCGAGGTGCCGGCATCTGAAGCTTCTTCCCTTCTCTCTGTTCACCCGACTGTACCGATACGCATACATGTAAAACTAATGTAAACAAGTATCTCGCTGCAGAGCTCCCAATTTAGGATGTCCCTAAACTTGCACCCTCTTACGTCGACAGTGGCAATATGCCTTGTTTGGCATGAAGTAAGTTTTTTTTAATGTAAAAGATACTTAAAGTGTTAATACTTTATATTTAACGTTTTATTTTTCTTCTCTGAAAACATCTAGCTAACAAAACAATAACAACGTTAGTTGATGAAAAATAATCGCAAGAAGGCGCCCCAGGTGTCGCCCGAGATAGATGAGTAAATCAACATACAAGAACCAGTCGTGAGCCGAATGTTACTATGCAACGAACATTTGTCAATTACTAAGTCATAAAGAAAACGTAGACTTTGTTTTTTATAAAATTCTGGTGCAAACGAAAGCATACTCCAAGCAGAATTGTACTCTGAAACCAGTGTGTTAAATCATGTTTACATTTTCAATTGCATCTCTATAGGGTTACATATACCATAAGAACGTAGATGGTGGCCCAGTAGAACGTAGCCAATCACAGATAAAGTAGAAGACTTAAAGTTAGAATAGATCAGTGAGAGTAGGTGTTTAATAGTATACTTATAAAGGATTATTTACATGCCCAATGTATGGGACAAACAACAGCAATAGTATATTAGATCGAAAAGCTACCTATTCAGTATATGAGAAAAATACTGTGGTTAAAAGATCGGGCTACTTTAAAGTGGGCAACACAATATAACAAAAATTCAAAATTTAACAAAGAATTCATGAACAGATTTTGTCTATTCATTTCCTTTATAAACTTATGTGGTTATCCCATACATTTTAGTTATTCAAAGTACGTGGTTATTTTATTTTATTGTTGGCAAAACATTCTCGTGTTATTGTTAACATATATGCTATGGTTCAAAAGACGTGAATATAGAATGCATTAGAAGAAAATAAACATTAAAAAGGGATAATAATGGAAGCGACGATTAATGAACACTTTATCAATTTATTTGCACACATTTTTAAATATGTTAGGTCATAAATCTACACGATAAAGAAAAGAATTTAGAATAGTCTAGCAATAGACCCACAGAGAAAGAGTTGATGAAGGAAGCGTATGGTGTTTGATAACATATGTTGGTTAACTAACAGACAATAACAAGATTGAAACGATGAAAGAATTAACGGTGCTAACAGTTTTCGTATAAAACATTTTTCGGTGTACGTAGGTAGCAACGATAGTAGATCTGAGCGTGAGAGTTATAATCCCTTCTAATTTCTGTATAAATTTCTATTTTGGAGAAGTTGCTGAGCCGGATAAAATGTAACAGTATTTTAAGTGAACGAAACGAACTCATATTGTTCGAAAACTATAATTTTGAATTGGCCTAAATGGATGTCGATGCAAATTCGGATATTCTGTTTTTGAGGTAAAAAGCTATAGTCTACAGTGAAACAACGGAAAATCACTTCACTATATTAAAAAGACGAAAAAAGAAAAATGATATTTTTACGAAAATATTTTTATTAAATGTATATAACAAATATTTTTATTAAATATATACAACAAATGTTTTTATTAAATATATATAACAAATATTATATTAAATATATATAACAAATATTTTTATTAAATATATATATAACAAATATGTTATTAAATATATGTAACACATATTTGTATTAAATATATATAACAAATATTTTTATTAAATATATATAACAAATATTTACTATTAAATATATATAACAACTATTTTTATTAAATATATATAACACATATTTTTATTAAATATATATAACAACTATTTTTATTAAATATATAACAGATATTTTTATTTAATATATATAACAAATATTTTTATCAAATATATAAAACAACTATTTTATTAAATATATATAACAAATATTTTTATGAAATGTATATAACAAATATTTTTATTAAATATATATAATAACTATTTTTATTAAATATATATAACAACTATTTTTATTAAATATATATAACAAATATGTTTATAAAATATATATAACAACTATTTTTTATTATATATATATAACAATTATTTTTATTAAATATATAAAACAAATATTTTTATTAAATATATATAACAACTATTTTATCAAATATATATAACAAATATTTTTATAAAACATATATAACAAATATGTTTATTAAATATATATAACAAATATTTTCATTAAATATATATAACAAATATTCTTTATTAAATATATATAATAAATATTTTTATATAATATATATAACAAATATTTTTTATTAAATATATATAACACATATTTTTATTAAATATATAAAGCAAATATTTTTATTAAATATATATAACAAATATAGTGGATATTGTAAAAATAGTAAAGTTTAGTATATTAAATAATAGAAACAGAAAAATAATGTCCATACAAAAATATGAAAATTGATCGATTTTTTAGCAAAACAAAGTATTGAAAGAAATGTTAAAAATGAGAGAACGCAATATATACATCTATTTACCTTCCCTAAAGAAAGATAAACACAGGGTCAGGTTGATTTGGAAAGACCAGATAAAAGTACCTAATGCGAGTAGCAATAAACTAATACCTTTCCAGGATTATTTGCACTCCAAGTAAACCCCATAGAATGCGAAAAACAAATAAGATCCCCGCGGAATCGTCACACACTAGCTGACATGTAGAAGAAGTGCAGCTTTTAAAAGTTGTGTTGAAGTCCAACCCTTCTAAAAAGTAGTAAGGGCAGTGTCAACGTGATAGTGTCATAGCTATGTCGTTTGGAATTCCGGTTTCTGATAGGGCCACCTATGGATAACAGGGTTTCTACCTAGCGGCATTAGGGAACAAAACTATAGTGACAATTCAGGTGGAGTGGCCATCAGGATTCGTCGTACTCTGGTCGACTCTATTTCTGCGTGTGCTAATCTAAGACATGTCAAAATAAAATCGAATGAAAGTGGTAACATGCTGCTGCGCCATTTTCTTGTGCTTTCCTGGGTTAATATTCTCGGACTTCAGATGCAACAACTGAGTCTGCTGCAGGTTAGAAGGATTATTTTATGCAGAGCAGACAATCCTCATGTACAATTTTTGAGAGATATATACAGAAGTAAAGGTCGTTTAACAAACAGATAAAAGTATTTGTACGGGGATTTTTTTTCAATATATTAATTTTTAGGATAATCGACTACAGTAGGGTTCTTATAGAGATGATACTGAAACAGTAATAGACGAACGTAAGTCTATCGCATCTGATAAAATACATCCCTAATCATTTAAATACGTATCATCCGGTTGTATCAATTAAATAACGGTAGTATGTAAGCTATATATAGAATATATAAACAGGAAACAGAGAAACTGGTCTAACATTTCAGAAACTGTGGTGTCAGAAGAAGTAGAAACTATTGAGTAGTATTATAGTTCGAATACATTTTATAGTAATTAAATGCTAAAAAAGTCGCTTAAATGATAACATTAATCGGATAATGTATTTATTACAATATTCAGTAATTGATTAAACTATTCTTCAAACAGAGAGATCGATTAGGAAAGTTAACTTAAAACTGTTCGAATATCTTGTAAAAGGATATATTAAGATAAGGTTTGGAAACAAATAGAATTATACAATTATGAAAATCATCATATTGCTGTAAGTAAATAAAATTGATAGGAAATATGAAAAAGCGATTTAGAAAATTGAACCAAGAAACTATTGTTAAACATATTAAATATAATTGCAAACGATTATTAAAATATGCAAAATCAAAAACTCAAATTCACAAACAAGTTATTACAGTAGAACCTAATAAAACAAACAAATTCCACAGCAATCAACAGAGCAGGTATGCGAACATGAGTTTTACATCTATTATTTCTTTACAATAATTCAGTCAACCATATCGGAATTGTAATTAAACAAAAGTTAAAACAAAAATTATAGATGAAGTAAAATTTAGACTGAAATACGAAAACTGTTCGGTAAATTATGTGAGGGTACGAAATATATACTTATATATGAGAATACTTTACATCAGAGGAACGTTTAATTAGTGTAATAGCTGTGTTGATCATGTACACCCAAACAAAACCGAGTAGATACTACTAGTTT
>OY744521.1:116180930-116200930 GCA_963556195.1 Sepiola atlantica
TGTTTTATCTCGAAAAATCTCAGAGAACTTCTTGAAGTCGGAGGACGTAAATTGCATTCTGTTGTCACTGACCAAACAATCGACCACCGCAAAACGGGCGAACGATCGTGCATGTAGTCTATTGTTACCTGCGAAGTGGGTTTTTCACATCATAACACGTCGGGCAATTTGACAATACTATCGATTATAATAAGATAGTAAACTTCCTCGAACCGCTCCGCAGAATCTTCGTGTATCCTTTACCAAGGTCGATCCGTCTTTGACCACGGATTATGTTTGATATGAGGTGCCTTTACCGCCAAGGCAAACCTTTACACGTATTTACGATTTTCTCAATGTCATGATACATTCATGCGAGTACATAAAGATGCGCATCAAACTTTTCATGTAATTTGTCACTTGGTGGGCGATGTGGAAATCGTACCGGATTCTCTTCTGTAATTCTTTTAGAATAACGGCTCTTTCGTTGCACAATATTACATCGTTGCATAATGCAAAATTGTCTGCAAAATGTTGGCCTTTATCAGTCATTTTAGTTTTTCAACTGATGATGAATTCATCATTAGAGGCTTCGTTTTTAATTCCATGTAGAGTAACCGGGAGCTCTTTTACCGTATAGCATAACATTACTTTTATCTCACCTTTGACTCGACAGGAAGCAATCGCGGTCTCTTCTAGTGTGTGTCTCTGTCCCGTTCAGACAATCCATCCGCCTGATAGAAGTGTTTATGGTAAATACTCCTTCTTAAAATAATAATTAAGTAAAATTTTTCCCCATCTCTTTAACATATTTACACCAAAAAAAGTGACCTACGGTGTATGAATCGTCTGGAATATGAGCAATCTACCGTGTATATAACGGTGGAACTTTGTTACAGCAAAAAATATTGTTAAACCTCCTTCACAATTTGGGAGTACTGCTTCTCCGCAGGAAGCAGGATCCTTGATACATGCGCGATGGATTTATGTGTTATATTCGGAATTATATGAGGAATGCACGATCCTAAGCCGTATGAACTTTGGTTGGCTTGCATATCTTATGTCTAAGTCTGGTTTTAATGTGTAAGGAATAAATCTAATGTCAGCATTTCAATAGTTTTGTAAAATTTCTTCTTTAACTTTTACCTCGTACTCCCTGATTCGAAAATGCATTTGATTGACATGTTCGCTGTGCTGTTCAATGTATTTAGTGTTGATTACAATGTCGTCAGGGTATGCAATAGCAAAATCAAGTTCGTCCAGCATGGTATCTATCACTGTCTGAACAATTACGGGAGAAAATTTGACCCCGACAGCTAGCCTACCAAAGCGCGATGCGTATTCATGCACAACTGTTTAGAACTCTGTTATTCCACGGTTATAATGAGGTACGCTTAACTCAAGTCTATTTTTGAAAAAATCCGACTCTATTTAGTTTTTAAAAACTTCCTCAGGGCTATGCAGTGGGTAGTGCTAATCTTTTAGTGCTGCATTTAATCTCGTTGTGAAATCTTTTAACACACGGATTTATGTTGATTTCTTCTTTATTTAGACCGTTGCTGCTACCCACTGACTGTATTCCACTTTTGATAAATGCCGGTGTTCACTAGTCGTTACAATTCATCATTGAGTTTGTCGAGTAAGGCAAAGGCAACTTTCTTTATGTCTTAAATAAGGGACGAACGTTCTTGTTCAGTTCAAAATCGGCCGCTATCTTTGTTCTTCGATCAAGGCCACCCGAAACAATCGGGAAATGTTTATTTTCAAATCCAGCTTTAATTTTTCTAATTCGGTTGTCCGACTATCTAATTGTTGGCAAAACGTATTTATTGGTAACTCCAATAAATTCATCATTTGCATTTAATCAGTGACAAAAAGCTTATTAGTGTATTTTAACACAAGTATGTTTAACTTTTTGTTAGTTCACATTAGGTTCACGTTTGTAAATATCTCACTTTCGAATTTAATTATTTCATCCAGTCACTGTACTGGCTATTGTGCTGTTTTTTACAGAGTGAGGTAATTTAACCGCTTTCACGTAGGCAGGTTTATTATTTGCACGCTCAAACCCGAATCTAATTGTAGTTTTATATTTTTTATCGATGATATTTACGTGTACATATTCGTTATATTAATGCAGCCCTGTTCATTTGTTCTTGTGGCATGAAGCCGCGTTTTATTTCTTTTATTCTCTACAATGCGAACGTTTGTGTTCGACTTTGTTAGAAGTCATGCAGGTATTATAACGAAATAGACAGTTCATGAACAAATTCAGGCTACAACAGCGAAAACAAGGGCTTAGCGGCAATATATCCTGTTTGTTACGGGAATTGTTTAGCTGTGCAGAGGCGAGACCAACTTTTTTAAAAATTATTTTCGACGGAGAGATGAATTTCGATTTTTGATGTATTTTTCTAATTCGATCTCTTTCGAATCCTGCTTAACACTTATACATCTTTGGAAGTCTTCAGCACATTCTATGGTGTTAAGTTCGATTAATTGCCTTAATAATTTAGAGCCCTTCCTCTGATGGCAGCGTATTTTTCCTGAGACTCATCTTTGTACGAAAAGTAAGGATGCCACATTACTACCACTAAGTTCGACTAATTTAAAATCGTCGCAGTGTTTATTAACGACATATACAAACGTTGAATAATATTCGTTGGCTTTTTTACCAGGTTTAAACACATCCAGCGTTTGTGAAACAAAATAGTGTTGAGGCTAAATAACTTAGTTAAAAGATTTGCAGCTTTAGCAAAAGTAAAGTCGCTAATTTTTTTTTTGGGGGGGGGGGGGCAAAAGGAATTTCACAACTTAGTATGTTTGGTGGTGCCTAGTTTCTCGAGCAGTAGACGAGCCTTTTAAGAACCTGCGAGACTTGTATATGTTATGTAGATTCTCATATCTACTGAAATACGAAGCAATTCGTCTGTGGAATAAGCGAAATTGTCAATTGCACATAGTACAGAATTCTGCGAAAAAGATTATCGTTTTCGTTACTTTAGCCCCATATCGATATTGATTGCATTAATTATTCAATGTGTTCGTCATATTATTTCTTTCGATCTAGTAGAAGCTGATGAAACCTTCATTCAGTTTACTTTTGTTCTAGAAGTTTTGCACTTTTTTCTAGAACAAGCTGTCGGAATTTTTCTTCAGTTTTGTGTAGTCTTTCATTTTGTTCTCGAAGTATTTCTCTTTTTTTCTGTTCCTGTTGCATTTGATACTTCACCAGTACTGTCATAGTAGCTCTTAAGCCTTTCGTATTTAAAATGGTTTCCTTTAGAATACAGTTTTTAGAATGTGTCTTTTTAGAATACGGCTTTTAGAAAGTTATTTTCTTTCAGATTACGCGGTCTAAACCTAATAGTTGCTGTAAAAAGAATATAACACCTGTTTTTTTCCTCGAACACATCACCTGTTAATAGTACTATGTCGCGTAGCCATAGAATAATACTATCGATAAAAATGTACCTTCCTACAATTTGACATCGTTAATTTTTATTTATCTATATCCGAATAACTCTACAACATCACTCTAGAGTTTGCCCAGATGTATACTGATATATTCACATCAATAAAAAATTTTAAAAATCAGTTTTAATCAATAATAATGACCAATGGATTAAAATAAAAAATAACAAAATCGTTTGGATTGGGCATGGGTGCTTTGACTATACGGAAGCATAAACTCTTGCTGGGTTATTTACTTAATATAAACTCGCAAATATATTTGATAATAGAGATATCGGTCTATATAGAGATGATGAATTAGCTATAATAATGGATTTCAACTAGGTAAAGGGAGGAAAATTCGACAAAATTATACATATAGAAATGAAAAAAAAGGCATAAGAGTAGAAGTACTGACTTACATAAAATAACCTACATCTTAGATGTCACTTTTCACTTAAATGGTAATACTTACGAGGAATATTTAAAATATAACGCTAATGCAATATATGTAATCCTAAAGTCCAATTACACTCATTAATCATAAGACAAATCCCTAATTCTATCGCATGTAGGCTTATCAATAACTCTAGCAATGGAAATGTATTTTAAAAATCAAACTACAATTAAAATACAGCTCTTTAAATAGTAGGTACCATAATATCGAAATTAAATATTGAAAACCACCAACAATTATAATTAAATAAGTAATAAAAGAAAAAGAAATATAATCTGGTATACACCGCCCTATAATCAAATGCTAAAAACTAAAGGTGGCAAGAAATGCATAAATCTTATTAAAAAACACTTTCCTGTAACCAATCCTCTGCATAAAATATTCAATGAAAATAACCTTAAACTGTCGTACAGAAATGATAAGTAAGCCACACAATAACAAAATACTAAAAGAGAAAGTAGAGAACAGAAAATAACAAATTGCGTAACAGAAAGTGACAATATAGTAAAAATAACACCAGGAAGAACAAACATGTAAGCACTAGAAATAGTAA
Source organism: Sepiola atlantica (assembly GCA_963556195.1). Lineage (NCBI taxonomy): Eukaryota > Metazoa > Mollusca > Cephalopoda > Sepiida > Sepiolidae > Sepiola > Sepiola atlantica. The sequence continues at coordinate 116,185,373 of OY744521.1, forward strand.
AAGCCAAACCATAATAACAATCACCTAAATGGAAATAAAAAAGTAAACAATGAAGAAAAATCTGTAACTGCATAACTCATACACTTGGTTCAATAAAAATAAATTCCTAAAGTATTTTTTACGAAGCCAGAATATTTGCCAATGAAAGACCGATTAATAAGAAGTGCTACGTGGTTATTACCTCCCTGGATTTTAAAACCATATATTGCGACCACAACATCACATTAAACACAAAGAAACACGCCGAATAAAAACCTTATTGGGAGCTCAAAGTAAATGAACGCTCACAAATAATTGAATGGAAGATAATACAAAAGCCTAGCAAATGTAGAAACTTAGACGACGCGTGTAGATTATATCAGGATAAGACGTGTCAAATCCTAAATTTTTAAGGCCCACAAAACCTACTAAACCGTTGATATTTTATAGCCAACAACATTTGCCTTAGGTTAACAATACATCATAAATAAATAAATGAATAAATAAATTAAAAAAAAACTAAACTAAAACGTAAAATAGACCTACAAACAAACACGTATTAACATAAGGTAACCCATTATTTCGACACAAGAAATTTACAGGGATGGGTCACCCTATAATAAAGAAAATAATAGAATAGATAGTAAAATAAACCGAAACTTAGTTTGTGAGAAGCCCAACGATTGGCTAAGAATATAACAAAGTATAGTATTGGTTAACTAGCGATACTAAACACCATGTGTATGTATATAAGCAAACACTCCATGATTTTTATCCTGACGATTCCCTACGACGATAAGACGCGGAAGCCTCTGTGTAGCTTAATTGCCATAAATATATATTTCATAACTTTCTACTATATATATATATATATATATATATATATATATATGTAGTATATTAGCGGAGATCAAAACAACATGATACCGTTGGTGTAAATTCAACGAGCGTTCGATTCTCCCCGGATTCTCGCCAGTCATTGTTTTTAAGTTTAGTTTTGGAACATTTTGAGATCACACCTGTGATAACGTATGCGTTATTGTGTTTATTTGTTTATTTTTAAGGCGGTAATTTCAGCATGTTTTCTAGAAAGTTATCGAACATACAATTTGAAATAAAATTATTTAAATATTCTTAATAATTAGAGCTTAAATAACAATAAAAATAACGTCAATCAAACCAAACAATAATAATAAAAATCCATGATAATAGAATTAACAACTATTACGGCCACAGCAATGTTAACGATATAGAAATTATGACAGAATAAATAGCAATTATGATAATAATACTATTGTAAATGACAAACTATCATAATAATAACAATGACAATAAACATTTCTGCGAAATTATGCTGTAGGTGTGGTATTTACAATAGTAACCGGTCAGACATTTTCTAACAAACTCAAGACATTCCATTGTCAAAAAGATATAACTCGTATCACTGTTCTATTTAACTATCTATTTCAAATATGTCCATCTTAGACTAGGATGGAATCTTCAGATTCTCTTAAGTGTGTATACATTATTAATTTACTTATTTGTTTATTTATTGGAGGAGTTTATTCTGAAAATAAATAACTTAAATAAATAAACAAATATGTCTATTGCTTATTTATTGATCATTTCAAACCCCAAAATATACTTTAAAAACCTCTTTCCATGGAGGTCCGAGGTACCTATTAACTAAAAGAAAGTTCTCATATGACTCTATAATTTGATATTTCTTGTGGGTACTTTGAAAAATTAACAGTATATGTATACGTAGATAATATTTATCAATAAATGAATAAAATCGTGAGTATATTTAAATAATTTAATTTTGAATGAAAGTCAGATCAAATAAAAATAATAAAACTCATATAATAACGATAAAAGAAATTAAAATGAAATACGTATAAAATGTGAATATGTAAATGAGTTTAAATACCTTTTAAAAGCTTAAGTAATATGATCAAATGTAATGCGTTGGTGTTGATAGTTGGTGGGGATTACCGTAATTTTATTCTCTAAATACTCACGTTATCTATTAATATTTGTGTTTATGTGTTGTGTGTATGTGGTGTATGCTGTAAAAGAAGCGCGGGTGCCCATTAGCTTTGTCTGAAAACGTATTTCTATGTATGTTTGTCTGACCAGTTTATTAAGAGCATCCGATTTATTTTGATTCCTCCCTTTAAAACATCACACTAGTTGGTGTAATAATTATATATCTATCTATCTATCTATCTATCTATCTATCTATCTATATATATATATATATATATATATATATATATATATATATATATATATATATATATATATATATGCTCTTACGAAAACCCTTTTGTACAAAACAACAGTGTATTTTTGCTTATAACTTACATGTTCTTATTAAACTTCATATTCTGGTTATTTCTTTATCGTTTAATATATTAGTAGTATGTCTATTTTTCTTTTGCCAACTCTCTAATCTCCTCTGACAGTAAGGTGTTATCTTTGAAAAGTCATTGTTTAGGGACGGTATATTAAAATGATTATTTATATCGCACCCCTTGTTTTGAACAATAGATGCTATTGTATTCTACAGATTTGTTATTCTCATCACTTACTTATATATGACTATATAAACGCTTAAGTTTCAACGGATTTACATCTACAGAAACTAATATAATAAATGTACCATATATATATATATATATATATATATATATATATATATATATATATATATATATATAAATGTGTATATATTTATATATATATATATATATATATATATAAGATGAGGATTGATTTGCATAATTAAAATTATTCGGACTACTGTTCTCATCTTGAGTGTTATTCTCACCACGTTTTAGTCGCTGTAACCTCCGACGTTTTTCAAGTGTTTTTTTTTTTCAACTCCGTAATAATTCTGTCGAATTCGGGAATCTAGGCGGAATTTCGAATGGACATCTATATTTTATCCACGGGGGTTGCATCCTTTAGTTCTGTCAGCAATGACTGGGAGAAATCCTCAGTAATTTGCAATTCTTCGTATCGCCGCACCGAGGATTGAGCTTTTAACCTTCAGATGTCTGTCATTTAGAACTGAATTTTACTTAGTACCATATCCACTGCGCAAGGAACTGACCTGTTTTGTCGACCAGACAACACGAGTTACATTAACTGGATTATACGACATTCGTCTAGCAAATGTAAACACAGCCATTAATTTAATATATTATTGTAACCCGTGTATCTGGGTTTTTTTCAGCTAATGTAACAGGAAGAAAATGAGAAAGATTAAGAATAGTTAATAAGGTCGTCTAAACAGAATACATAATTGAGAAGAGTAAGGTAACCATCGTTGCGTTTAGTTTGTAAGTCCAGTGGGATATTGCCAGTTTTATTTTTTTGTTACACATACGGAAGGGTTGGTTCTATTAAATTAAGAAGTGTATGGTGTATTTCGACATGGTGTTTGGCTAAATCACTGTATAACTAAACAGTTTTTGTATATTCACACACGGACATTCGCACACATTATTTAAACATATATTTACATCTATTAATAATATAGATTATGGATATGTCTGTGTGTCTTAAGCCGAAACTATATCATTAGTAGTGATCGCTCTCTTTTTATATCTACTTATCGACTTCTATATATATACCCATTCCAAAACTTCCCTAAGTATCACGCGTCTTTCAAATTAACATATTTTTTTAAACTTCTAATAAATTTATATTCGCAAATATACACTCATGATTGGTTTTTTTTCAGATCTCCAAATGTATTTTAAATCTTAAAAAAATATAAATATAATTAATTAAATACATTGTTTTTTTAATTCTATATAACTGAGTTACGTAATTACATTATATTGTAATAGAATATATTGGAACAGCCGGTATTTACTCCAACATTTCTTTACCTGCCGTTTGCTTATTAAGTATAACGTTCTATTTCGAACGCACAGGAAATGCTATCCCAAAAGAGAGAAAGACAGAGAGAGAAAGAAAGAGAGTAGGAGAAAGAGATAGCTAGAAATAGAGAGAGGATGAAAAGAGAGAGAGAGTAAGGGATAAGCACAAGACAGGGGCGCGTTATTTGATTAATAAGATGTAAACAACACATTATCTGAGATGTATTGTGCGAGTCGCTCAAATATATTAACTTTGATTTCTTAGTAAAACGCCTTGAGTTTGTTTGTTTTTGAAGCTTATTAGAAACTATGTTTTAAAGCCCAAATGTATTTACTCCTATTGTTTAATTCAAGAGGTAATTGATTAAAACATTACTATTTTTGGTGACTGGCTAATCAAATAACTAAACTTAGAATCGTGTTCAATGTATTTTAATTCTTAATAGTTGATTTTATTTCAGGTACAGTTTTTTATTCTATTTGAAAAACTTCAATTATTATTTTGTTTTTACAACCTTAAGATAGTTTAGGATTGTTAATTTTACATTTTACGCAGTAAAGTGCCACTTTTGTTTTAAAGCTATGTTTTTATTATTCTGTGTTTTATTTATTTAAATAAAGGAATGGGGTATTTTCTTCTTTTTTGTAAAAAACTAACAATCACATTTTACTGAGCAATTCAATAAAACAAATAGCACAAATATGCGACCGGAGGGAGAATATATTTGCTATTCTATATAATAATACGACTTTATGCTTAAAATGATGTCGCTAAGGTAAAACAAGTCCCACTCTATTTATTTTAATTGTTCCAAAATCAAATGGTTTTGCCCTATTGACTAAAACAATATCACTATATGTAAATACATTTAAGAAATAAGAGCCATCGGTTTTATAGATTTTAAGAATATTAAGCTGACAGTTATTTTATTATAGTCTTTAGTACTACAATTTTAAAAGCTATATTCGTCTTATTTATTTGAAGAATATTTAGTTTGAAATGATAATGATTTTTACGGAAGAAGAAAGAGACCTCTTTCTTAATAGTATTCATCCGGACATACATTTATTATTTCAGAAGAAATACTATTACACACAACAGATTGATGTAGAAAAGATATAGAATGTTCAGGGGTCTTTGCTAGTATGATACTCAATGTAACTTAATACTCTGTTAAATAATAGTTTACGTTTTGGGTATATCTGAAAACGCGAAAGCTAATTTGGCGTACGGATTATAGTTATCTAACGGATGTTCATAATTCAACTAGTATGAGACGTAGGTTTAGAATCATACATAAATAGTGTATTTTGATGAGATTACTAGTTGTCATTTTAGTTCTCTTTTCATCGGTTTAATGGCGGCGATGAAATTGTTATGATAGTTCGAGTTGTTGTGATAAGGTTGTTGACGATTAGCGTGTTTCATTTTGCCATGAAGAGGAAGCTTAATTCGTATTATTGTTCCCGTTCCTCCAATGTTTTTAGTTTTGTGGAGACCGGATGGTCGACGTGGCGGGAGTGGTTCTGGTGCTCGTTCGGATAGTGTTTGGATGGGGGGAGGAGAGGAATGGTCGGTTGGCACTTGTTGTTGTGACGAAATGGTGTTTGTTCGAAAACTGGAGTCAGATAGTTACCTTGGTGCTTCTGACAAGAGGGATTTACTATTATTAATGAGGCACGTACTTGACTTGGCCACGGGCGTTTGCGCGAGAAACAGCAACAGAAGCAGCAGAAATGAAAGAAGAAGAAGAAGAAGAGGTGATAAAAAGAGGATTAAGAAGAAAAGTAGCTAAAAAGTTAAGGGAAAGAGGACTAAGAAAGTGAAGAAGTCAAGTAGAAAACAATATGGAGGGAAAATAGAAGAAGAAGAAGAAGAAGAAGAAGAAGAAGAAGAAGAAGAAGAAGAAGAAAATAATAAGAATGGGGGAATGGAGAAGAGATGAATGATACAAGTTGTAAAAGAAAAGGGATTGAAGAGGAGGGGGGAGAAATAAGAGGGCTAGGAAGAACAGGTAGAAACAAGTTAGTATAAGAGTAAAAATGAGAAGAAATATGAGGAGTGTATGACGAAAAAGATACAGAAGAAAAAAATGAAGGGGAAGGTATTAAATGGTAGGAAGTAGTATATAGAATGTTTACGGGGTATGAGAAGACAGGATTCAGAAAAAAAGCGGCAGTTGGATGAGGAAACCGTATGTGGGAAGTAGAATTAGAAGAAGAAGAAGAAGATATAGAATGAATAGAATCAGATATAAAAGGGGAGATCCGAGAAAAAATGGTGAAAGAGGGTAGGAATATGAGGAAAACGTAGTAGTAGTAGTAGTAGTAGTAGTAGTAGTAGTGGCAGTGGTAGTAGTGTAGTAACATGGTATAAAATATTAGAAACCAGAAAGAGGGAGAGAAAGAAAGGAGATACATAACATAAACAATTCATATGAGGAGTAAGAGGAAGTAGGCGGCGGGGATTATGATTACACAGCAAATAAAAATCAGTATTAGTCGTGAAAGTATCAATTGATGATGATGATGATGATGATGATGATGATGATGATGATGATGATGATGATGATGATGATGATGATGCAAGACTATCACTGAAGATGAGAACAGTAGTCTAAATAAACCAAATAAATTCACGCCCAGCTTAGTAGCATTGGATCTAGATAAGTTTTCTTTTTATTACAGCAAGCATTTGCGACAGTAATATTCATCAGATACCGGAAGTCGCGTTATTCATCTGATCTAAATGATTTTGACTGTTTAAATGCAGATATTAGAAATGGTTGTCCAGAGTCATCTACGTTCTAAGCCTTTGATTTATTCTTGACTGGCTTTAAAGAGCACCCCCTTGTTAGAATGTTCATAATCCCGTTTTACTCAACTTTAGGATTTAGAAACAGTTGTTACTGGCGCTAATTTTGAAGTGTAAGGACATGTTTGTAAACTGTCTCGTTGGAGCATGGCTTTTAAAAAGACTGGCGATCATTTCAATATCACATCGATTGTAAGAAATAAAACAAGTTTGTTGACGTATTATTCCTAGCAGCGAAGTGCTGTAGGACATACGACAATATCAGTGGCATTTATATATGCAATGAATTCACATATACCCTATGTACAACGTTGGCAAGCTGTGAACTTTTTGTATTGCCCACTAATATGTTCTAGTTTTGTATTCTCGTCTGCAGTTTTCTTTTTGTATATTGTTCTTCATTGTATGTTTCGTATCTCTTTTATGGCAAACTATTTACATAATATTTAGACACTAGTTTAATTATCTTATATGTTCATCATGACTCTACTAATCTGTATTGTTCAACCTATTCTCCCAGCGGATTATATTTTACCATATTTAGCAGATGTTGGCGGTTTTTTTCATTATTAATGAGTGTGTTTATAAACAAAGGATCTCAGCCGTTGTTTGCACTGACTTTCTGGAATGTCTTGTTTCTGGTATTACGAACTGTTACACAAGTGTTATGCCATTGTATTATCTGACCCTATTTGCATGATTATCTGGCATTATTTGCATGATTATCTGGCATTATTTGCATGATTATCTGGCATTATTTGCATGATTATCTGGCATTATTTGCATGATTATCTGGCATTATTTGCATGATTATCTGGCATTATTTGCATGATTATCTGGCATTATTTGCATGATTATCTGGCATTATTTGCATGATTCAGAGTGTTATCATTATCGTATGTTTCTTGGTACACAGCTTTTCGGTCGTGGTGTTTTTGTTTGTTTTTTAGGGGAGGGGGCATACTGCTTGGGTGCATCGTATTATTTCATAATGTTCCCTAGGATTCGAATTTTACCAATTATTTAATCCGTTCGGCCATCCTGTTTCAAACATATTTAGATACCTCGTATCAATTAATTCGTTTATTTTCTGAATTTTTTTTACTATTGATTGAACTAAGAACATCGAAGAAAAATTGAGTCACTTATTATGATTCATTAAAAAAAAACTGATTTAAAAGTTATGTGGGTTATTGGATAAATGGATAAATACCATTGACATAGTTTTCTTAATCCTATATATTTATTGACCTACTGCGTAAGCGAAACCGCACAAATAGCTCAGCCAGCAAAAATATCGATCCTTTGTCAATTTGTAATCCAATTACGATTATAGCAAAAATACTTCTCCGAAGATTGTGGTTGCTCAAATTAAGTTGGGATGAAAAGGTGCCTACTGACTTTATGACGATCTGGTCGAATTTGTCCGAGGACATGTCTTGACTAAGTGATCTGTTTTTCACAAGACAGGCTATGGACTCTGACAGCCAACTGAGATTATATTTATTCTGTGATATGTCACCTCAATAATATGGCTTTGTTGTCTATGGCGTGCAAAATGGGAAATCCCATATAATATTTTCTAAAGTTAAAGTAGCCTCGATGATAACAAAAACATTATTGAATTGCTTGCTGTGTATATTGCATTCAAGACTTTTCTGTATTGTTATTATATTTAACAATATTATACATATTTCTCTTTATCTCGGTCTTCTGTGTCTTCAATCTGTTTTAAGCATTTTTCGACTTCGGCAAGGGAAAGTGAACCGTGCTCTTTCTAAAAAACTACAAGACCAAATTCTAAAAATAGCAACTACCTATTTGGCGTAAAAAGAAGCTTCCAGCGAAAATTTGATAAGAAAGCTAAAATAAATGCCACGTTGTTGTCACCATTTTAGCGTTCTAATAAAATCAATTACATATTTTGTGCAAAAACGAAGCATATAGAATAAAAGGTGCACAAAACAATCGCGCGTGGGTCAACATTTCGTAGTGTGTGTCTTGATAAATTTCTAAGACACAGACATCGTCTATATTTTATCGACGTTATGATCCATGTTACAGATGTAAAGCGTCAGTTACATTGCCTTGCACTAGAACTGAATTTTCTTTGTTTCGTTTTAAAATTATATGTTTCTTTGTTTATGACGCTTTTATATGACTTTCGATCAAAGACACAAGTACAGTGTATGTTCGGTCTCCGGAAGCTATCTTCCTAGGAATCAGTCCCTCTCCGGAATGAATACCGAATGGATTATGCAGTTATGTTTGTTCCAATCCAGAGTGCTCCTATTTGGGGTGAGGTGGACTTACCACATATTAATAAAACAACTCTTTCTAAAATTGACCTCAAGAAAAGCCAAGTAAATAAACACCATCAATCTTTTTATTCATCCATCTCGGCCTTTTGGCTAAGATCAAAGTGTAGTATCTGTTCCGATGGATACTGCACGCTTGTCCTGTGCAGTTCTAGGAGGTCCACCCTCCCAGGCTTCGCCTCCCCTCTTTGGGGAGGAGTAAGTTTATTGCTTACTGTCTGAGGCGCCCCTACCGGGGAATGCCGACGGGGCTGCCCAGGCAATTTTTAAATGGCCAGAGTGCTCACCTCTCGGGCGCTGGCTTTTAACCCCACTTGCTCGACCCGATCTTGGGTCACATCTTTCTTGTGGGAGTAAGATAAAACTGGCCTTGTGCCTAACTCCGCGAGGAGTAAATAAACATCCATTTTTTTTAAAGGATCGACGTGTAGTATATGTTTTGTCTCAGGAAAAAAATTTCCACTGATTACTCCCTTACAGAGGAGGAATATTTTGCCGGTGCCTGATAAGACCTTATTCAGGAGTTTGTGTCGACGGGATTATGCAGATACTTTTGTTATGTATCAACAAAATATCGTGTAAGGGAACTGGTATAGTTTCTATAAAAAGTGACCTTGTGTCGTATTTTGACTGTGTGTGGTGGCACATAGATATTGACACTTTTGTTTCTGTTTTCTCCTTTTATTGTTTGCCATTTCTTTTCTTTACCTTTCTATGATACATTTGTCTTTCATTATTCGTTTCTATTTATTTGATTTCTTTTACGTTATATATTTCTCCTTTCAATTACACGTTATTCATGCATTTCTTCTGTATTATTTATTTCCTCTTCATAGATATTTACTCAATTCGGATTCTCTTTTATTCTCCTATTTAACACATATTCATGTATAACATGTTCCCTCCTTTCCACCTTTTTTCGGTGATGCTTTGCTTTTTATTCATTACGAAATTATCCTTTGTTATTCGTCTTTTAATAACACACTTGGTGCATTATTTGACATTACCTGTCTTTTATAGAGTTTGGGTTTCACTTATTTTAATATATTTACTTTACTAGTATATTCCTTTTTCCTCACTCTTTCCTTCTTTCAATCATTTTTAAATCTCTTTTAATACCTGTTCTTTAGTCTTCTGGTTCTGTTGTCTTTTTTTTCTTCCTTACCCTTTGGCTTTTCATATCCTTTCTTTTAATTTTCTCTTTCTATTGGTCTTCCTATCTTCCCTCCTTTATTATTTCGTTAAATATCCTTTCTTTCAATTTTCTTTTTCTTTTTTTTTTCATCCTTTCCCTCGTTGTTTTATTTCCAATTGTTTTGTTGATGTTCTCTTCCTATGTTCTTTCTTATCTTCCCTCCTTCCTTTATTTTTTTCATATCCATTCTTTTATTTTTATTTTTTGTTTATATTTTTTTTCCATTCTTCGTTTATTTCCATTTTAATAGGTTTTTTTAATGTTGTTTTTCCTTCTAATTTCCATTTTTTTATTCCTCCATTCAGTGTTTTTACTTTGATATATTTTCTTTTAATTCCCTCTCTATGTGTTTGTTTGTATTCTTCCTTCCTTCGTCTTTAATATCCTTTATTTTAATTTTCTCTTTCATTTTTATTTAGTTTTTAGTCTATACTACTTTAGCTACTTCACACCATCTAATCTATTTCTTTCCTTATGTTTATGATTGTAAAATGATGTTTTCTCTTTAGTTTCCGTTTTCTTGGAAATATTTTTTATTTTTGTAATTATCTTCTTTAAATGTATTTTCCCTTTCCCTTTAATTGTAATACATGTTTAACTATAGAAAAATGTTTACTTTTTTCTTTAATGTATTTCTTTATATTTAATACTTCTTATCTATTTCTTCAATGTCTGTTATTTAGTTTATCTTGTTTTTATTTTATTTTAGTGAGAAGTCAACATTTTTGAAGATAAATACACTTGAAGATAATGAATAATGAGATAAATCGATGTTGAGGGGGGGGGTTAATGACGGCCACTACGAGAGAAATTAAACATAGTCACATAACACATACTTAAATAATAGCAGATGAAGAAAATTGCAATACTCCATCTTTTTGTCAGTAATCGCTCATGAAATACGGAAATTAAAGCACAAAATAGTGGGCAGCGAGAGTAAGTAGGCTGCTTAAAGTAAACACAGGAACAACTGTCTCATTTCATAATATACTCTATTCTCCATACGTGCTGTATTCCCGTGTAATACGAACTTAATTCCCGTTTCGTCAGACTTTTCATCATTTTATTCATCTTTGCTTACTTACTATAACATCGTTGTTTTTTGTTTCCTCAATTTATTTTATTCTATATACTTCTTTTTTTTTCTATTTTTACTTTCGTAATTTGTATTCCCTTATTCCTCTTTTCTCGCTTTTGTAATATGTTTAAAATTATAATTCCCTTCCTCCTCTCATAATACTAACTTCCTTCTTTCTCTTCTAGTTACACTCATATCTTCCTTGGCATTTTCTTTTATTGCTTCGTTCTTTTGTGGTTTCCATTTCGTTTCTATTCTTCCATTATCTCTCTCCGACATGTCGAACAACTAATCAGACAAAACAATCCTTCCGATATCGCAAATTGCAATGAAAACTCAATATGATTATCTCGTCGCGATGAATACACGAATCCTATTTGCCTTTGTGCTTTGCACCAAAATGTCGGTCGTGAGAAACAGTTTCAACGCGTAAACAGCCATGTCATTCCGTCTGCTCAGAAATGCACATTTTAAATAGAATTCATGAACAGTGACTTTGTGAAACAAAGATTCGCTTTTCTTGTTTATTTATGTAACTATTATATTTAACAATTGATTGCGTGTATGTAAAAGCGTGTCGCAAGATCGATATATATTTCGTGTGACAAAAGTCAAGCTGAGTATTGATAACAGAAACTGTTGGTAAAGACATTGTTTCATATATGATTTAATAAAAGTTTCGTTATTTTTGCTCAGACCTAAGCATAATGTGAATGTATGCGCTTTTAAAAATAAATAACCTTATTTCAAGTTTGTAAAAAAGAAAATTACTAATCATATATAATTATCATTATTTCTCTTACTTCGTAAGAGGTAACGACTGTTACCCAAACAGTCAGGTTTCGATAATTATCTTAAAAGGCTACGTAAATCTTGCTAAAATTTAAACAGCGAAACAGTTGACTGTAGATTAATACAATTGTTTCTCACTACTCGATTGATCTTTCTGGTAAGGGAATAATTTGTGTAATCAAATCGAGCGCTCTAGACAGCTGACATTAGACTTTTCCTTAATTCGTAGAAATAACATAAGAGTACAACAATCCGAGTAATCAGCGAACAGTTGTATTTCGAATATTTCCATTCCTACCCTAGTGAATCGCAGATAGAACATATCTATATGAATGTCTCTGCCTGTCTCTGTCTCTGTCTCACTCTGTTTATTTCTCCTCGATATATCTCTTTCTAGGATGAGAATCACTTTCAATTAAAAAAAACAGAGTTAATACAGACGATGCACTAAGTCTATGGTAATTAATCAAGCAGTACAGCCCCTGGCAAAAATCATTATCATTCATTTTGCCATCGAATGGCATCGGTGTATAAACATGAAGTATGAGATAAAGGTATTCTTTTTGTACATGAAGCATAATCAAATAGTGTGCACATGTACCTAAAAAATATAAAAAAGTACTATGGCGATGGTAGAGTGAAACCATGTACCAGCATATACTCTTAAAAAGACACAAGCTGATCAACTGCTGGTCTATAAAACCTCCTACGAAGGTCCAGGCATGAGATGGATGAGAATGTGGATGAAACGGTAATAATGTAGGAAAATTTTTGTAACTCCTATATATATATATATATATATATATATATATATATATATATATATATATATATATATATATATATATATTATATGTATATATAAATGTATATGTATATATATATATATATATATATATATATATATATATATATATATATATATATATATGTATATATTTGTACATATATATATATATATGTATTAATATATATGTGCATATAAATATATGTATATATATATATATAGTCTTGGAAGTTTCTCAACCATTTAGACTATATTAAAAAAAAAAAACCCAAAAAAAACCTTAAGTCCCAAGTCGTTCAGTGGAAAATCACTCATGTAAGTCAATTTAAGTTTTAAAGTTATTATATTAGTTTGCTTCTAACATTATTTAAAGGATCATTAGTTTTTTACCATAACAAACTGTTTCGGGAATTTAAAAAAAAGGAGAGTATTTAATTTCATGGCTTCCCAGCAGAGTGGATCAGACCCCACTTCACTTAAAAGACAAAAACATAAACGTTCCGTATACTAAACCTAAGTATTGTTCCGTATAAATGGTTTGCTAACTTATATTTGTTGTTAAAAAAAAAAGAAAAAAGTCCTCCTTACCTGTGTTGTTCGTCTGTTTAATTAAATTTATCCGTTACTTACAAAATTGTTGCTGCATTTTAAAGTGTGTAGACGAATCCATTGCACTACTTTTTAGGTGATTAATGTATTTATTGTTTTAGTTTGATATTAAAAATATCAAAAATATCAACATATCAAAATATTAAAAAAAAATAATTAAATATATATACATATATATATACTTTCAGTCCTTGTATCTCCCCTTCCTCCTTATCTGCCTCCTCCTCCTGTGTTGTTCAATTCCTTGTCATCAATTTCAAATAAATACTAATCCTACTTGTCAACTCACAGCGTTCATAAGCTTAACTGCCGATTTTTTCTATTTCTTCTCCTTTTTTTAACTCACACCGCCTCCAACCGGCGTTCATACGCCAAATGTCCATCCTTTCTCTCTTTCTTCTTCTTCTTCTTCTTCTTCTTCTTCTTCTTTTTTTAAACTCACATCGTTTCCAATCGGCGTTATAAGCTAACTGTCGATGTGTTCTCTTTCTTCTTCTTTTTTAACTTGTTCAACATTTCTTTCCTTCTTCATCCCTTTCTACGGTCTATTAAACGTAACTATTTTTTTATATAATGAGTATATGTGTTATATTTACGATTATACATATTCTACATTATTTATATATATATATATATATATATATATATATATATATATATATATATATATATATATATATATATATATATATATAAAATATAATAACACGAAATCACATAATTGTCGATGCAATAATTTATTTCAACCGTTCGGTTTTTTCAAGCATCACTCAGACAATTACATTTTTGAGACTGATAGAAAATTGAATTTCCCTACCACAGTTCCAATACAATCATAGATGGTAGTAGTAGCAACCAATTTGATACATCTTTTATAGAGAGGGGGAAAATTTAAAACTTATATTTAACTATGGCGGGCGAAGGGGAGGGATCTTTAAGTTAATCAACTAAAAACTGCCATGTCAAAATTATGACACATACGACTTGGCGATATCAACCATATAGGCAATTTTACTCACGCGCATACACAAAACTAAATACGCACACATCATATGCGCACTCACATACATAATCTCACTCGCACATTATCATAACTAAGCATAATCACATACGCAACTTTTATTCATCTCCAGCCAGAATGCGTCCGGCGAAACTCGTGTTCTCAAATTCGGTTAGAGAAAAGAAAGAAAAAAACAATTAACAGGCACAGAGAATATATATAGACATAGATATATAGATATATATATATATATAGTTCATTGGATGAAACACATTAGAACTCCAGGCACTTGAAAATGTTTATATTAAGAAATCACATGGGTAGGGGAGCCGACTGTCAGATCTACAGTTGAGTTTCAATCTCGGCTTGAGGCACTAACTGATCAAGTAGCACGGAAGATGTGTGATATAGTGAACAGTCTGCAGTCAGTGTCGTATGATAGCGCAGGGGTATAGGGTGATGACTGTAATATCGACGGTTGGGTTTCAATTCTGACTTGAGGCCTCAACTGGTTTACCTGCACTGAAGAGCGGTGGTACAGCGAAACAGTGTGTATGTAGATGACTATATATATATATATATATATATATATATATATATATATATATATATGTATATACATATACGAAATAGCATTTTACCTTAATGGTGGTTAGGATAAATGTTGCCTTCGCTAATGTGATACCCAGTGATGAGTGGGGGCGACACATGAGGCCTGTCTTAAGAATATTCGACTTTTATTTTTGTCCGTGCGAAATAGAGACGATAAGGCGACACCACTCAACACGGTGAAAGAAGACACCTTCAATCGCACGTGTGAATTTTATCACGGCCTTCCTGCGCGTTAGTCGTTGTCTGTCGGTCGCTTAGTGAAGTGCTACACAATCTGTTCCTCGGATTACCGATTTGCTCAAGATAACTGAACGAGTTGAGCAAAGGTACTGCATCAACGTTTGTCAAAGATTTGGTGATTCTAAAGGCAAAACAATTCGTAAGATTTAGCAGGTGTTTGAAGAAGACGGGATGGGTTAAACACAAATTAAAAGTGGCTGAACCTGTTAAAATATGGCCGCACATAAGCGGAGAGTGACC
>OY744521.1:116208430-116333430 GCA_963556195.1 Sepiola atlantica
GATGGGCGAACCTTAAAATGTGTATTTCAATATTGGGTAAGTGTTGTCTGGTAGGTTGCGTTGCTGTGTAGAGGCTTTGTTGATAAAACCCGAGATATTCAAAGCAACCTTATATTGCAACATATCCCTCTGTGAAAGCAACTACATAGAAACAATTACTTACACACTCACCCAATTGCATTCTTACGATCGAGCACTTTATTGATTTATATTCAACATACACTGACGCACTATATATATATATATATATATATATATATATATATATATACACTTTGCTAACTTCATCTTGTTTTTGTCAAATTTATGAAAGCAAAAATAACAAAATAAATTCATGTTGGTTGAACCAACAACAAGAAATTGGTGTCACTCTGTCTGCCATTCTATTTTCTCTCTAAACCATTTACATATGTAGCAAAATGTAGGGACAGTGACAAGAAGTGTTCGCTCGAAGTTCAATGGCGATGGGGCCTTGAAATTGCATGGTAAGAATCTTGATTCAAGTTGACAGGTACTTGACTCCTTTCCCTGACGACGTTGAAATTGCGTGCGGCCGGCTGATCTTACATTAGTTGAGTGATGGTAAGTGTTCCCGCTACGGATACGCTCCGCCACCCACTGTTTCCCCTAAAAAACATCAACATTTGGATTTTCACCTGACAAGTACAAATAAAGAGTTAACACATATCTACAACAGCCTTATGACTAAAGTTGCCATGGAGAACTTTCACTAACGTATATATAGTTTTTATTGTTTGTTTGTTTTTTCGCTTCAGCGGCGGAATGCGAATACGTCCGATTCTGAGAATTGCCCAAACACGTTTCCATTTCCGGCTAAAACAAGTAATGTTGAGACAGAAATAGACACAATTAGATTGTTTTCAGTTTCACTGGAAGTTTCTGTAACGCCCGGTATTTGAAAAAGAGGGAAGAGGAAAAGACAAAAACGTTTAAAAAATGTTGTCTACTTGGAAAAATTAACGACTTTATTTGCTTCATGACTATCTGCTTCGATTTTAGGCTGGGGTCGAAATGATGAATGCTATATATATATATATATATATATATATATATATATAGTGAAAAAAGTGAAACGGTAAAAAAGGAAATGCACAAAACAAATAATGACAGAAAAATATATACGATATTTTATTTTCAAAACATATTTATTTATTTTTCAATAAAATTTCCACTTACTGTTTATAGAATCTGGGGTTGTCGAAAATATTTTGATATTTTAAGAGAAACTCTGTTTTTAAAAATACGTTATTTGTGTTTACAGAGAGTAAACGCCCCTTGATCGCTCTTATATATGATGCGATGTTTATCTTGGAATATCAATATAATTACCACCACATAGGATTCTATTAACAATGAAATAAAGATTTATTGAAAAGTAAATAACTTGTTTATGACAAAAAACAAATATATTATCCATTTTTTCGGATTTCATGAACAGCCTTCTGTAATTCGTATATACTTATTTACAAACAATGCTTCAAGAAAACTACCATACCTTTATATATATCTACATAACATCATATTTTAAACAATTTGTAATATTTAAAACAGGAGTGGTTCATAGTAAATAGGGTATCGTTATAATTGGAATGATTCTAGATTAAATTAAGATTGAAAAAAACAAAACACAGTCGATCCTCCCTGCCCTAAATTTTTATAGGCGTGTGCCTTGTTGTAACTTAACTTTATAGTTTATAAATAATAAAAAGTGCAGTATCAGTTATGTCTCAGTTGGAGGAAGATAGATCGTTATTGACTGGAACATTGTTATATTTTGGTCTCCTCCAGAGTGTCATTGTAAAAGGAGTGTGATACCTACACTTTAATACCTGCCATTGCGTCTAAATCTGCCTTCGTGTAAAAGGTTAAGGTAAAAAAAAAGTAAAGGTCGCATAGCCTGGACGCGCACGAGTGTCGTTGCCGACATCGCACACTGCCCATGGCCGTAGCGGCGGTGATTTGTTAAGAATCACCGTGTCTAGGGAACATCAAATGGAAGGCGGAGCCCATCCCTCTCCTTTCGCTGCCTTGAACCTTCCCTGAGTTTTAGTCAGGTACCGATTTAATGCTGGGCGGACAGTGGAATTACTTAGGGAGGGCCTGTGGACGAGTGGTTAGAGCACTTGTCTTTGGGTTAGACGACCCGGGTTCGATCCCACTCAGGCATGCGGATTTTCGGGTCTGAAAACTCCCTCTGTCCACCCAGCAGTGCCTTCGTGTAGACGCAAGTAAATCGGGACTTATTTTATTTACTGCAATATTAAATAATATGATCGTCGCTGAAAATGAAATTGGCTACGTTCAGTTCCAATCATGTTTGACCGAATGTAGACTTTCCTTTTGAAGGAATTAAATCAACGTATGTTATTTGATTCCCCTTTTTTGTCTTTATTGTTTCAGCGAAAAATGTGACTTGGTGCGATTTTCAAAATTGATTCGAACCCTTTCTATGTCTAGCTGAAACGCATTTGCAAGGAAGCATTCGATCATTTATGTTTAACTGAAATATTCTCAATCGATGAAAAGCGAAAGTAGAACAACAAAACAGTAATCAAACAAAACAAGCTATAAAAACGTCGCTTCTAGTTGTAAAGATCAACACCTATGACTCTTTTATTTGCGGTTATCTTTAAGCCTAGTGGCGGGTCACAGACCTAATTGATAGACTTGGGAATCAGCTATGCATAGATTATCTCAAATCGGATCTTCTTTGGTCATTTTAGCTGTACTACTTTTGTGAAATTTTAGTAATCGCTATCCTGCTCGCTATTAGTACAAACGCAATTTGTCTTCAATGAATTGTCTACAGTTAATTGCTTTAAATAGTGTGTGTGGTTTGACAAAATATAATACAAGATCAGTATATTGTCTACAAAAGATGCAAATTAAACAAAATATACTCACTAAACAATAGGAAAAATGTAGATACTTTTTACTATACTCAGCTGGCACAGGGTGAGCAGGTGTGTTCTTACCAGTCGGAGATACGTCTTAGACATTAGTCTGAAGGTGGCTTTTTAGTTGTCGGGATGAAGTATGGTTGTTTTCAGTCTCAAGATATCCACCCTCCAAGGATTATCCTTCTCTTTAAAAAGGGGTCAGTTTATTGCTAATCGACTGAAACGCCTCTTCCTATGGAATAGCGACGAGGCTGCTCATGCATTTTTGCCGGCAAGAGCACGTTACTCCTAGTGTGCTGCCTTTCAAAATCACACCTGCCCTTGTGTATAACCGCCTGAAAAGGAGGTAATTAAACCACCTCTAATTCTAGATAAGAACGATACGCTACGAGATATGTTAGCTCATGCATTAATTCTTTGCTAATATTGGTAAAAGATTTGGCAATCTGTTCGATGTATCTTGGTGATTTCAGGTATTAAATATTGGGTGAGTATTATTGTGTTAGTAAAGAATAACAGACAATGGGGTTCAGTCGATGTCAGCTTAGTGTAGTGTTGTGTCAGTTTGACATTATGTGTCCGGGAAACGTATGTAATATCACATGGTCAAATAGCGAAAGTTAACTCCTGCCGGACGTACCGTTATAATTCACGAACCATGACATCCTAAATTAACGACCCCCTCAAACAACACATTAGATACTAACTTGTATACAATTACACGTATAAAACGAATAATTGTATTTAAGCATTACATGATAAGAAAATGGTTCATAAATCTTAAAACAGAAATTCCAAAGTAAGCAAATGTCTATTACAATTACAACCATGCTTTAGTTTCTAGTAAATGTTAACTCTACATGTGATCCACAGCAGCATATACGACCCGGTCAGAAGAGAGGACATAACGCGCCTAGTATTCCCAAATGATAATCAATCTGTTATTAACCAGGCTTAATATCGCTTAACTTCGCTGAGATAACGGAAACTGGATGTCAGAGTAAATATGCTTTATCGATCTTAACTCTGCTGAAACGAAATTAAAACAACGTGTCATATGATGCGCATACTGGGTAGCGTTCGTTGATTTGTATGGTATACCAACCATTTATAAGTTGTTATACCGAATTTAGTCATATTGATTAAAGTAATTATGCTTCCAATTCTTTATATATTGGACTATGTATTAATTACTTTTATTGGAAAGCATGTTTTCTAAATAAATAGTGCACACAAATATATTCTATTTAATCTATAGAAGTAACCTCTTAGAATTGACCTGATGAGAAGGAAACTGTGAGTAAGTGAGACAAAGGAGTCTTTCTGCAACCACAATGACCTCATATTGGCAGCTGAATACCAATAAATATTCAAAACATTCTATGCAACCCATATATTTTAATCTGAGATACTACAATTTCCGGTTAAAATCCACGTGGCAAGAAAACTTCTCACACCTGCTAGTATTCTACATTTTCTGAGGCCACTATTCGTCCTTTCATGGAATGTTTTTGTTCTACATTTCGGCTGGTGCACAAACCATGAATATCTCACTTAAAAAGTGTCTAACCTATTAAGTCCTACATTATCTACAAACATTCTGTCACGCTTCCATCGCTGCGATATTGCATATCTGTGCTTGGTTTTAAAAAAAAAAGAATGTGCGGCACTTATGTGCTATCAATGACAAGCAGCGGAATCCTACCTCTTCACTTTAGAAGTCTCCAGGCTTATAAGATTATAGCTTATTTCCAGGAACCACTTGCCTTTGGAAATCCCTCTTTGCTCTCTGTTTCTCTAACTGTAAGCACGTGCAGAGAGTTACATGTAAGTGGACAGACCCATTCTTATGCACCTACCCAATTAGGATACCCATGTGACTTACGAACGTCAGTTACATCTCAGTGACAGTGTGCCTTGTCTAAGCTAAATTAAAGTAACAAATGAATCAGTTAGTTATGGCAACTAAGTGTTGAGTCTCAAATAATTCACATTCCAGCCTCACTACAGTGTATATCATACCGTCATAAACATAAGATAACGTAGACTACTTTATACGGTTTTAATGTAGCATGTGTAGACCAAGAAAAAATACATTGGAAAAAAAGAAATAGCGTCGAAAGTAGTGTGTCGGATTTGTAGAGGTAGTCGTTGTGGATGTGAGATAAACATCCCACTTATGTGTGTACGATGAAGTGTCATGTTGTATCCGGAAATATTGGTAAACACTACAATCTGTTCGTCAGATTTATATGACAAATATTTATTCGTGTTCAGAAAATGAAACATTATATTTTCGATCAATGTTATCAATTTTACATTTAGTCCGATGAAAAGTTTTTGTTTTAAGAACTTATGCCATAGAACGAGTCGGCGAGCGATTACCCTCACTTTGTCCTAACTCTTCTTTCTGCAATCCATTTCACTGTAAAGAAATAAAGAAGAACTCTAATTAATCGAATTTTCCTATTACATTGTTATTATATCATATACATTAGCGACGTCTAGTGCACATCAACATGCAGAGTGTTTGCTTTTCTTTTTTTATACTTTGAACAAATACATATACAAGACGGAGTATTTAAAAATATTATCCAATATTTTCTAAAAAGAATTATGTCTGTTTTACAAGTTTAGACATTTAATTTATAACTTGTAACATGTGTATGATTTTTTTTAGAAACTATTTGATAGTATTTATTAAATGCTTCTTAAGAAAATAAAAATTTAAACGAAGAAATTACCAAATTTACAAATCAAATTTGTACTTTTAAACAACGCGGTTGTCTACGTAATATGTCACTGTAACGGTGTTTAATTATCTGTGAAAGTATCACAGCCCTCTAAATACAAGCTGTTTCAGTTAGCTGATACATATTTTCACATTGTTTCGAGAGTCTTAGAGATATTTTGACATCACATATTTCGAAACGTTTTAAGGATACAAAAACCTACCTTACATATACTGAAAAAGTTTTATCCTGAGTTTCACATGGAATGTTCAAAAATCGTTAATGTAAGCACCGTCAGACACACGGTACCCATCAAGCAGATAGTCCAATTCATGCCAACAGCTTGTATTTTTCAGGCGTTAGTTGCAACATATCTGTTGGAAGGAGAGGCACAGCCACAACAAAAACATCGCAAGGTCTTAGATCTAAAGGCTGATGTATGAGAATGCGACAATCTCACCGAAATTGGCCAAGAGTAAGTTGTGTTCAGAAACAGTTTAATCCTGCAGCTCAGGTGCTTTAATGCCTACACTTGTTGACAATTTAAATTGTCAGACTCTTCGTACTCACACGTCCATTAACTAATGTTCCAACATGTCGAGGTACATTTAATGTTGCTCCTCGAAAGAAGAATGATCCGTAAACAGCTTTCTTGGACATAGCACAAAACACAATCACATTTTAGGAATCTTGCTGATGCTACACAAGTGCATATGGATTCACAGTACGTCATATGCGAGTGTTATGTTTAACCTTGCAATTTACGTAGAAAGTAACATCGTCGCTATAAAAAAGACGCTCATAAAAACCGCCACATTAAAACTGCTCTAGCATTGCAAAGCAAATGTCACGACGAATAGGTATATCAGTGTCGTATAACGGTTAGGATAGCTGTAACTTGTAAGGTGTCATGCGCAGTCGCTTTTTACGGCACACTAAACATTTGCTGTACGACGCTGAAGTGTTATACTTGCACTTTTGATTGATTTACGAACTCAGACTACATCGGAAGTTGAGAGACCGTCAGTTCTATTAGCTTGGTACAAACGTCCAATCTTCATGGATTTATTATGCCTGTCATAATAGACTTCTTTGTCGGTTGCAATTTTCAGAATTTACTGCGAGATACACGTGTAATAAGTGTTTATAATTAAGAGTTAGTAAATTCAAGGACGTAAAATGCATGTTATGGTTGAGTGAACTCAGTTACTGAATCTGACAAAATATGACGCAATCATTAGCATTACACAAACTAAATAACTCTTGCTTCAAATGTATTACAGTTTTATCTTACTACCCTTCATAGTTACGCAGCCATAAAGACTTGAAATATACTTCTAAAATAGTCTCTATATAGATCTAATTAAAACACATAGTTGCCCTTTGTATGAAGATTAGATTAAGGTTCTATTTTACGATTACCACATGCATTCCGACAGGTATCTTCATCAATATCCATATGCCTAAGTCATTTTAAAATGTTCCACATAATATTGAGAAAACTTAGGTTGTTACTTGCATAATAGTTAGGCTAATGGTAACAGCACGCCTTTTATTTCAACAGGAAAACTGATTTTATTATGATAGAATGTACTTAGTAATCTGGTCAAAACATATCAAAAGCCATAACTTCAGTCAGAAATAAAGTAAAATTTCCATAAAAATTGTAATTTTTGAAAGGTTCATATTATCTCGAGTAGGGAATTTAAAGAGTGGCCAGTTAAATACTTAAGCGTGTGACAGATAGAAGTTGAAAAATTGTTTATAATTCGGAATTTGCTAATTTGATGACATAAGCTGCATTTTTAGGTTGATTTAACTCGGTTACTGAATCTGAAAAAAATATGACAAACTCAATATCATTACAAAAACAAAATAAATGTAGCTTTAAAATTATGACACTTTTATATTTCTACCCTTCTAGTTATGCAGATATAAGGATTGAAATGAGCATAATACTTCTGGAATACTCTGTATAGAGATCTAGTTAAAACACATAGTTGCCCTTTATATGAAGCTTAAATTATGGTTAAATTTTACGATGACCACATGCATTGTGACATGTTGCACCACACGTATCCATGTGTCTAAGTCATTTTAAAATGATCTACAAAATATTGAACAAATATAGGCTGTTACTTTGATAATAGTAGGGTTGGAACGTGATGGGTGAACATTTCAGATTCATGTGAGTAGTATGTTTTGTGTTCATTTATACATAAGTAACACTAAACAATCAAACATTTTGAAAATTTTACAAAATTCAGAAAGTGCAGGCCAAAAATAGCCGTTAGGGATCCACGGGACTCAAAATCCATCATTTTTCGGTGAAAAAGTGGTTTCATGCGACATTGCAAGTCCTAAAACATCCTCAAAAGCTATGAATAGATATAGATGATTAAAACTGATATAGTACTGTAATTTAGGACCATTTTCAGGTTGTAAAAGGGTGTTCATGAATGCAAAATAGCAAAAAACTAGTGAAAAATAGCCCAAATTTACCAAAATCCTCCGTTAAGCAACCTAATTTGTTCTCAAGCCTGTACAATGGTTATGGATGGATGTAGATAGTTGAAACCATTATAGTCTCAAAACCATTGCATTGTATTATATTCAAGCAGTGTAATAACAATTATTTTATTTTGTTTTCAGTTCAGTTCAGTTTAGTTGAGAAGATAGGATGAATGGAACAAAGTACCAGTACGATGATTGGGATTTCACTTTGATTGAAAACCTCCCAACTGTACATGAGTGCGTTTTGGCCATATTTCATCATGCTCCAACTTATGGATCTACACAACAGAAAGAGAATCACCATCAATATTCTCTGTGTCTGCTGACTTACTGGCAAAAAACATTTGAAAGAGACATTAAACTAACAACAATAAAAGGAGTGCAAGATAAACTTGATCGATACTTTAAAGAGTACAATAGCAAAGTTCAGAAGGGCCATCGATCGAAAAGGTAAAATTTGATTCAATGGAAGACAAAAAAATCACATTCTTTTCAATATTCTGAGAAACGGTGTTGTCGTGGAGACGTTTGATGCAAATGAGAAACAGTTTTTCTTTGATCAAGTTGTACTCAACCGGAAGGTCATAATTGACAACATGCATATCGATGAAGAACATCAATCAATGGTGTTGAGACGGAGGAAAGGGAGGAGCAAGAGGTGGCTATTTCAGTTACATAGGAAGAGGAAAGGGTTACAATAATGAACAGTACTCTCGACGATAGTGATACTAATATCAATTTTACTGTGCAGCGGTCAGTGAGGATACGTACCACAGTCAGCTTTAATGAAGTTGGAGTTTAGACAGATATGACTTTCAATCTCCGTGAAGGAAGCAAAACATTTACTGACTCCATCAAGATTGCACTGGCTGCTTCCTCATCAGCCGCAAACATGTCTCCAGAAGTAGCACGGATGGTGTATAAGGTTGCGACTGAGAAAAATCTGGGGTTGAACTACGCTCTGAAAGCTGATGTTGAAAAAGATGAAGTTGAACCGCCGAAGAATAAACGACCTCACACTGATGAGGAATATATACAATATAAGTATTAGGAAGCTTAACAGAGTATTTTAGGAAATGTTGGCTAATTTTGGCTATTTTTCACTAGTTTTTGGCTATTCTACATTCGTGAACACCCTTTCACAGCCTGAAAATGGTCCTAAATTACAGTACTATATCAGATTGAACCATTTATATCCATTCATAGCTTTTGGGGATGGTTTATGACCTGCAATGTCGCATGAAACCACTTTTTCACCGAACAATGATGGATTTTGAGGTCGCGTGGAGCTATAACGGCTATTTTCAGCCTGCAATTTCTGGATTTTGCAAAATTTTCAAAATGTTTGATTTTTAGTGTTACTTATTTGTGAATGAACAACACCAAATACTACTCACATGAATCTGAAATTTCCACCCATTATGTTTCACCCCTAATAATAGTAAGCTAATGGTAATATCACGCTTTTAATTTCAACAGAAAGACTGATTTCATTATGAGATAATTCACGCAGTGATCTGGTCAAAACAGCAAAAGCTATACGTTCATTAATAAATCAAGTAAAATTTGATAGGTCAATATTATCTCGGGTAGAGAATTAAAAAGAATGCTTAGTAAAACAATTCACCCTGTCACGTGATATATACATACATTTTCTACATACTAATCGTTTGTTTTTATATTGAAAATGTATTTGTTGCAATATTTCTCAAGATCTTCACTAAGTATACGGGTGTGAACGAGATAAACATATGAAATTATTTTGTTAATTAATTAGTCTAATAAACTTCAAATCCATAACTTCATTGCAACCCGTAGTTATCAAAAGTGCTGGTATGTTGTCTTCTTCTAAGTAGCGAGCTTATGTCGTTGTCTGCAATCAAATATCGCTTGCATACTTATTACAATAGATATTAGCAGAGTGAATTAAAACAACACAATTCTAGAAGATTAACTATTTAATCAGCCAGATGAGTGTTTCTTAGCTAAATGTTAAACGGTGGGGGAAATGTAAACAGATATTTATATATTTAGCACATTGCTTACCTTATAACAATTTGTCAGGCAAGTTTTTGTACGTCTTGTCTCGAGAGAAACTCGGTCAAACCTGCTATATTTCCAAATAAATCTCATCAGCTTGAGACCGAATGAAGTCATGTGCTGCCGCTTCATCGACTTCAAATCATCGCAATTCAGCAGTATAAACCTCATGAGTATTACCTCACCCCTTGTGTGAAGTTTACCTGTTTCGCAACGTATATCTTAACAATAAACACTAGCTGATAGCTACTAGTAGACGTATCCCCATCAATATTTAAAATATTATTTGTTTATGTAGAGTAAGAACTGGTTGAGGAACAACTACTTGGATTTGACAATTGATAAGAGAAACAGAGAGTAAGAAGAACGAGTAAAGAGACAATACAGCATCAGTGAAAAGAGTTCAAAAGAGAGGGGACAAAGAGAGTGTGTAGAATAGAGATATAGAGACGGATATTATGTTTCCTAGAATAAGAGAACGGATATTTGTGCGTGCATAACAGATATTCGCTGGATTAAGAAGATTGTCGAGCGGATAGAGATGCTGAAAGAGCTCCTATTTTATTAGTCTTACCTATCGATAAAATCTGTAGGATTGTTCCTGCAGGCACGCAGCCGCGTCGAATTTCAGCTAAGAAGTAAAAATGCGCAATTCGTATATAGCATGAGCGGAAGTATGAGCACAATGATGATAATGAATTGCAATGGTTGAAACCTTGATGTCAATTCGCGTAGTCACGAACGGGATATGTCAACGGCGAAGATTGATTGCCATGACACCAAAATAAAATCATCGTCATATCGAAGTATCTAAGATATTTAATATGCATCGTCTATTCTAGATATAATTAACCCATTTATGTGGATAGGCTGCTCGTGCTTGCCCCTAAGCAGGTCAGTGGGGACAGTATTCCAGTGGTAATCGATGTGGGCAATTGAATCGGCCAAGCCGAATTCAATTCCGATATATATATATATATATATATATATATATATATATATATATATATATATATGTGTGTGTTTAGATATAAAAACGTCTAAGGTTAGAAAATATATAAACCCACCACTCGATACAACAATTAATATAACGACATGAATTAAAAATTCCTAATATACGTCTTCAGCGACTCGTCTTTACTTGTCACCTCAAATAAATTGCGTAAAATAGTCTTCAACGGATCGTTTTCTTTCGTTTCTAAGTTAATCATTTTATAGTTGTGTACATATTAATATAACATGAGCCGTGTACTTGTGTGAAAATATTGAACGTTAGAAATGGTAGAAGGTGTAATAAGGGAGTTTCCATTAGAAATTATATCAAGTAAAAATAGGCAATGTCCACTAGAACTTATTTTAAGACTTTAATTTAACGTGTTAAGGAAATTACGTCATGGTGACAAGTCGAAGTAGAGAAATACGCTAGTCTAATATTTTCCTTTGCTTGTGACTGCAAAAGTAACGAGCGTGTGTTCATTAAATACGTTTCTCTATCGAAGGGAGGAAAGGAATCTATAATATAACTGTAAGCTGTAAGAGTAAACCTACAATATATAAAAAACAGGACATATATTAAAATGCGTCATTTTAAAAGCTCGTACTTTGTGTACTGAGCAAGAGAAAGCAAATATCATCTACAACAGCTGTAGAAGAATAAATAAATCAATTATACACACCGCTACGACAATTATGACGAATAATACGACGACCTAAGCTGTCAACCAGATATCAACTGTTACGAAATATCGTCGTTCCTTAGAATGGATACTGTTGAAAGCATTAAACACAATAAAGTGACACTTTTTTTTCTTTTTCCGCTTCTGTACGTGCATTTGAAGCATGCGATCATATGATAGGTTTTCACTCCTTTACACAGTTTATTACAATATCATTGATGTCTAGGTAACATTTTATTTGTAATGGGTGATTAGTAGAAGACATACAACAAAATACTGCATTGTATGTCCTTTACATCACATGCTAAGATGATCGGGTCGGTCTTGTAGCCGTATCTGACTATAGCAGCTTTCCATCGCTCTATTCCAATGCTCTGATCTTTTTGTGTCTTTAACATCCCATGCAAGTAATGGAACGTAATTCCCTACTTCTCTGGTCAAATGCTGCAGTCTGATCTCTACCTCAAATGTTGCCAGGTGGTGAACATTCAAGTAACACTATAGTCGGCTGCAATAGACGGTTTACAATACAGATCTGCAATCAACTGTTTAGTATAGTCTCATCAAATGACGCGTTTTGTGTAATCTCTTATAATCCTTTTACGATATTAATGCACTATTAAGTAATTATAAATAATATTGTTGTCATAGATTCTGGGGAAAATTTGAAACGAATAGCTATCTTAAGAGTTGATGTGTTGTGCACTTTAATAACAAAATACAAAGGTGTTTAATTTACTCTAAATATACAGCGTTTCAAATATAAACAATTAGTTGTTAGCTATAGAGAGAGGGTTGCACCAACGCCGACGTCAGTTGAGTGTGTACATATACCTAAAAGTCTCAGTACCTCCTGATTATTTAAAAAGTGTGTAATCAGTGAGTGAGTTAACAGATTAAAAAGGTATTGGTTTACAACTCGAATCTTGTGAGAAAAGTAAGGAAATATTCCAGACAGTTTAATGGGATGTGCAAAACTGTAAGGCAGATAACGCACTATTCGAGGAGTGATAAGGATTTGTATCAAGAAATGTAAGAAATATATGAACGATTTATTGAGATGAAGGAACACCGGAAGGAAATGAGTTGCTGTTAAAAGAGCTCGACACCATGAGTAAGAAAGAAGCAATGATACTACGAGTATGGTAGAAGGAATGTGAGAGAAATATCGAAAGAAAGCAAGAAAAAGCGATAGAGGTATTTACAAGAAAGGTGAACGAAAACGTGAAAGAATAATAAGAGCTATGTAAAATGTAGTATAATTTATAATAATTAGTATCAATAAATAGTAACGAAAGAAAAATATGTTAAATAGCGAAGGGGGTGCCCGGAAGAAGGGGTGGAGGACTAAAAGTGAACATTGATAAATCACGTGACTTCCGTGAGAGTATCTTCGCCTCTTTGCCTGCTGACAACCGGACTGAACGGACAGTAACGTGAATGTCTCAGCTAACGCCTGTAGGGGCGGTGGCGTACTGTGTAGGTAAATTAGCGAGAAAGTTTGTCTTTCTATCTATAGGTTGTCGTGTTCTCTCCCATTCTCTCCCTCCCTCTCTCTCATACACGCACACGAGGTTTTCAAAAACCTTTCAAAACCAACAAGGCTCGGCTTCGTTGGTCTCAACGTACGGAAGCGGTAGCCTGCCACAACGATGGTAATAATTACGGCGACCCGGAGCCACGATTTATAAAGGCAAAAATCCACTCGAGGATACAAGTCAATTAGATGGCTTGATCGTCAGTTTAATTATGTATAATATTATTAGGGGATAGAAAATGAGTGATGCAATGATTAAAATGTGAGTACTTATGGAGACGGTTAATGACACATATTTGTTGACAATTATTAAAAAGACTATGTTATAACCCGCAGGGAACCACCCCGTTATAACGTGTGTTTTTTATTTGCTTGATTCTCTTTAGTTGTTTGTTTTTGTTTTAATAAGATACACACAGAATGAAACCACGTTAATATTGTCAACATCTATAGGGAAAGATCTTACACGACTCGAATGTAATACGCGGATATTACCCAACGTCATAGTTACAGGGAATATATATAGTAATACACTAATCAACTTCATGTGCCTGTGTATGTAATCACCTTTCACAAAAATGAAATGAACAAGCTCCTCGGATTAGCAAGTATAATGGTTCGAGACTAATCTGCTGTCGCTAAAGTAAGCAATTATGACTATACACATTAAAAATGAATTGTTTAATAATGTAATTATGTTGTCTGGTCGACTGAAACATAAAAATGTTAAATAAATATACTTCAAAAAGTAACATTTGTGTTATTGATTTAAAAAATAATTAGCTGTATAAAAACAGATAATATATTGCATTAAAATGATATAAATTGATATAATTTTAAATAAATAAATAATGAAGTAACATATATATTTTTTATTTACTTAAACAATATTTGCTTGACAATGACAATTATAATTACGGAAGAAGAAAGTGTAATTATTTTCTTAATACTATCAAAGCTTACAAAGATTCATTATTGCAAATGGAATATTATTATTACCATTAAATTATACAGATTGATGCAAATAAAACCGTGAAATGTTCACGTGTACTGCTAGTTTTGTCAATAATTTTCATAAACCGAACAAGTCAATAATGAAAAGGGAGAAATAAAATTAAATAAAGATAAAGTGATAGCATTTTTAAAAGACACAAGAATGAACAAGAAATATTGTTTCAATTTTTTTTAGATAAGGATAGATATTATGTATTATTTGAATTATTCAGACTACTGTTCTCAACTTCGATGTTATTCTCCCAAACACTTACTTCTACATGGCGATGGCTGACAGAATGATAACAATATATACTCGCGGATTTAGTAAAATGTCCAGTTTAAAATTACATATAATTTGACCTAGATTCCCGAGTTCGACAATAATTACCTAGAGAGGGTCTGAGGTTAAATCGGCGCTTACGTTGTTAGAATAACAACAACTACAAAGACAGTGGTCCGAATAATTTAAGTAACAGTGAAAAAAGTTGAATTAAAAGAAATAGCAAAATACAATTGAAGAAGTAAAATGGAAACCGCGATAAACGCCATTTTAAATTCTGAAGCTATCACTACATAAAATGTCGCAGTTAAACACTTTGAAAAAAAGATACTTCCTCCCGTCAAATTCCTTCCTCAAAAAGGTGGCTCTCCTCCTTTTGCAGTCATTCGAGGCCAAACGGCCGATCGACCAGCTATCTCCCAATGTTAATCCGATGGAATGATAAGCACTTTTTAAAAATTATTTATTCTTTATTCTTTTTTTTTTGTTTTCCATACTCTTGGCTACATCTTGGCCTTTTGGCTAAGATCAAAGTGTAGTATCTGTTCTGATAGATACTGCACCCCATAGACTGGTATTGTCTGGGCCTTCGGGGCTTGATTTACGCCGGTCTATGGGTCTGTCCTGTGCAGATCTAGGGGTTCCACCCTCCCAGGCTTTGCCTCCCTCTTTGGGGAGGAGTAAGTTTATTGCTTACTGCCTGAGGCGCCCCTACCGG
Organism: Sepiola atlantica; assembly: GCA_963556195.1. NCBI lineage: Eukaryota > Metazoa > Mollusca > Cephalopoda > Sepiida > Sepiolidae > Sepiola > Sepiola atlantica. The sequence goes on from OY744521.1 coordinate 116,223,845, forward strand.
GGAATGCCGACGGGGCTGCCCAGGCAATTTTTAAACCCCACTTTCCCGACCCGAACTTGGGTCACATCTTACGTGTGGGAGTAAGATAAAAACTGGCCTTGTGCCTAACTCCTGGAGAGGAGTAAATCAATACTCACATACCATTATCTCCAAAAGTTAATGTGTCTCATATAAATGTACTTAATTCTGTGTTTGACTTTAATGTGTTTAATTATTGATATATACTGTCTTATTGCCTGTCTATTGATTTCCCACTGAAGAAATTCTTGAAATCCCACGCTGACTGACTAATTATTTAATTAATCTAGTTTTTTCTAACGTATCAATACTAATAGACGAGGCAGGCAAATGTAATTAATTTCTTTCCTTATCTCGAAACATATTCCAAACAATCCGTAAGTACCCGGCCATTTATATGCGAACAATAAAAAAAGAAGAAAGTCGTCCTTACTATGGTAGCAAAAAATAAATTGAAAAATGTATTTTAAAACTGCTTGAAAAAAAGATACCCCCCTCCCGTCAAATTCCTTCCTGAAAATAGTGACTCTCCCCCTTCTGCAGTCATTCGATGCCAAACGGCTGACCGACCAGCTATCTCCCAATGTTAATCCGATGGGAAGATAAGCACTTTTTTATTATTTATTCTTTATTCCTTATTTTTTTGGTTTCCATACTCTCTTGGCTACTCACATACCATTATATCCACATTTTAATATGTCTTATATGGATGTACTTACTTCTGTGTTTGACTTAAATGTGTTTCATTATTTATATATACTGTCTTAAATTCTGTCTATTGATTTCCCACTGACGACATTCTTAGAAATCCCATGCTGGCCTAAAGTTTTGCCTCTCTTTCTTATTTCTCTTATGTGTACTTACTTGCGAGAGGGAAACCTATCTTCAACTTTCTGTTCCCTCTTTAGTATACAATAAACTTATGTAGATAGAATATGTACATATATATATATATATATATATATATATATATATATATATATATATATATATATTAGAATTCTCTAGCCTTGCCGGCTAATCTACGTATAATTTCTCCTTAGCTCCCTCCCTCTCTCACACGTCTAGATCTTTTCTTAAACTCAATGCCCGAGTCTTGTGTGACTAAAGCTCATAGCCTACTCGGAAATGTTTATCCCATTGTGCTAATGATACATATCACCCTAAAATGTCGTCGAAAAGCGGCTGAATCGTTGCCCAAAACAACGAGATACTACAAGCAGGCTGATTTTGAGTCAATCAGAGATCACATCAGCAACGCCCCATAGAGGGAAACCTTCCCACTACGTGCCGACCAGTGTTCAAATGAATTAACTGAATGGGCCAAAGCAGGCATTGAAACCTATGTCCCCATGCGAAAATTATTTAGCAAGCCCCACTCTCCCCGATGGTTCACTTCGAAATTTGCAGCTGCGATTGTTGTAAGTCAACAAGCATTCCGTAAATTCGGCCGCCATAAGTCAGCTACTAATTGACATAGATATATATAGTCAAGAAATAATTGCAAGGCCGTGATAGGCGAGCAAAGAGAAGGTATAATGAGTAAACAAAAAAGTGCATTCAGTCACAGAAACTAGGTCCTCGTGATTTCTGGAAAATGTACAATAGTGTAGTGAACAATGGTCAATCAACGATTTCCCTACTATCAAACAACAATGATGTCGTTTTCACGGCCACTAATTAGGCTGAACTAATTTCCCAGCTGTTTGCTTCTAACTACACTTTGAACTCAGATCCCCCAACCCCCGAATTATCTATGCAGAGCGAAGCCACACTTGATAACCTAGTCATCACCCCATCCCAGGTCAGATACACGAAAAAAAACCTTGTCACCTCCAAAGCTTGTGGATTTAAATTATACCTGTAATATTAATAAAGAAATGCTCTGATGAACTGACTCCTGTCCTCTCCAAACTTTACAATAAATGCCTAGCTAGATACTTGCTTCCCCGATAGCTGGAAAATTACCTCTGTGGTCCCAGTATTCTGGAAATAGAACCGATCGTCAGATCTACCGCCCAAATCAGTCTACTGCTGATCTTTTCTTAAACCTTTCAAGCCATAATCAATCTAGCAATAGTACAGCACTAAGTTAATGCCAAACATCTTTCTGACCGCCAGTATCGATTTAGACAAGCACGATCTAATACAGACCTCCTAACGGTCATCTTTGAACGCACGTATCAGACACTCGACAAGACAGGAGAAGCTAGGACAGTAGTCCTTGATATATCCAAGGCCTTTGACAAGGTATGGAATAAAGAACTTCTGAAAATACGGTCATACGGTATTACTGAGCTAGTACTTAATATAATTAGATCCTTCCTTACCAAAAGAAAAAATCAAGGTTGTCCTCGATGGCCTTACATGTAAGCAACATGACATCAATGCTGGTGTATGCCAGGGATCTATCCTTGGACCGTTATTGTTCTTATATCTATATAAACGATCTCCCTGATGACATAGAGTCTAGGATTGGTTTATTTGTTGATGGCACCACACTTTACCCTCGCATTGTCGGCAAAGCAGATGCGATATATACAAGTCAATGGCTGAATAATTAGAAAATGACCTCCGGGCTGTAGTGGATTGGGGTCATTAATGATTAGTAACTTTTAATGCCGCAAAGACAAAGCTCCTTTCCTACAATAACTACAAGAAACCTCTCCAACCACCGATTGTCATGGAAAATAAGACCCTACCTGAGAGTTTATCATTTGAACTCGTCGGCCTAACATTCACAGGTAACATGAATTGGAAATAATACATTGAAGAAATCAGCAAGACTGCTACAAAGAAGATTGGCTCCCTCTACCGTGCTAGTAAACTCCTCACACCTGACATTATTATGTATCTCTACAAAGCCACCATCCGCCCATGCATGGAGTATTGTTGCAACATCTGGGCTGGTGCATCATCTACACGTCTCCCCTTCCTTGGCAAGGTCAAAACAAGAGTCGCTAACCTAATAGGTCCCTCACTGTCAACCAAACTCCAGTCCCTGTCCCATCGCCGCAATGTAGCATCCTTGTGCTTGTTTTACAAATAATCCAATGGAGTATGCTCCGATTAAGTGGCTACTCTGGTTCCCCCTCGACGTAAATTCACTAGACCAACTCGACACTCAAATAAATCCCATCTATTTCATGTGGAAACCCCCAGATGGGGGAGAGCTTTCTACTCAAACAGCTTATTTTTTCGTGCTGCTGGCCTTTAGAACTCTCTCCATGTCCCCTGTTTCCCCGACAGTACTGAAACCAATGTAAACATACATCTCGCAGCGCAGATCCCAATTTAGGTTGACCCCCAACCTTTTCCCTTTTCTTTTTCTCAGTATCACCGTTACGTCTACCGTGGCGGCCTGTCTTGTTTGGGGTGAACTATGTTATAAAAAAAAACGGCAAACAATGTTTTACATGATGTGATACCAACATGATTTTTGTTTCTATTCACTGAAAATAAGTGTTTGGTAATAATCTAGATTTGATACGTTCGTCTTTGTATCATTTACTTTTCTTATTAAAGGAAAATTAGGTGTATCGCGTTAAGCATTTAATTCATTCAATGTTTCTGAAACAGCAATTTAAAGATATCTCTGGCTTGCTTTATACGGTTTTCGTAGCAAGGTTATTTAAGGTGTGCACACCAAGAGTATTCAAACACGACACGCTAAACCGCCACCCTACTTCACATCTTTCCATGAAAGAGATGGTTGAAACGAAATAAATGGAAGAACAGAAAAGAGAGATGTCAACATAAAAATGACAATAAAAGAAACGACAACCCAATAGAACAAGAGTCAATATAAAAGTAAACACTTTAAATAAAAGCCGGTAAAATTACGTATTATTTCATTAATTGCTCGTATTCACTGGCTTTGTTCTTGGCCTTTTGGATCAAGATCAAAGTGTAGTATCTGTTCCGATAGATACTGCGCCCCATACTGGTATTGTCTTGGCCTTCGGGGCTTGACTTACGCCGGTCAATGGATCTGTCCTGTGCAGTTCTAGGAGGTCCACCCTCACAGGCTTTGCATCCCCTCTTTGGGGAGAAGTAAGTTTATTGCTTACTGTCTGAGGCGCCCCCCCCCCGGGGAATGCCGACGGGGCTGTCCAGGCAATTTTTAAATGGTCAAAGTGCTCACCTCTCGGGCGCTGGTTTTTCAAACCCCACTTTCCCAACCCGACCTTGGGTCACACCTTTGCATGTGAGAGTAGTTAAAAACTGGCCTTGTGCCTAACTCCTGGAGAGGAGTAAATCAATACTCACTAAAGCACGGTTAGAGAGGAGTCAGTTTAACGAAGGGGTTAAATCCGTCACCCATTAAGGTAACTCCAGGGGTGGCGTAAAAATAGTCAAAAATGAATATGTCAGCATTCCCTGTTAAATGTGCCGGAGGCGATTTGTAATAAATAAAATAACTCAAGAAATAGGAGATAATCCTTTGGACGATAATCAAACTGTTCGTTATTGCGACTAATAAGCTTCTGATGAAGTCAAGGCAGTCCTGAGTATATCAGAATATGAGGGTGGGCATGAAAAATAAGCCGTTTGTTTATTGCTTCTTGTATAAGATTGGTTATTATTATGATCATTATTATTATTATTTATTATTTTTATTATTGTTATTATTATTATTTATTATTTATTATTATTATTATTATTTATTATTATTATTATTATTATTTATTATTATTTTATTATTAATTATCATTACCATTACTATTATTATTATTATTATCATTATTATTATTATCATTATTATTTTTACAACTACTAGCAAATATATTCTCCTTCCGATCACATATTTTCGATAATCTGGGAGGATGTTATCATGACTAACGAACATATACTACACTGTCCCCGAAAAATAGATATTACCCGGGAGAATAGTGTAATGACGTACGACAATATACTACATTACCCACCATTGAATGGAGAACTGAATAATAGTTCAATATTTTATTAACAGAAGTAATGTTTTCGACCTCGGACAGATACAAACCAAATTTTAATTATGAACAAATAATACAATAGTATATTAATGAAGCTGATAGTATAGTTTCGACTTCGGAAAAAAACAGATATAAAATATTAATTAGTAGCCAAAAAAATTCAAGTATACAAAGTGCAAGCATAAAAAGATGCCAAAAATCATTATTAGAAAGTAGAATACTGTAAATTACGGAAAGCGCGCACGAAAATAAAAGATAAAATAAATTAAATGACATAAGTAGAAGCAAGATAGGTTGTTCAAACTAAAGAAAAACGGAGGCTATACACACGTAAATATAGAACAAATATATACCAATACAACAAGGAGATAAAACGGAACAAAAATAAAGTAAGCAGGCAGTAAAATGTGTTATTGCTTCCGATGATTCATTTCTATTTTTGACTATATCAACAGCCATCAAAATCAACAGAGCCCGAAAATCTAACTCCCAAAACGAGGCTGTCCAATTCTAATTCATATTACTGAAACTAAAGCAGATTCGTTTCCAAGGAAACCAGTGCGATGTTATCAGACCAATGCAATCTCAGCTAAGCTTGGCAATGATTTTTCCTAAGGTCGTCAATTCAGAATACAATTCCACCATGTTCCCGAACACAGTTTTACACGCAAGTTAGTGTATTGAATTGATCAGCTTGAACAAATATGGTGTTAATAGTGTGCAAATATAGAGCTGGTGTATTAACTGTGTGCTTAAATCCCAGGGAACATAGTCGAGGCAATCGCATGATCATGTGTGCTTAAGATTCGGTTCTGTGATTACAATTTGTGGGAGCATTTTTAGAGATAGAATCAAAATTTTGAAGCATAGCAATTACTTAATATACATAGGCAGCTAGTATGTATTAGTGTATGATAATTACAACAATAATAATAATAATAATATTAATAATAATAGCGAATCAAGGCGTGAACTATGTAAGTAAGGCATGTTCACTGAAAAGTGACGTCATACTAATAAAAACAATCAAGATCTGTCTAATAGTCAGACTGACGATAATAAGTGAGCGTTTACCAAACGCATTATGACACTTTTTAAATTGCATTTAAAAAGATAGAAAGGCACAACATTCAAATTTATGCTGAAACTGCACTTTATTAAATACTAGCAGGGGTACCCGTCGTTGCCCGGGGCTCTCCCTCCTCTCCGCAAGCAAAATAGGATATTGAGCACTTTTCTCCCGGACAACGCCGAGTATTTAGAAAATCAAGACGGCCTCCAGAGCACTACTAAAATAACTCTTACCAATCCCCCCTCCTTTTCATCTGCACAATAGTCTGAAGAGAAACACTACAGTAGCTCTATCTAGGACATTTAGTACTTTTCTCCCGGACAACGCCGAAGCCTCTGGGTCCTTAATTGACGAAGCCACCCCCCCCCCGGTGCGTGGTCCTATACTGTAAAAGCACCCCCGGTGCTGGGTCCTATACTGTAGAAGCGCCCCGGTGGCTATACTGCAGAAGCACCCCCCGTCCCTGTACTGCAGAAGCCTCTGGATCCTATACTGTAGAAGCACCCCCGGTGCCTATACTGCATAAGCACCCATGGTCCCTATTCTGTAGAAGCATTTGGGTCCTATATTGTAGAAGCACCCTCGGTGCTGGGTCCTATGCTGTAGAAGCACCCCCGGTGCTGGGTCCTATGCGGTAGAAGCACCCCCGGTGCTGGGTCCTATGCTGTAGAAGCAGCCCCGGTGCTGGGTCCTATACTGTAGACGCACCCCTGGTCCCTATACTGCATAAGCACCCATGGTCCCTATTCTGCAGAAACATCCGGGTCTTATATTGTAGGAGCACCTCTGGTTCCTATACTGCAGAAGCCCTTGGGTCCTATACTGTAGAAGCGCCCCCCGTGCCTATACTGCAGAAGAACCCCCCCCTGGTGCCTATACTGCAGAAGAACCCCCCCTGGTGCCTATACTGCAGAAGAACCCCCCGCCCAGGTCCATATACTTCAGAAGCCTCCGGGTCCTATATTGTATAAGCACCCCCGCAGGATGAAAATGTTGATAAAATCCCTCCCCCTAAAAAAGTTTATGTTGCTAGGTGCGGATGTGATTGAGCAAGCCTTGTTTCACTGTTATTGATACATCCGGACAGAAGTTATGGGATGACTTGATACAATCGGACAGTGCATTTTTATCAAGTTGTTACATGAATACATTGGCTGATTTCAAAATCACTAGTAAATAACATTGAAAGAGTTTTGAAAAACCAGACCCGCCCCCGAAAACTGGCCCCGTTGACCCCCGGGGACATTTTTTTTTGTTGTAATTTTGAGATATTATGATCCCAGGATATGTGCGGTCCTAAAGATGTAAACTTTTTGACATGTCGCCGCGTAGTTTTTGAGGAGTAGCTGGACATACAGACAGACAGACATACAGACAACTGGCCTTTATATAGGAGAAGATAACTAACAAATTACCAATTTATTAAAATTGATATGTGAGACAAAAAGAAACAGTCATTACGTTCCTCCCCACACATTAGGAAAGAACATATTGCCAGAGTAATTAAAAAACAACAATGCAAACAATAAATAATTAAACACTGATAAAATAATTGATTTTGTAAGTGTTATAAAATGCAACACTATTTAGAAATAAATATATACACAAGGTTATCTTATTGTCAATTTACTTATTTTAAATTTTATTTTTATCTTAAAAATAAATTATGTTTACACTGTTCAGAACATACATTCATTGTTTGCCCATCAGTTGTTGAGCTTTTTCGAAATACGTAGCTACAAGTGCAGCATCGTCAGTTAAGAGTAATTCACGGATTACACCTGTGCGAGTAAGAGTTTAGGCTTTTAACGTCTGATGGTTGAAAAGACCGCGACTTGTTCTAAATTGAATCTTGACACCAACTTCAGTTTCAGCAAATCCGTGTTTCAGCATTATTGAAAAATAAAGGGAAACATTACTGGGGCGATAACACATTCTTGTTTCGTGCCAATCGTAACACCGAATGAATCAGACATTTCCCATTAAAGACAACATTTGCTGTTATGCCTTCGTGGACTGAAATTATCACTTGCAGCATATTCAAAGGTATATCGAGGTTTCGCCAAAAAATCCACAAAGCAGTCCGGTTCACAGTATCAAATGCTTTGGTGAGGTCTACACACACCATATAAATTTTCTGTATTTTTCACAAACTTTCTCAGCAACCTGCCTTTACGAGAACATCATGTCCATGGTGCCCCGGCTTTCACAAAAGCCACACTGTGACTCAGGGTAAATATCATATATTTTTTATTACCCAGTTCAAAATCAAGCTGCCCAAGATCTTACCAGCTATATAGAGAACAGAAATTCAACGACGGTTGTCACATACCTTTTTATTTCTTTGTGTTTGTACCAATTATTAATTAGTGCATCTTTAAAATCTTGACGGACCGTCTCTTGTCTCTAAACTTGAATAACTATTCTAAGCCAGTTATTGGGGTGGGATTACATCTTCAACTGGTGCTTTTCCTGACATGATTTGCTTAATACCTCCCAAAACCTCTTGATAGGCTGGTGAAAATGACAGCTCTATAATTTCTGAACGTTTCGGGGTGGAGTCATGACCCCTCTTGTCAGTACACTAAATATTGTTGAGGACAGTATCAAAATGTTTATTTCAACCATTTCAAAATTTTATCTTGTCCGTCAGGGGGTATCCATCTGCCGAATGAATGGGAGACACACCATTTTCCTGCGGGCAAAAATCTGGTTTCATACCTACGTAAAAGGATCTTGAGCCCTTCCTATCAAATTCGTCCTGACGAAAATAACCTCGTACAGACTACCGTGCCTCTATCATTGCCATACTTTTTGAACTGGTCTTTGCAGGTTGTGTAAGCCTTTTTTTGTCGGACGGGTTGTTATCTTCAATCTAAGCTCTGTATGAACTGTGCATTGTTTGTATTAGGGACTGCATTTCCTGATTGTTTTCATCGAATCTATCCTAGTTCCTGCGAATAGGTAACGCAAGCCCCTCGAGAGATGTTGAGTGGGTAACCTCACGCAAAGCTTTCCAGGACGATTCAATATAACAACCGATTTCAACTTTTGAAGCAGAAGATTTTTGTAACTCTTCTGTGATCTATACAAATGAGTGTTTTACTATGAAGCAAAGCGTGATCTGAGAGGTAGCATGTTGTATGAAATGATCTTGTTAATTTAAAGTCGTTTCGATCCCGTCTTTTTGTTATCACATAATCGATCATGTGCCAGTCATTGGAGCGTGAATACATGAATGTTGTTTTAAAGCAGTTTTTCTGCTGAAAAATTGTGTTTGTGATGCACATATAAAATTATTTGCAGAAGGAAATAAGTCTATATCCGTTATAATTCATATGTCTAATACTATGATGACCCCAAAAAATCCTCGCGACTGAAATTCACTGTCAACTCTATCATTAAAATGTCCCATAAGAATAATTTTATTCTTATATCGAATTCCCACGGTGAAATTTCGAAGATGGTCATAGAAAGTATATGTTTCATGATCAGAGCTTACTCAAACTGGTGCATAACAACTAACAAGAACAGCACGAGGGTCATGCACTAGCTCTAAAGTCGGTGTCATAATTCAGTCAGGTATGCCATCAGAAAGCGATGGAAAATTACGAGCTAAGTCAGACATGCTAGCAAAGCAGACTGCATTACTCTTAGTGGTTTAATCACGTCTCCAGACACCAATCTGGGTTTTTCCATGTCTAGGCAAATGTATATATATATATATATATATGTATATATATATATATATATATATATATATATATATATATATATATATATATATATATATGTATATATATATATATATATATATATGTATATATATATATATATATATATATATATATATGTATATATATATATATATATATATGTATATATATATATATATATATATATATATATATATATATATATATATATATATACAACACTACAGTTGAATGCGGTGGGCCTAGCTTTGTAATTACAGAGGCAAACCAGCAAGTACCTTAATATGGTTTAGCCCGCCAGCTGAGATGGTTACAAGGGTATTGCTCTTGGAGTCACATATAAAAGATTTAGGGTATGCGTGAGGGCCAGGCATGACGAGATTTCCAGATGCTATTTGAGTACTGCTGATGAGTCTTTAAAAATACTACCTCTACACACCCCTATTCACTTATATATATATATATATATATATATATATATATATATATATATATATATATATATATATATATATATATATACAGGGTGGGCAAAAATAAGGGTCCGATTTTTAAAAATTCATAACTTTTTTATTTATTGATCTTTTTTAATTTTTTTTTTTTAGAATAAGTAAAGGACCCCTTCCGAAACAAGCATGAGCCGTATTAGCCCTAAGGAACGTACCTTCATTTAGAAAACATTATTTTTGCTTAAAAAACTCAAAACAGTGTAAAAAACAATACTTTAGTTTTTGTAAGTTTTAAGAAGTGTTTTTCGGCTAAAATTTGTTTTGTTTATTTCAAAAAATCTCGGAAGGGTCAGTCTACACACACATAAAGTTTGGTGAGTTTAACTTTTATTTTGTGGAAGTTATTCAAATTCAAGTTATTCAAATTTAAAAGTAGGACCCTTATTTTGGCCCACCCTGTATATATATTCGTTTAATCATCACTATGAAACTGTTTCCCGCTGGACGCAGTGTATGTAATTTACGCCGATATTCAAACCTGATCGCTAGATTACTTGCAATTTTTGTCAGCAATTACAATTCTTATCCTCCGCACTGCATACTTCGCCCCGAGACCGAAAGAGATGAGAGCGTCCATGCTTTAAAATCAAAATGATAAGGGCTCACTAGCGACCTCTATTTCATATAGAAGAATAACGTTTCAACTTAAGCATCCAGTACTAATGGTCTTCGTAAACTCTATTTCCGTCGATTATGCTTGACGCCAACAGTTACCTAATTTCATTTTTTCTTGCCAATTTCTCGTTTAAGATGTCTTCCCCCTTTTCTTTGGCGTTTGTGGGTTTACTTTTTGTCAACTCTCGCCTTTTCGATTTTTTCTCCGGCAACAGTTATTTAAAAGTATTTATTATGATTTCGTCCCCTCTTAGAAGTATTCGTCACTAAGTGGACCTGGCAGTATCCCTTTTGATCTACTCACATATAAGGTAAGCTACTTTTGCTTTTTTCTTCAACATTAAGGCCTAACTACCCGTACCCCTTCTGCAAGGACTTCACCGCTCTCGCTTGTCTAGTTTCTCGCTCTTCACGGGTAGTTCATTTATCAATTCATTCATTTAATAAACCATTTTTCATATAAGGACAAATATCGATTTTAACCACTTCCTCTGTTTGTTATTACTGTTTACCTTATATTTATCTTAGTTTATCCTTTGTTCCATATGATTTTACCTATACATTTTGTCGGGTGTGCATATTTACACTCAACATAACACTCAGAGCGAAAGCGTGCGAATTATTACTTAACTCTCGTAACCGGGTTCGCGCCCTGTGACCGTCTGAAATTGTCACTAACTACACTAATTAGAGCGTAAGCTTTAAACGCCGGCGTATGTAGATATACATAATTTAATATTTATTTGTAAATATTGTTATACAGCCCATTTAATACATTAAGGTTGATCACTGTTCGAAGATATTAAAAACAGACTGTGACTTAGCTATGAGAAAGTTCCAATAACGTTCGTCGAACCCTTAAGATTGTCTGCTGTATTTAGGCATTAATGGAACTTAATTTCTTGTGTATCACGTTATCATTTCCGATGGCCGTGGAGATAGATCGAAAGCTTTCTGAGTCCATTTTGTACTACGTGAACCGTGTTCGCGCCCTGTTACCGTCTCAAATTGTAACTTCTTACACTGTAAGAGCGTACGCGTGAAACACCGTTGTATGTAGGTATAAATAATTTAATATTTTCCTTATATATATATATATATATATATTGATTTTTCATCACTCACTGTATTATTGAATCGGTCTAATCCCATGATAATCAAAATATATTTGCATAGATTTCTTTCATAAAAAATATTTTACAGCAATCTCTAATGATAAAATAAATCACTTTCAGGGTCAATGCTTTGCTTTTAACAGTTATTGCATGATGCTTATCAATACATAAAATAAATCAAAGCATGAATAGAATAGGGACGATTGAAACACATCAAATTGCAAGTTGAGTTTCGCAAGGATATCACAGTAGAATGGGCACGATTTAGTTGAATTTATTTATCTATGAATGTGTTCTTTTTTATGGCCAATCCAGAATATAAATAACAGTAATTTGTAACTGAATAGAGAAATGCAGAATACAGGAAGAATGTTTCTATACATAATTAAGTAACTGGAGAAGCCATGTACGCAGATGTTATCAAGTTCACTTAAGATTGAAATACAACTCATGAATTTTTGTTTGTCATTTGGAAAAAGGTTTCAAATTAAAGTTGCCAATCGGCAAACAAGTTAGTGTGTATTATTTCGTAAGTTCGGTGAGTTTTACTGATGTGTATGCACTGTCAAATGAGACAGTAAAAGAAAATTACAAATCTAATACATGAAATTAAGTAAGTTGTATTGTTCTCTTCGATTACTTCTATCCTATACGATAGATGACTAATTATACATACTAATTATATGTTGTTGATGGTTGGTCCATATGTTTGAGAAAATAAAAATTTAATTGGAGTGCATTCCTTCGAGAAATAATCTATCTGTTGTGCAGAAGGGGTACGGGTAGGTAGGCATTAATGTTGAAGGAAAAAGCAAAAGTAGCTTACCTTATATGTGAGTAGATCAAAAGGGATAATGCCAGTTCCACTTAGTGACGATAATTCTAAGAGGGGACGAAATCATAATAAATACTTTTAAATAACTGTTGCCGGAGAAAAAATCGAAAAAGCGAGAGTTGACAAAAGGTAAACCCACAAAAGCCAAAGAAAAGGGGGGAGACATCTTAAACGAGAAATTGGCAAGAAAAAATGAAATTAGGTAACTGTTGGCGTCAAGCATAATCGACGGAAATAGAGTTTACGAAGACCATAAGTACTGGATGCTTAAGTTGAAACGTTATTCTTCTATATGAAATAGGGTTCGCTAGTGAGCCATTATCATTTTAATTTTAAGGCATGGACGCTCCCATCTCTCTCGGTCTCGGGGCGAAGTATGTAGTGCGGAGGATAAGAATTTTAATTATACGCCATTTTATTATTAAAGGGAGGAAATATGCATTAATCAAATGTTATCTAGACCTTCGTTTTAAAAGAAAATTAATATGTCAGAAAAAAGGTATGTAACTCATTCCTCCTCTGTTTTAGAATAATAACATTTTGTAAAACAATTTATTATATTCTGTCTTCGTCGATTCAAGATTTACTTTTCTGTACGTTGCAACAAAAATATCAAATTCAGGATGAAAAAATAGCATAGTTTCGAAATAAGAAAGCTAATAGTATTGCAAGTACATACGCCACGTAAAGCAGCTAGTGTTAAATATAAACCTATCTAGTATTTTTTTAATGAATAGAAAATAGATAAAAAAAGAGAATTATCTCCATTACTCATTAAAGTGGTATATTTTTAATTTGTTCTTAACTATATTGCATACCTAATTAAACATATCGAAACATTTCGCACTCCAACGCGATTAATTTGCACAATTAAAATAATACATTTTTTGTTCTCCTTCCTGTCAATAGTCAGCGTGTCGCGCGTGTCTCGTTTCTGTCAACATATTTTGCGTCGCCGTGTCGGTGAACTACATATGTGATAGTTAACGGTATCATTGGTATAAATATATCATTATGTCACTAGTGGTCTAGTTATACAAAGCAACACTTATTATTCTTGGTAAAAAATAAACATATATATATATATATATGTATATATATATATATATATATATATATATATATATATATATATATGTGTGTGTGTGTGTGTATAAAAATATTATATATATACATATATATATTTCATGATTTTTGGGGGAGTACAAAATGTTATTATAGCAAGCATGAAAGGAAGACGGATTCTATCGTTCATGATTAAAAGTAAATTAAGAGAAAAAATGCCAGCCGACCGGTTTCGCCCTCTCCTAACACTATATATAGTTATGCGAAAATATGTTTTAGCATATCCATTTTATGTTTCATGTATACCAACTTCTTTCAATAAAAAGCCCGATGATTGGTAATATGTATCAACAGAGCATATCAAAAATGGCTGCATGCTCGAGGTTGTGATTTCAGAGACGCTATGAATATAAGCGTGTCCGATGCCAGTTTGTTTTGAATTCTAGTACTTTATTATTTGTCACATCGCTATGTAGATTTTTTCGAATTTATACATTTTGTGTTTCTGATAAATAAAGAGCGAAAAGATCCGATATTATATACACATGTTGATGTTGATTTGTTACGGAACCATAACAATTGTATCAAAAGGTGTTTAAAAAAAAATGTTTCGTAAGATAAATAATATCTTGGCCGTTGGAATGTAACAATATCATGTATATATATATACATATATATATATATGTATTGATAAACTCAAATAGATTAATAAAATTAACATAAATCCAATATTTCGAATGTGGGCAATACCAAGATAACCATTTATAAAATGATATAAACAGTTTGACAGTCCTACATCAATCATCCAACGTTTCGATGCTAACACATATATCCAAGATAGTATTTGAAGAGATGTGTTGGCATCGAAACGTTTAGTGATAGACGTAAGACTGTAATATTGTTTAGAGAGAGAAAGAGAGAGATAGAGAGAGAGATACGCGAACCTGCCGCTGCATTAATCTTGAGCGGGTTCAGCTGGGTTTCTGCGAAGGAGGATTTGTCTAGGAATATTAAATTCACAAATAGTACTAAGTCACATCTCTATCTCGACAATAGTGTGTGGATGTTTTTTGTAGGGAGGTGACGCTGTCCTATATTGAGCGCCTGGTATTCCCAAATGGTCACTTATTGGTTATCGACCAGGCTCAATGTGGCTTAACTCCGCTGGTCAAACTAGAAACTGTATGTACACACAATTATCAATACAAAACGAGTGGCTCTATTATATTAGTCGAAAGTTGCTGACCGAAATTTCTCAATTTATGAGCATAAAGTATTTCATTCTGTTACAAGTCAGTACATTCAATCATAGATAACTAATATTGATCAGGTATGATAGCTAGTTGTCCTCAATGTTCTGTCCATCTGAAAACAATATGCAATATACGTACATTAAAAAAGCTTATTTATTCTAATTAAATACACCCTGAAAAAGTACACTCTTAAATATCATATTTCACGTGCATTAATCGCATGCGTTTGTTAATTTATAATATAGAAAACTGGCATAAAATCATGAATTCATTTTATTTTGTCAGAAATATTCTGATTATATCTGCAATCTGCGTTAATCCTACACCGTGCGAACTTTTTTAGTAGTGGATATTATATTAAAAAGTGCACCATCCTTACACACACACACACACACACACACACACACATATATATATATATATATATATATATATATATATATATATATATATATATATATATATATATATAACTTATTTCCAGACATGGAGCCTTCTTGGCGTCGTGTTGGCTTCTAGCAAGATCCAATGACTCTTGCAAAACTTTAATATCGGCATTATTCTATTGTCAACATAACAACTCGGATGATGATTGAGTTACGTTTTATTGCCATATAAGTGTTAGAAATGTTTCGTTAAAACAGTGAGAATCGCATTATCTTCCCTTTAGACGAATATCAAATAACCGATTTTACAACGTCGTTAAATTTGTGTGAATTATCAGTAAGATCAATATTAGTTATCTCATGAATAAGAACGGGTGTTCTTTATTAGTGTCCATTAAATCTGCGTGGGTTGCAATGTAAATGCCATTTTAAACTTAAGCGTAACACACCAACGGACGGACATATTCTCGTATAGTTATGAGATGAGCATAGAAGTTTTAAGAATATTTATACATGGCACGTAAAGTGTGTTCTGGATAATTTGACACTCTTTGAAAAGCAAGGATAAAACGTAATATCCATCCAATAATTAGCAAAAATTAAAAGAACATTATTATAGGAACGTTTACCAATATAACTTAGTCTAAGAAGCCACATTGAGCCTTCACCACAGTTTCTGGAAGGTCCCTTCACTATGTATTTCGAGAGATGGGTGAACACAAATTGATCTTGACAATCAGATTAGCGTCGATGTTGCAAGAGGTACAGTGTGTATCTTTCTAAAGAGCGTCCCTGACGTAATAATCCAGGGATTGATTTCAGGCGAATTAGGGGGCAGGTAGATGTTTGCTAGTAAAGACGTGAAAGTAAAATCTATGTTCGTTTGAGGTATCTCATAGGTGTTAAACTGAGGTGTTACACAGAGTTATTTCATAATCGCCACTTTGACGACCATCTTTCTCGCTAATGTCTACATTAACTTGACTAACTTTAACTTTATGTCTTTTATTCAGAGAATTGTGTTGTGCATGTACAGTCAGAACGCCTACACACTTAGCTGACACAGCTTTAGTAGGCATTCGTACAAGTTTGGGACTTTGTTCTATCAAGCTGTGGTATGATTCTGTTCAGCCTCAAATGTCTACATTCTACGGCTTTACCTTCCTTCTGAGAAAGGGTTAGTTTATTGTTAATCGCCTGAGGTATCTTATCGGGGTATGCCGACGGGGCTGCTCAGACATTTTTAGTATGCTTGAGTGCACTTTAACTTGTACGCTGAATTTTCACAACCCATCTTACCATATGCTTAATCTACTGCAAAAGAGGGAAATAAATGTACTATCCCAACGCTTGGTATGATTCCTCCCGATAGCCATTGCTTCTACATTCTTGTTGCAATTTGCTAGGTCACATGTCACGGCGTTCAATGTATTTAGGAAGCCAAGAACTGCAGCTAAGTTTTCCTAATTTTTTAATTCGGCGCGAATCATGATGATGCAAATCGCTCTATTTCAAATGTCCGATGCTTTCCAATAATCCATGGTTTAGATCTATGACAACCACCAATAGTAAACGGAAGCAGTTGTCTGTTGCACTTTACTTCTATTAATTATCGCAATATATATTTTTTAAATAAAAGAATATCAATTTAATTGGATAAAAAGTATACATACAAAAGAAATCAGACTCATTCTGTGCAGAAATATAATGACAGCGTATACAAGGGATAAACAAAGATGAACCTAGAGTGAAAGATGCATAGAGAATACTTAAAGACAGAAAATAAGAAATGAAAATAGCCATACAGAACGGAGGATAGAAAGTGCACCTTTGTACTCTTTTAAATGTACAGAATCGATTTCGGTTACGTTTATTCATACGCCGATGTATATACATGGACGGCGCCCACGGGGGGGGGGTAGGGGGCTCATGCCCCCACTTTTTGACTTGGCCCCCTAACTTTACGGTCATCAATAATGAAATTATATATGCATGTGTTTAACCACGCCCCCTACTTTTTTAGGAGAGCCCCCCCCCACACTTTTATAACTGTCCCGCCGGTCCTGATATATAATAATACACTAATGAATTTCATGTTTGTATGTACATCATTACCTTTCACATGCATTAGAAAAATGAGATCGCCCCATCAGCAAAGATGTTGATATGTGATTAATCTGATATCGCTAAGGTAAAAAAATAACTGTCCGTATTTTAAAATGAATCGTCCCAAAATCCAATTCTGTCGTCTCATAAACTAAAAGAGTACACTTTTTAAATAAATATTTTTCAAAAAGTGACAATCGTTTTATTGACTTGAATCATATTTAACTGACATTTACTTTTACGATAAGAGCACAGACAGTATTTATTGTTTTAAAAGGAATTCCTTTCTACATGTTTAAATAAATAGAGAAATAAGACACATATTAAATTAATTTATTTTACAAATGACTAACGGAAAATGACAATTATAATTACGTGTAGTAGGAATAATACTATGGACTATGCCATACATTTTTTTTATTTCAAAAGGAATACTATTATTTTCAGTAAAATATACAGATGTGTGTAGAAAGCACCGTGGAATTTTCTAGGGGGTCTCGCTTGTTAAATATAATTATTTTTTATGTTCCTTTATTTATTTGTTAAAATGTTGATTTCTTTTTGTTTATTAACAGTTTTCAAAATTCATACAAAAATGTAAATACTAGAATTACGAAAATCTTCTTTAAGGCATGAAAAAGATGTTCATTCTAAATTATATGACGAAAATAATTAAAGACTTCGAAGGCAAAACGCAATAAACCACATTTTTAAAATGTTAACATTACTACTACGAAAAAGTGTTGCCTTATATCACCCACCATCGCGCAAATTCATTTTGCAAAAGTAAAGTGATATTTGCCTAATATTCTTGCTTTTAATCAGATTATTGTGCGACTTGTAGAGCTTAGATTTAGGTTTTTGTAAAATCTAATTTGGTAATTCCAAGAAATTAGATGTATTGCGCTTTGCATTCGAACTGGTAGAACATCACATGCCGAACATCAGTGTGTCTGCATAATTAGAGACATCATTTTTCTTGAGACAAACTTTCATGTTTCTGATTTTATATTGTTTTCTGAACTTTCATAAGCAAACTTCAATAATCTTCTTTTTTTTTTTTCACTCAAACTGTTCTGTGCTCGCCAACATTTGCAGACTTCGAGATGGTATGATAATAGAACCGTCCTAGTCAATAATCTGTGATAATCCATTTAACCGTTACAGAAAATTTTACGAAAAGCAGCAAACTTCAGAGAAATAAAAAAAAATGCACAAAAAAATGCAATGTGGATTTATTTGGAAATGCCAATACTTAGTCTAGCGTGGAACTGTGTTGATGTCATTGGCGAGAAATATTCTCATTATGTCTGCAAACTGCGTTAACGCATTCAACCTGATAGTGTGTATCCGGTTTCAGGATAAAGTTTCTTGGAAATTTCGAATTCACACGCGATCCGCAGTCACATACATATCCCGGTGATGACTACGTTTGATTTGCAGCTCTTAGTGTTTTATTTTTCATGGATATGTCGCTATCCTCATATATACAGCGCAGGGCATTTCATAACGGTTACTTATTTAGTCTCAATTAGGTTGAACGTAGCTTTATGCGAACCAGTGCGTCAACGTGGATGCCATATACACGGAGTTATGCTCTATATTTCATGGAATATATTTAGTTTTATTTTGTTTTAGTTAAATTCATCCCAAACAAAGCACATTGCAACTGAGACATAAATGGGGTACTGCAAATTGGGGAGCTATATCCATATAGGCAGACTAAGTGAGGATATGTTTGTTTATATTACATTTAAATGTGCAATCTAAAAAACAGGGAGCAGGAGAAGAACATTCGAAAGGCAAGAAGTTCAAGGAAATAATCTATTAGACTAGAAAGCCATACGGCATTTATGGACATCAACAGGTAATATTTAGCTGATTTTCTTGTTGGTCGGTGGGGAGAGTCGAGAGCAGCAAGTTCATGAGATTACACTCTATTGAAGTGCTTGTAAAACAAACACACAGATGCAACATTGCAACGATGAGACAGCGACTAGAGATTGACAGACAGTGTGGGAACCTATTAGATTAAAGAGTATTTTTTAACAGTGTCTAAGAGTCTGAGTCTACTGGCTAGTGTACCAGGCCAGATGTTACGACAATACATTATGTATTGGCGAATGGTGGTTTGTAGATATATATATACCACTTGCCGCTGTGAACAATATGCTCGCATGGTTGAGGCGATCAACTTACATTGCAGCAGCATTGGCAGTATCTTCTATATATTTTTTCCAATTCATATTATTTGTAAATGTTAGGCTGAGGTGCTTGGATATCGGTCAACCAGGTAGGGTGCTATCAATCATGGAAAATGATGGTTGTAAAAATTATTGTAATTTCACCAGGAATTATGTTCTCATTCTATAGACCAAATAAAGGTTGCCAACACTACGAGAGAAAGCGAGGCTATGGGCACAATATGACTCGCACATGACTTCGCCGATTCGCAAAACATTTCCTGTCTAGCAGCATCGCCCTGCTGCTCTCTATATATTTGTAAATCCTTTTATCACAGCAGAGCGTATATTTCCAATGTCACAAAAATAGATATTAACTTTTGTGACAAATTGTCTGTATGAATAGGGCACTAGATAAAATATTTGAATCGGGCATGTGTTATTTCTCCATTACATAGAATTACAATGCAATATTAAGTTTAGAAGTCATACAATGAAAAATGACGAAACTAATGAAAATGTTAAAAACAGTTGTTCAATTTTGAAGGGGAATATTAACAAAAATGTTGTCCCTGAGCAGGAACTTTATCATCGATGGCGATGATAAAAAATGAATGTATCTCTTTTTATAGTAAATATGACATAATTAAAATGGGTTTCTCTAAAGTATTTTTATATACTATATAGCAGTAAATACATGCAAATACATCTATAATATATCATCCCCGAAGTAAGTTATGTTTCGAAAGATGATGTTTTAATTATTCTAATTAGCCATAAGTTGTAATATATAAAAAGCAGATACGTTTAAAGAAAGACTACTGCTGCCACATTTTAAAACAGTCGATAATAGAACACTTTCTTTCATTTACAAAATTCAGAATCCACTTCGAAATGTAGTGAGGGTGAGATTTTTTTTTCATCTTTTTTTTTAAGACGTTGCTAGTCTCTTTCTACTCGATCGTTATTTCCATTAGAGATGGTTTACTGACTTCAAATATATCTCTTGTAAACCATTGTGGGACATTCATAGCAAGAACTCTTTATGTACCACAAGGGAGATAAAACTGTACTTGCTACCGTCATCGTTGTTTCCACAAACAGAGCTTCTCTATAAGGGATTCCTATATGTGGAACGCATTGCTACAGTACTGCCTCACCCAGATGACAACTTAGTCGTATTCAAAACAATTGACAACAAATTTCTATATAGAACCGTCCCCATAAACAGTTCGGTATGCTTCTGACAATCATTCTATCTCAGTAACTCGTAAACATCGAGTGGCATCTTGCCTTGATAAGTGGTGACTACTTTAATAACTGAAGAATCAGCCATTTCTCTCTTAGCTATCCATGTATTTCTCTCACCCCTCTCACTATATCTAGATACAATAACTCCATGATATTGCTTAATATTTACATGAGCATTTAGAGACCCAGTTCTCTCTTTTGTTAGTGTCGTCTTTTTTCATACATGCGTCTGTATAATGATATTAAAGAAATATGATGACTTGTTTTTTTGTGTTAAGGTCATAAAATGTACTAACATATATCTCACTGTTTTTGGATTTTCCGTATGAAATAAAAATTGAATAAATAGTGATAGTTGTTGTGACAACACGGGTCATGGTAGCGTCTAGTATTTATACATTTTCATGAGAGCACATCGTATGTGTTTAATTTCATCGAAATAGAAAGTTACTTTTGAGACATATTGCTTAGTTCGCTTTCATCACACAGTTCGTAATGTTGGATGTTTTATTTGTAAGATATATAAAGTTCGAAAAAGACAGCAAATATAGAATATTACACAAATTCCGGACTCTTTTATCAGGAAAGGGAAATAGAAATGCAATATTGAGATTGGAAGGCATATAAAGAAAATAGCAAAACTATAAACGAGAGTAAAAGACTACAGTGACAGAGTTGGATATTTTGTAATATTCCTCATTGAGCGGAAGCTTATTTTCGAAGGGGATATAAAAACATATATTCATGAACCCATTGAATGTTTTGCAGATTAATTAATATGTTTGAACCGATTGTCATATCAGATTTATAACAACAATAACTTTGTACCTTTTAAAATTAAAATAGATAAATTCCAAAACAATGGTAAAATAAAAAAAAATCATAGCTTAGTTTTGAGAACTGACGAATTAAATATGCAACAGCATTTAAGGATTACATTGATGTATGGATCATGTCAATGTCTGTGTATATTTATAAAGTTAGAAAGTGAGTAGAAACTATAAATAATGAGATGCACAAAGTGAAGAAAATATTAAAATAGGTTCTCATACATAGCAGCACGTATATCGATACGAATATTTCCGATGTCGATCTACATGGCAGACCGGGAATCGTAGAAGCAGATTACGAGGTGAAAACTGTGAAAGTATACCATAAGAAAGACGTCACTTAGCATACGATTACACAACCAAAATTTAATCGGTTAGTTTAGGATTAGGTTAAGGAGAAGATATGGTAATGGTTAAAAATATTGCCCCTCAAAATAATGAAGTTTAGAAAATAATCTTCAAAGAGAAATGAATAGGAATAAGGTAGATTCATTCAAGAATTTTAAGAAAATTACACTTATTCTTACCTCTGATGGGGTGAGGGAATTAATTAAACATAACTTTAAGTGAGAAAAAAATTAATAATTATAATGTTAGTACTAATTAATTATTTTCCTTTTTTTGAGCGGGAACATTGGATTGTAGCTCGGATTTTAATTAATTATTTGTCTCAGGAAAGATCCATCATACTCACACATCGGTTGACTCTTATCTAAGTTAAAGTGAATCCCGCCAAAAGTGCACTTGTAGTTGAGAACTGTAATCGAATAAACTAATACGCCTACAGTTTTGGGTTTAGAATGTTTTTCTTTATTTTGAAGAGATTAATAATCATTTAGTATTTATATTTTGTATTTATTTGGATATGTTTCCGGGATATGTAATTATTATGTTAGGCACCAAAAAGAATGCACCACTATATTTCAACAAGCAAAGAAAGTTAATGTTCAAACGTGTTACACATATAGTTTAAAATTAATAATTATTGTTTAACAATCCACCATATCGTTTATGAAGGACACAATATCCATACCGCGCTTTATCTAATAAGAATGCGTGCTTTTTATACACATACATACATACATGCATACCCCCATTACACACAAACATATATAGACTATATTATTACAGGTTATTCCAACATGATCTAAAAGCGTGATCTCCAAGACATCAATTGGTATTGAATCTGTCCTTACATCAACTTGCTATCTGGTAGGAGCATCACCAATGAACACCTCCAGCTACCATTTATATGTTACTGTGTATCACTTGTACACAACATGTTCATATTTGCCCTAAAATGTGACCATAACGAAGGAGTTACTATGCTGTAATAGGTAATATGAATAAATATTTTAATCTGGATCTACATGACAGATTTCCTGAAACTAAAGCCGAATTTAAAATTATCTACAACCGGTGCAAATTGGTAATTGAGAACGCAACATACTTCTATGGCCAATATAATAAAGTCTAAAATTCTAAGAAGAGTCTTGATTCTCCTTAGTTCGTTAAAATAACACAGAAAGTAATGAACAGATGTAAGACTTCTTTTTCAACAATATTATTTTTTTAACATCTTGTAACGCTAAACTTTTCACATAGAACTTTGCAACAGTTGCATTGTTTACAATCAAGGACACCAACTCCGAAATGCACTTGATAACTGTAAACACCGTATGCTATATACATATATCAGTCCAAAACCTTGTACAAAATAATCAGAAATCTCGAGGCAAGCAAGACAACTGGTATATTGCAGCCATTTTGCTAAGGAAGCTGACACCGAAACACGCTCTTTTTACTCGATAAATGCGAAAGTGTTTTTCCATCTATCCTAAGTACACTTACATCAAAACACGTTAGGAGTAAGTAATTCTAATGATATAAGAATATATAGAAAAACCCTATATATAGGCATCTCCTATTAACTCAAACAAATCTCGATTTTGCTTATTTGCATATTTATTTATTTTTTAAGTTTTGAATGAATTACTATTCTATTATATACCTTTCTACATTGTATTGTCAATTTTTCTTATGCATACACAATGGTTTTATCGATAGTACTATCATTAAAATTATAAATAAAATAAGATAAAGAATTATTTAAAAAATGATAGCATTTAAAAACTTATTTAGAATTTCATTTGCCAGGGAAATAATTTTCTTCCAGCTTTAGTAAAGTGTCAAACATCGCTTATGTCTAACAGATACTACACTTTAATCTTAGCCAAAATACCACGGAACCATAAAAAAAATTGTGACTAGGCATTTTTAAATAATGATTGAATTTGGGTATTTTTTAATAGTAGGTGTAGTGTAGTAGCAGTTCAGTTGTCATAAGACTGTTCTACCAGGAACACCTCCTCCAGTTTTAAGGGTGTGTAGGTGGGATTTTCTCACAATGAAACATCCCCAAGACTTGATTTAGTCAGAATATCTTTTAAGGGGGGGGGGGTACTGTAGTATCGGTTCTGTTCTAATAAGATCGTAACCGCTAGAATTACTTCCTACTTTTTGGGTGGAGGGAAGTCGTGTTCCTTCATCATGATATTATCATCTGTCAGGGGGGAGGTCAGTGTAGTATATGCCCGTTCACCATAATACTAGCTAAGGAAGACGAAAACTCAAGTTTAAATTAAACACGTCTTGTTTAACTAGAGCATTACGAATGTTATCGTTCTTATTTAACCAGCATATGTATATTTGTTTATAAAGATGGTGACGATATTTTACAGCCAGTTTTCATTTAAGCATTCCACGTGGACAATTACACTTGCCATGGTTTTCAATGTTATCTAAATAAAAAACTGCAAAAGTTGTTTCCACCTATTCTAACTATATTGACAGTTACACGGCTTATGCTTATTTAATTATCTGTAGTATATTTTCATTCGTCATGATACATTCTCCCAGGCATTACCTCCTCTTCGTGGGGAGGCCGTACAGTATACATCCGTTCCCCACGATATCATTTCCCCAGAATTATTAGTTTTGTTGGGGGGTGGGGCTAGTGTACTATCTATTCTGTTGTTATGATATCATCCTCCCATGCATTAAACCCTCTTTTTTGGGGGGGGGGGGGGAGAGAGGGGTCAGTGTATGTAGTGGGTTCATCATATCATCCTCTCATTCTCTTATTTTCATATTTATTTATTTTTAAGGTTCTAATGGATTAATATTTTCTAATCTGTTAATAATTAAATACATGCGTTTATTATTTTGTTAATAATGTAGTTGTTGTTGTTGTTGATGTTCCTATTCCTATTTACTTCCTCCCACGAGAGCAGAGTTAGACATAATGCTAATATTTAACGTGGGAAGAATCTAGCTACCCCAAACTGGGCAGTTTGAATTGGAACAAAAGTTCAAATTGCCTCGGTCTAGAAGGGGTTCTCCTTCATTGACAGAGAACATAAAACACTTAGTGCAGATTAAGTAAAGATACTACATTTTGCTCCTGGTAAAAAGGCTAAGAAGTAAACATTCTTGTAGTGATGATGATAATCATCATTTTGATGATGATGATGATGATGCTGCTGCTGCTGCTGCTGCTGCTGCTGCTGCTGATGATGATGATGATGATGATGATGATGATGATGATGATGATGATGATTTGTCATAGAAAAGAAATACACCTTGTCTAATCTTTGTAAATTACAAAAAAGTATTTTCTTTAATATTATTTTCCTTATTTACGTTTCTTTCATTATAAAGTTGAAAAGTACAAAGTACAAATTTCGAATTACTCAGTAATGCAAAAGTGGAAAATTGGACCAATCAACGTTCCACTCTTATATTTATTCATTTCATTATATAACTAGTTTTGATGTAAAATTCATTTTAATTTTTATGTTGAAACATAATAAAATTTATCGTCGTTAGATATCTTAAAGACATTATAACTTTTTTCCTAAGAAACAAAATTTGATGATGTTCATGCACAGTGTATTTTCCCATATTTTAATACATCAAATAAAACTACGACAATCATCATTTTTTTTAAATTTTCTCTAAATTACCAAAATGTCAAATGAAAATTACTTCTTTTGATTCTGTAAAGAAGACTACGTCGGAGGACGGGTATTTTTCTAATGAAAACAACATTTCTAAAATGAGAAACGCTAGGTAAGTTTATAAAAGTAGATGTTGATCGGAAGAGGTAGGAGGAGACATAGAATCAACGCCTGTTGAAGGATGTAATGTATGGCTATCATTCTTACTGATTTTCTATTAATTATCTTGTAAATCATATTCTGAGATCATTTGTTGACATCTGCGCAGACAAAAAAACGGTCCAGACGCACCTCGAAAAAAATGGGTAATCAAGATCTCGCGGATTCTCGCTCTTCGGACCTAGAGCGTAGTGCGTTTGGAAAAGATGGCTTGTATTATTTTACACCTATTACACCAAGCTTCTCTTCTTTCTCCACGAACGCTCGGGAGTCTGTGTTGCCCCTGTCTAAATTATTTCGGAAAAAAGTACCATGTTTTGATAAGCTTTTATGATTGAATTTCTACTCAAGAGCTTCAAAAGAAGATATATATCAAATTTGTTATTAAGGTAACTACAAAAATGGTTACATCATTCTACTGCTCCAGAAAGTACTTGACACGAGAGTTAATGTTCCACTTATATAAGAGCTAAGCACGTCTGATGAGTGTATACTGCGGCCACATCTAGTGAGGTTGAACACAAAGCACCCTGTCCTGCCTTGACAGCAATCGACTTCGAATCTAATATGGGTGATCTTTTCTCTTCCGTACAACCCCATTCACACAGGAGTGTTGGTAATCTCTCTCTCTCTCTCTCTCTCTCTCTCTCTCTCTCTCTCTCTCTTACTCTCTTTTCTATATCTTTATTTCTACGGAAAGTGCACGACTGAGCTCCAATATTTGGCCATTCTTGTATGACATTACTCGTATTAGTCTCGCCTTTTACTAACTTCCTAACGTCATCCGAGGGCGCTTTTTCGTAATGTTTCACCACCTGTTCTTCTCAACTTTTTACTGGCCATTTTCTTTTCTTTTTTCGGTGTACACTTACCTATTATGTCGCTAGAGCATTGCGTTTTTTTTTTAATTCTAAAAAAATATATGTGATTGTTTAACAGCGTATCAGTTTCCTATATAAAGTTAACGTAAACTGATCACCCACTTTTGTAACCTTGCTGAATGCTCTTGTTCGTGCACTCATTTTTTTAACCTTTTTTACGGGCCAAATTTTGTTTCTTTTTGTGTACAATTACCTATCATGTCGCTAAGAGAATTTCGGGTTGTCTGTAATTTTTTGGAAAAAATTGTGTTGGTCAAACAGTGAGAGATCAGTATACGTTTATATAAGAAACTGATCCCCCAACTAAAATTTTAAATATTTCAAACAAATTCCAAAAATTCGAAATTATCTCGCGACATAGAAACAAAAATTTAAAAACAGTGGGACCGTCAAGAAATGGGTGATAAGTTTACGTTAAATTTATATAGGAAACTGATCCCCCTCCTAAAATCAAAACCAATTTTAAAAAATCCAAAAAGCACGGACCCTGTAGCGACATGATAAGTAATTGTTCAGCGAAAAACAAAATTGGTCAGTAAAAAAGTTTTTAAAAAAACGGGTGGTGGAACATTACGAAAAAGCGCCGAAATTTCCGTGAACAAAGTGTATTTGAATCGGCTTTCCGTCTGTGTAGGATATTATCCCGATACTGCATCCCTTATAATTTAAACTTTGCCGTCTTCAGATCTTATCTTAACAGATTATTACGTAAACTCCCTCATGAAAAGTCAAACGCAGTTCTTACTTTTGCTCAATGTTATTACCACCTTAGGTGACACTATAGTATAATAAATCAAACACGAATAAATATAATACAATTTTGAGTTGGGTTTTATTAGTATTCATTCCAATATTGCTCAATACAACTTTGGCGCTATATAATAAGAGCAGTTTCGGTTTTTACACACTTAAAAATATATAGACACACGCATACTTTTTTATATCGAATAATATATATATATATATATATATATATATATATATATATCTCGAATAAACATATAGACATGAAGTGGTTTCTTTTATTTCCGAAGAAAATCATCAAGCAATTAGCCTGTGAATGTTCTTTCGTATTGGAACACAAACGTTTCTGTGTAGCTTATTTGCCATAGGTATGTTTATATTCCTACTAAATTCTCTTTTCAAGGCAAGTGCACTGTTTAAGTAAGTACTGAAAACACATATATGTAATGAATATTTTTATAGTATACGTGTATTTTCAGGAAAGAATATATATATATATATACATATATATATATTCATATATATATATATATGTATATATATATATAATCATATATGTATATTAATGTGGACATATGTACTTTTATCTAAAGAGTCCACTCTACAAGTTACACTGATATGTGGAACTGCAACTACTTTTATTCCAAACCATTTATACCCCCGCGACATCCTTGTTTCCATTTCTGTCCAATTTTGAATCACATGTCGGCCACGTGACCAGCATCCAGCACTTTTTGATACCCTCGCAGGGAGAGTTATTGTCCATTTTAACTTGTCTTTGTCCGTCCGGACCGGAGATAGCGTATTTTGAAGCCGAGTTTGGCCAAGATCGATATTGCCTGCATTGATAATGAATACTATAGAAAGGCGGGAAGGAAAGAGAAGGTAGCCTAAAGCGAAGAGAAGGGAAGATAAAGCAATAGAGAGGGTGATTGAAAAATGTCTTTTTATATCGGGAAGATGGAAAAGTGTATGAAGAGAAACTGGCGAGCGACACAGGGAAAAAGAAGAAACAAATAACGTCGAGAGGAACCAATTTCAGTTAAGGACTTCTACAAAGACGATTCCGACACAGACACAAGTACCAATAATCGAAAAAGTGAAATCCACTCACCCCGCCATTTTTATCCTATGGGATATCTTCAGACAGCCATAGAATAATGGAGTGTGCGACGGAGAAGTGGACCGTCATGTTAGTCGTACTATCAATAATATTATTGGATTCGTTTATGGAACATTGTGATTTATGTTAATGATCGAAGAGATGATGAATCTTATTATACATTGTACACCGAAAATATATACGGATTTTAATAAATATTTTATATCGATTTTCTCCAAAATATTTTCGTAAAAGGTTAAGGGCCTTTCAGATACTTACTATATAGCCATACTATGAATAGAATATGTCATAAATATGGACAACAGAAAACAAAAAAAAACACAATACCAGATACCTTTTAAGTGTGTTAAGAATAGCAAAAAATAGTTGAAAACGGATCTATTTCTATCGTTACTGCGTTTAAGGAAATCTACCCTCCGGTCATCTGAAGGTATCCGTAGTTAAATATTTTTGGCTTGCATTTTATCTTGCTTCAAAGTGTTCGGTAGAATTCGCAGGTAATAGTAAGTATTGACAGGGATCGCGCCCTGGACGCTTCTACCTTGAGTCCCTATGAATGTAGAGAGGGGCTAATGGCTGAGTGGCCAGATTAAAATTCTCGGTGGACCCATATCAAAAAATAAAAATGTGACACTAGCCTCCTGATAAAAACTTGGAATTATAATATGAGAATACAAGTTATGTGGTACAATGCCGTGAAAAGAATGCCGCCATTCTCTTAACATCAGTGTAAGAGCTAATTAAAAGGGGGCATTCGAGTAGCCCTCTTTTGCTTTACTTACTTGATTTTAATACTGTTCAGCTTTTTTACATGCACCACGGATAGTTACTTGTAATAGAGAATAAGTTTACAGGCTGTATATAACAAAACAGATGTAAATGAAAGCAGGCTTTACGTTTTTAAAAAATTATCGACACTGAGAAAATGGTATCAAAATGTATTAATTTAATTTATTTATTATTCAAAACATGTAGGAAGCTAAGAACACTCTTACTTGTTTTTGTCGTTTCTTCCGTGTAAAACATTCACATAAAGAACTCGACTTCTACACAGCGGAACATTATTTTTTTCTTCCTCATGTGTTCAAGGGGCAAAGCTTATTTGCAACACGCGACGGAAACAGTTATGAACCTTGTTGGCTACTGGAGGAAAATACAAATTCGATTCAGCAATAACATCGGTTTGTCTGAAAAAAGCATAAAAACAAAAGTAAACAAGATAAACAAATATATGAAAACTGTAAGAAAAGCGAGAGAAGCGAACCAACATTGTCATTTCCACATTCACCTCAACAAATACTTGACATCAACAGTTCTATGGGTAATAACACCGGGGTCATTCAATTGACTGTTTCTTAGTTTTCGGTTGACAATCTTTCCATCATATTAACCCTCATCCCGAGTGATACTTGACCTTGACTGTTAGTGACCCAACAGTTAGAAGTGGTTTCTTTCGTCAAGTAACGAATACGACTGAATTTAAACAATATAGAATTAAATCATAATATCGTCAAATACAACGATTTGTTAATATAATCGAATTAAAAGCACATAATACAATACACATTTATTAAACATGTAACGAATGATTATTTTGTTACATTTATTCACGCTAAACAAGGCATATTGCTACTGAGACATAAAGAGCTACTGCGATTAGAGGTTAGATCTGATAAGGGTATACTAATTCAGTCAGATGGTTGTTCACATAACATTTATATTTCTACTTGTGTATATAGTCAAGAAACGTGGAACAAGGAGGATAGTAAAAACCACAGTCCTAAGCTATTTAAGTAGAACGTTTTTCGGCATCTGGAGGCATCTACTGTGAAGGAGATCGATTTTACTGCGAGTCGAGTTGGTCGGAGGGATTTTCGTTGAGAGGTTGCGAGTGACGTAAGTTCCTCGGGCACATTCCATTGAAATGCTTGTAAACAAAAGCAGGGATGCAAAATGGCGGAGATAGGACAGGTGTTTGAGTTTGGTAAACAGTTGAGGACGTATTAGGTTAAATACTCTTTTTTTACCTTCTTCAAGAAGGATAGGCTGGTGGTGTGTACACCAGACACGATGTATAAACAATACTCTATGCATGAAAAATAGTGGATTTATAGGGATATATGACGCTGGCAGATGTGAAAGGATTTATAGATATAAATTTGTTCACACCTGTAGAGGAACTCCACCTATTTTGCAGCAGACTTGACAGTATCTACTATGTTTTTACTTATTCCAAAAATCATCAATATTGTTTTGAATAAAAATGTCAGAATATACATATATTTAAAGTATATATGTAAGAATGAAATATAGTGTAGTACTATTCAAAACTGCTTACAGTAAGTGTAGTGTTCAACTGAATACATACAAATAACATTTATCCGTACCTCGCCGACTCTATAATAAAGAACAAGGTGTATTTATGTATACCTATATGTACGTCCATCTTGTCAGGCACGTTAGCGAGTAAAACGCGCGACTTCTTCTAGCCAATGGACGAAACCATTTATAGTGTTGAAAGGAAGTGCTTACCCATATAACAAGTATGATATATATCTCAATCTACCCTCCTCCAGAAATAAATTGGGATCAATTTTCCAGTCTATGACTAAAAGTCAACGGCGGGCGTTTTTCTTTAGGTCATATGGAATGACAATTTCAATTACTGAAATAAAATGTATAATTTTATATGAATATTTTAGTAATATATTTCAATAAATAGTGAGTGCGAACACTTGAAAAGCATAATTTTACTTCCGTCATTTTTGACGTCGAGTGTACATATAATAAAATATGGCAGGCAAAGGCAGGCAAAAGAGAGCCAAGCCAACCAATAGTATTTGCATTTGCTAAAAATTTAGAAAATAATAGAAATGAAAGTGTTTTGTTTGTTTTGCAAACATACTGTGTTATAATGAATACGCGTAAACATAAAACCAAAAAAAAAACGCTTTAAAAAAAAAAAATCAAATGAGCTTATACGCTGTCAAGAAATCTATAGGAAAGCAAAAATATATAATGTTTGTTTAAAAAAGAAACAGACAAAAACAGGCAACATTTGAATGAAAAAAAATAACAAGTATGAAGTATTGGTAATTGTTTGTTTATTTGCAGACAGACTTCATACTAACATAGACGCGTGAATAAAAAATAAAAGGTCAGAACCTCGTTGAGTACTGGAAGCAAATAAAAAATCGATTAAGCAATAAAAAGCAGTAGCGTTGATATACAGTAAATGATAGAAAATAGTAAACGAAAGTACGAATATATAATATATGTAAGAAAAGACCAAAAACTACACTAATTTTACGATGAAATAAATAAAAAGAGTTGAAAGAATTAATTTGTGTAGTTTTTTTTTGTTTTTAAAAATTAACAGACAGTAACCTCATTATATAGATTAAATTTGGCTGAAAATGTACAGCTTCAGTGAACCGATTCTTTGGTGCACCGGTTCTGAGCACCGCTGATCATTTGCCTTTAATGTGCCCGAATGGGTTCGATATTAGTAAGTACACAACTGCTGTGGGCCATCTTCATAGGGCCCCCCACAAAATGAAGAGTATTGTACCTCACGGAAAGCAATGTATAAAGTAGAGTTTTAATATGTATGTTTTTATTTTATTTTAATGGAACACATTTGGGAACAATAAAAAATCAAGCCTAAAAATCACGAAGTAAAGAGTATTTTCTCAGGTAGTGATCTTTAGTGATAAGTTCGATAGGAATGATTGTCTAGATATGATATCAGACAGTAAGAGTTAGTCTATGAGACTTCTCCCTGTGCAATTTTACAACCCTTTATACCGAGCAGCTGTATCCAAAATGCGTGATGGTCATTTGATGTATTTAGGAGTAAATCACGTACATGTATATATTTATAAACATATACACGTATCTAACTTTATATATATATATATATATATATATATATATATATATATATATATATATATATATATATATAGAGAGAGAGAGAGAGAGAGAGAGAGAGAGATATATAAGATAGAGCGAGAGAGAGAGACTAGTGGGGTCCGTGTCCCGGCGTAGCTCGAATGACAAAGTGTGTATTTGCTGTTTATGAAATTCTGGTGACAACGTACTTCTCACAATATTACTGTAAAATCCCAATATGTGAATCAAACTGTAAATAATAAAGTTTAAAAGTGAATTATCTTAGTCTGTTCGTATTCAGCGTGATTTGACATTTTCTCTAAATTTGTAATGCATCTTTTTATCAAGCTCAGAAGAAAATGTTTCTTTTTGTTTTTAATTGTTACTTCGACGAGTTTTGATGAAATCGATTAAGAGTTTTAAATACTAAGCAGTATAGTGATAGTTTGTTGTCCGAAAATTTCATAGGTTTCATTGGAGAGCTATTGTTACACGTCTTTCTATTACCATAACGGTACTTTCTCTCTGAATGGCGTATCTTCTTGGTATGCCTTGTAGTCAAACCACTCATTATTTTCACAGCAAGAAAACATAACACAATGGATACAGGTGCTAAGTGATAATCAGTTCTTAGGACCAGTTATTTAGAGACTGATGATTCAGTCATCAGTACGGGCGATACTAAGAAAACGTATACGAAAAAGTTAAGACTTCTACTCTGTCATTGCTCACGCAACGATAGCAAACTATCGCTGGTGATGAAATAACGTGTCCCGTTTGAAATTCTGTACAGATTCCCAAGTTCTACATAAAGATTCCTTAGTTCGATGATACCACTCCGGTGAAATTCAAAGGTTACGCCAAGGTGAAAACAGTAGTTCGACTAATCTAAATCATAAACAGATCACATAAAGATACATGGTTAAAGCCATTCAGGGCATCGGTAGTCTACTAATTACTTTTAAAACAAATATGAATAAGTATTACTATTGTTTCTGACCGAGGACAGATACGATAAGTGTAGTATCAGACTAGGTACTACACTTTGTTCCTATACAAACGGATAAACGGTCACGTGTGCCTCAAGAAAGCTATGTTATGTATTATTTAGATTATCCGGGCAAATGTTCTTACCTTCGACGTAATTCCCACAACGTTTCGGTCGATATAACTCTTCGTCTTCTTTAGGTGAAACTTGTCGAACTCAGGAATATGTATGTCGAACTCGGGTATATTTACGAGACAGGGATAGCTTGCTCTCGTTCCGATAGCAATGACCAGATACAAGTTTAAAGTAATTCGTAACTGTATAACATCCTAGATAAGAACAATAGTCCAAATAATTCAAATAATAAAATATAAATCTTATCTAAGAAAATCTGAAACATAAACCCATATTAGTTGCTTAATGTTTACTTTTCGGATTGATAAATATAATTGTAATAAACTTATTGGCGTTCATCTTTAGCATGCCTGAAAACAACATGTTCATGTGTGCCTTTTTGAAATAAACTTCAGATGGGTAATAATCGTTTTATTTCAGACTGGTCTAATTAAGTGTCTCATTAAATTTATTATTACTTTCTGGACGAAAAAGTTTGATATCAAATAAAGAAAATGTGTGTAAGTGCAAGACTATTAATATTCACATGACTAAGCTTCTTGTGAGGTTTTTTATTGCATACTAAAAGTAAGATGTATATAACGTGAGAGATATGAAAATGTATCATTATGATATTAATAATGTACGATAACCCATTTGTAAAACTTTCTGCTGTGAAATGCAATGTGAACAACATTGAACAAATTCTACTTCTGAGTCATAGTTTATTTTTGCCTTTGTGTCAACAGCTTAACTATGGATGACATTTTGATCTCATTATATACAGTTTAATCTTTAATATTGTTTTAGCACATGTCGTAGATTTTGAATTGTAATAGATGTGTATTTTTTTATATCGACTAAGAATAGAATAGTTTTTTAAAATTATTAAAGTGTATAATGAAAGAGATCAACTGCTTTGTAAATTATACACCTTCTATACTTATATATATATTTCGAATTGTGGTTCAGTATCTGTTTGTCTGGAGCCTAAACTATACTTTTACTTCTATTACTAATGAAACTTTGGTAGCACACAGTCTGAACCTGAACGTATACTATTTCTATATTTTACTTTTTTTTTATTTTAGCAGACACAAGTTTCACTTTTTATATGAAAACACTATATCTGGTGCAATATAGTGGATTGCCTATCTTCGTTTTCTGCCTTCTCTCTCTCTCTCTCTCTCTCTCTGTCCCTCTCTCTCTCTCTCTGTGATGTTCTCTCTCTTTATCTTTTTCTTTCTTCATATATATATATATATTAAAACAACGTTCCGATAACATTTGACGAAGTCTGTACATTGTCTGCTGTTAACTGCCTGTGTATTTAGGTGCAAATATAACTTACTTTCTTTTGTATCACTAGATAGTTCCCAGTGACCTTTGAAAATAGAGCGCGAACCGGTTCACAGAGTGTATTAATACTTCGCACGCTTTCGGTCTATTTTCAAGTGTTTACTTTCATCAGTGTAGAAAGTTAAAATTTACGACTGTCACAGGGCGCGAACCGGTTCACAGAGTGTATTACTACTCCGCACGCTTTCGCTCTGTGACAGTCGTACATTTTAACTTCCTACACTGATGAAAGTCAAAACTTGAAATGCCGGCGAATGTACGTAAAATAATTTCCTAAATAATGTTATATATATATATATATATATATATATATATATATATATATATATACTAGGTAAACTACCAACCCTTCAGGCGGCAATTACTGACGCTGTAGTCTTCTTTGATAAACGAAAGGAGTAATTTGAATTTGAAATTTGTGTAATTTAGAGGAAATTAAAAAATTATGATTGTCGTAGTGTTATTTGATGAAATCTACTATGGGGTAAGTATACTGTGCATGTACATCATCAATTTTTTTTTCATGAAAAAACAACAACAAAATAGTCAATTGATATATTATTTAAGATATTAAACGTAGGTTTATTTTATTTTTTTTAGCATAAAAATGAAAATGAATTCCCCATTAAAACTGGTTATATGATGAACTGAATAAACATAAAGGCCGAACGTTGATTGGTTAAATACTCCACGTGTGTATTACTTTGTACTTTTAAATGTTATTATATAAAAAAACGTAAAGAATATTAAAGAAAATTACATTTTTGTAATTTAGAAAGGTTTATTTCTTTCTCTATGACAAATCATCATCATCATCATCATCATCATCATCATCACCCCAACATGATTACTTCGTGACCTTTTGACTAGGAGCAAAATATAGTACCTTTACTAAATCTGTACTTAGTTGTTATGTTCTCTGTCAGTGAAGGAGAAATCCTTCTAGACCGAGGTATTTTTTAAAAATTCCAATTCAAAGTGCCCATTTTGAGGGAGCTGGATTCTTCCCACGTTAAATATTGGCATTAGAGTTACTGTCAATATGTATCATTGTGGAACTAGTGATTGTCGCTATCGTCAACGACGACGACAGCAACAACAACAATCGATAGTTAATATGTGGTCTCTCTCCATCTGGGAATTAAATAAAAAACAAAGCCCGATTTTCCCATCTTAATACACAAACTTACAAAACAAGCATTTCCTATAATCTAACCATTTAAGAATGTTGTTTCTGTCGTAGCTAAACAACCAATATAATACATTTATGTTCAACCTTATTTTATGTAATCTGCACCTATAATTATAATTGAGTACGTACAATAATATGTTCGAAAAACATATACACACTTATTTATTACATAATACCATGAAGAGTAATTTGCTTGTACAGAAAATAGTCATCAGAGTGGCGTCTTATTTTAGCTATTGGGTTAGTAGACGCACTTGTAAATAACATGGTAGTTGAGAATAACAGGAAGTGAAATTACAGCAGACATCAACTTGCCGGACCCAAGGTGAGGATTATGAGACTGTTGGCATCAATAGAAACAGATATAACGTCATATGGTCCAAAGAGAAATTGCGAGACAGAAGGCGTAATTTCGTTGTTTGCACGCAACGCGTGAACATAAACCTCGAGATGGGCTTACCAAATATGATTGAACAGTGATGAATGTTGTCCTTCACACAATGACAAGTGATTTGAAACCAATATTAAATTTAATAAACCTTTTCTGTATTCCATAAGGCTTTTGCTCAACTTAATCCTTGTCAAAGGATAAATAAGGAGCTTTTATTTAAGGCACCACACTCTCAGTCTGGAAGGATAACGTACGGGCGCGAACAAAAACCATCAGCTAGCAAAATAAGGATACAATTTGTGAACTGTGTTTGTGTACTAATGACGGCAACGTTGTGGTCTTCATGTATGACACAAGGTTCAAATGCAACAATTTGACACCGTTATCATCATTGAGGGAATAGTTTAACTAGTATAAAAATAAGTAAAGTTTAGCTAAACATAGACCGTCAGATCAAATGGATTGAGACACCCCAAAATAAGCAACAATCAAAACGACTTATTTTTCCGTAACACTGAGTTTTTAAAATGTTACTTCCTGTTGAATCATAAACAAAACTATATGCATATTTATATATGCATATTTACAAATTTGTCTTCGTAGATTTTATTTTAATAAAATAAGGGGTTTTATTTACAAAAGGTTTTACTATTAAAAGAATGTTTCATTTTCAAAATGTTTTACTAATAGTCTAATAAATCACATAATTTTATATCCAACAACATGTTGTTATACGCACATTTTTGATTAAAAAGAAAAGTGTTTACATAAAGTTTTCTTTTGTAAAAAAAACGTTAAAAGACAGTTTTATTTACAAAACTGTTTATTTAACTATAAATTATATAAACAAACTAAACAAATATAAAAAATGAAATAAATTAAAAAAATATGCGATGGCAAAAATTATAAAATAATGTGCGTATTTATTTTAAATTTATAATAAGTAGGTAGTAATATCGGTGTTATAACAAAATGCTTTATTTCAGTCGTTGCTCATTCTGAAGTGTCTTAAAACTGTTAGATTCGGACCGTAAGGTAAACGCTTAATAATTTAGCAGATCATATTTATGTTTTTAAACTACTATGTCATGTCTGTTTATTTTCATTTGAGTATTCAGTCCGTCTATTTTTATACTTTACAAGAAATGTGACCGGTTGGAACACCCATTCACGTCAGATCACTCAGGATGAATGTGTTTTACTAAGCCAGTTATTCATATTCTAAATACAAAACAACATCCAAAATTAGGCTCTTTCTGCTCGGCATATCCTCCACTTCTTCTCTTTTTCTCTTTCGTACTATAATTTAAACTCCATCTCACTCCAGCAACGACTGAAATAGTATTACTATTTTCTGATATGTTGCCCTATCTTTTGAATGGATGACTCCAGTTTTATAGTTAATACTCTTACTTTGCCTCTTAATCAACTGAGAGTGAACGATGGTAAACACAGTGATGAACACTATATAACAATATATATTATGTAAATGTATACACACAAGTACACAGTAGCGTAAAAATACAGACTGCGAGGGGCAGACGGACAGACAAATAGTAATATAGAAAAATAATGTGTGAAAAAATCAACGTACTGTATGTATTACGAATATTGTACTAAATAGACAAGTTATATGCTAAATAATAGTTTTAACGAATCAACAACTTGACATGAGTGAATCACTTTTTAAAAAACTTTTTTTCATGTTTGACAGTTCAAACCTAAATCATTGATAGTGTGTCTCTTATAAGCGGACATAACAAGTCAGAAATGTCAGAATCAATAAATATATTTTATAAATCTCTCCAAGAAATATGAAACGTAAGCATTATATATATATATATATATATATATATATATATATATATATATATATATATATATATATATATAAATGTTTTGAGGTACACAACTTATAAATACATTTAAAAATGATACGCGGAAATCTCTCTAAGGCCCTTTCGACTATCATCTCGTTCGGAGAATATCGATAGTTTTGATTAATAATAGTGTCGAAAGAAAATGCAAATGGGGATTTGAAAGTGCCTAAATTAACAATAGAGCGATTAAAAGTCAATTTAATGATGTACTTAAAAAAACGAATAAAAGACACTGCGTTAGGGGGGGTGAAATAAGGAGGGAGTTCAAAGTTCCCCAAATAGATTAAGGGATCTAACACATTCCTTCTGCCGGCACAAGGAAGATTTTCGCATAGCGATAGAGACAGATTCCAATATTTTCAAATGGTTCTTGGAATCTGCTCTATGCAAGACCTCAAAATGGTCTACTTTATAGCTACTGGCACAGCTAGGATTTTCAACTAAATGCTGGCCAATACCAGAGTCCAAATTATTAGATGAGGAGTAACACAAGGATCTTACCCTTTCCTGACGTATTTGTTATGGAATGTGCTGGTTTATGCGGGTCTGCAAATGCAATGAAGGGCGCCCTATATAGCCAGCATCACATTGGCATTTAAATTGGTATACAATATTACTATAGTTTGTATAGAGCACACTATCCTTGCGAAAGGAAGGAAAAGCAGGTCTAGTAGCATAAACTAATCTTAAGGCAACAGAGTAGAAACAATTACTAATGCTATCAACAATCTATTTATACAGTTTAATACTATTTCCCCCTATCCAAGGTAATTTCAAATAAATGGGGCATTTTACAGGCCAAAATATTTTGGGGGATTTAAAGTCAGCAACTTTTTTATTAATGCAATCATTGATAAGGTCCTCAGAATAACCATTATCAATGAATATATCCCTGATCCTATTAAGTTCACACTCTAATCTACTTGGAGAACAAATCACGAGGGCTCTATGCACCAAAGTGTAAATTAAGCCTACCTTTCTAGACTTAGGCACAAAAGAAGACCCGTTTACGTACATGCCAGTAAAAGTAGGATTCCTGTAGATGGAAGTGAGAAAGCCACCCATTGAACGTTCAATAAGAACATCAAAGAAGGGAAGACAATTATCCTTCTCATTTTCCATCCTAAACTTTAGAGCCTCATAAATAGAATTAAACTTATGAAAGAATGCCAGTGCTTTTCTCTGCGAAGAAAACATCGCAAAAGTGTCATCCACATATCTAACATAAATAGTGGGCATCGTTACAGACCTAAATAAAACAGATTCGTAATATCCGAAGAAGATATCAACTAAAGTTGGTGCAAATGGACTACACATTGAGACCCCATAAACCTGACTATACATTATATTCTCGAAGCTGAATTCGATTGATTTAGTACATAAACGTATCAATTCTATGAAGATCTTCCTAGGGAAACAAGGGGCGGTCAGGCAACCTTCATAGAGAGCGTCGGCACAAATAGTTATAGTCTCATCTAAAGGTGCATTAGTAAAGAGACTAGAGACATCAAACGAGCACATCAATGATGTCTCAGAATCCGTATCTAACCCACGTAGAACTTCAGTAAACCGATAGGAATCAGGGATGCAGTGCGTCGTGTATAGATCACGCACAGGTTGCAAGATTCCTAGGAGCCACTGAGCAAAAGAATGTTGGGCGGACCCTATCATAGATAATATAGGTCTTATTGGCACCCCCTCCTTGTGTATTTTAGAAAGACAATATAATCTAGGTCGCAATGACCAAGTGAGTCGGATCCTATCATAGACCTCCTTCGAAATAACTTCTTTTTAAATAAAAAATGAAGACGCTTCTGCATCTTGATTTCGTACGTACAAGTATTATCTGCAGACTCGACAGGGCCAAGTCTACAGAATGTAGTAGTGTCGTTAAGAATAGATAACATTTTGTTAACGTAGTCACTACGATCCAATACCACAACTCGTGCACCTTTATCTGGTTTGTAGATGTAAATGTCTTCATTAGATTTTAACGCTTTTATGGTTTAAAATTGCGTTTTATTCCAAATAAAGTCACTGTTGTCAATGGAGGCGTTACTGTATTGATGTGCCAACTACACTAACCTAGATTTCATTCTAGAAACATCATCTAAAGAACTAGGAGAGTGATGTCTAATTTTAGAAAACAAAACCTCTAAAAAAGCGAGGGTTTTCTCTTTGTTAATGTGGGTAGGGGGAATACAAAAATCTAACCCCTTAGACCAAACTATAATTTTGATATCTGTTAATACAGTGTTCGAAAAATTTAATATGTGTGTTCTCCCATTATTTATTTCACAACCATAACGCCTTCGAACAAGAAGAGCAAGTT
This sequence comes from Sepiola atlantica, assembly GCA_963556195.1. Taxonomy (NCBI): domain Eukaryota; kingdom Metazoa; phylum Mollusca; class Cephalopoda; order Sepiida; family Sepiolidae; genus Sepiola; species Sepiola atlantica. Next base: position 116,264,830 of record OY744521.1, read on the forward strand.
GCTTATTATATTTTATAGAAGCATGTTGCTTAGCAAAGTAATCACCAATAGACAGATACATGCAGAAACGGAAGAAATCAAAAAAAGACAAGAAGCCTTTAACTGCAAACCAGAGACGATGACGAATACTAATAAGTCATTAACGCTTTTCAGACATCTTGTTGATGTCATCACGCATAAAAGCACGGTTCATAGAAACACTGGGTCTAACGTAAGACGCAGCAATACGCTTTGAAATATGAAGAGGTGCCACATCTTGTTCAAGACTAGAATGTAAAAAAGCGACAGAAAGGTTAATAGATCTAATTCTGCTCTTTAATCGTATGATATTATTTAATTGAATTATTTGGTGGTGACTATACCTCTTCCGTAGATATTTAAATAAATGTTTTGAGGTACAAAACTTATAAATACATTTAAAAATTATACGCGGAAATCTCTCTAAGGCCCTTTCGACTATCATCTCGTCAGGAGAAAATCGATAGTTTTAATTAATAATATTTGTTCTTCCTTTCGACAATATTATTACATTTAGCCTGACGATTCCCCCCGGGGATGAAACACGGGAGCCTCTGTGTAGCTTGATTGCCATATATATTTTCATTGCTTACTATATATATTATATATATATATTAGTTCTATATTTATATATATATATATATATATATATATATATATATATATATAATATATATATATATATTATTTTTTGTAGATGGCATCTGTAATGTCGATATTTGTCTAAACTTAGTAACGTCAAACCCTACCCAATTAATGAGTATGCTTGATAAAAAAAGTCGTGCCCCCTACACAACATTATAAAATTTATTTCGACTTTATGGCCTCCCGTACTGATATCAGTTATTTTAAGAGCTTGGTGTGTATCATAAATCGTAATGTAACAATCATGTGTCACCATTACTCGTTCGCTATTGTACTGTTAAAACGTCACACCCAGAATATATATATGTATGCTTAGCTATTAAATATAATATATATATATATATATATATATATATATATATATATATATATATATATATATATATATATTGTGTAGTGATATATTTGTTGATAGATTAACTTTACACGATCTTTTCAATCCAAAACAAAAAAGCATAGTTGCCCACTTGTAGAATTGAATAGTTTACGTTAACGATACCAATTGCTGTTAAGTGATTCTAATAATTATTTGAACTTAGATCAAGATATGATTTCACATTCTTCAGAATATTGCTCTTTTTGTACAACAGAAATGATTTTATGCTTATATATTTATATATATATATATATATATATATATATATATATATATATATATATATGCATATACATATAAATATATATATATATATATATATATATATATATATATGCATATACATATAAATATATATATATATATATATATATATATATATATATATATATATATATATATATATATATATATATATATACTAGCAGGACCCGTGTCCCGGCGTTGCCCGGGGAAATATAACAACCTGATTTTAATTTTTAAGTTAAATGAATAGATTCAGAAAATAAATCATTTCACTGGAAGTAATTTAGGTAATTAAAATATGATTTAACACGGAGATGTGCCCTAGCGTTCTTGTGTTTGTTCCAACAGATGTCTCCTTTATAATGGTAAAAGTTATTCGTATAAAGCTCTTGAACCTCGTACATAAAACTGCCCATGGCTAAAGCAAGGTGAAGTCAAGTTTAGACCCACCACTGCCAATGATTGTCCTTTGGACTTGTTAATTGTCATGGCAAAACACAATTTAACTGGGAACTGAAGCTTTTTAAATTTTATTGCAGAATCCGACGGAATAATAGGTATTCTTGTAAGGAATGTCAGTTTGCCCCTTGCCACACCAGTTAGTATTACAGCTTCTATCACATGAGGTTGCATGCGTTTAACACAGTCTCGTTCCATTACATAGCCTTGGAGCATCAAGATTCCGGAGTGACATAATTGGGCATCCAGCTGTGTGTTGGCATACCAGGCACTTCTAATGAATCTAAAAATTCTGTAGGGTAATTTACAGCCTGGACGTGATCGGGAATAGAATCCAGAGAAGTGAAAGTTTGTTCATCACCTAGGATTTCATCAAGCAGTTGTTGATTGATGACATGCACCATGTCATTTTTAGGAGCTAGAATTACCCTCTCTGTTAGCCCTTCAGGTGAGTGATGAAACAATTGAGCCAATACCTGGAGTAATAACAATCTTGCCATTGTTGGTTGTTGCAAGCTTGCCATCACCTATTTTTAGGAGGAGGGAGGCAAACTTACCAGCCATTGGGTCACTATTTAATGCAAGCATTAAGCTCATCATGTGGACTTCCACGTGGAACAATAGGAAGCGTTTGTTGGAAGTCACCTGCTAATAATAGTGTTATGCCACCCATAACAGCATCACGTCTCTTGAGATCACTCACGCAATGTTTTATCTAGAGCCTCAACCGCTTGTTTATGTGCCATTGTACATTCATCCCATACGACCAAGGAACAATTCTGTAAGGATTTGGCTGAATATGACCCTCTTTCTATTTGAAAAATTGGATCAGCATCTTTTGTGCACTACATGCATCCCTGAATGTAGTCATAACTTGACCATTGATCGTTTTTAGGTCATTAAAGCTCTCTGAACCTCTAACATTGTGTAGAAGCAGTCTCAAACAGAAGCAGTAAAATTGATTTTGATGCACGGTGTATACCCTGCCCCAAAACTTATGTTCTTTTAACGCGCGGATAGCCTGGAACTGGCTTACTTTCAGTAAAGTATATACGCTGTCCATTTGCTAGATGAACTGATAGGTGAATAACTGGGGGATGATGTATATGTATGTGAAAGTTAAGTATTCTCCAAATGACTTCATTGGTTGATATGTAACGTCCCGTATCGTATCTCTTAACTTAATCATGTGCATTACTTTCAATTGTGAAGATAGCTTGATCACTACCCTTATTTTCATATTTACAAATGTATTTTAGTGATTTCATTCTGTTGCAATATTCAACATTGATATGTGCATCAAAAATCTCACAAAACAGTTTATTATGTGGTACAACCCATCGGTTATCTACAGGAACTGTTATGTTGCCAGGTAGGGTAACTGTCATCTCAAAACCTCCAGCTAAAGGAGATAGTTGTCGATATTGTGGGTAGCCATTTGTATCCGATTGAGTTTCACTCAAGAAGTGTCTTGGATATCTCTTACTGCAGTGTCCATCTTTGAGACAGAGTGAACATCTGTTTATGTTTCCACATGGTCCATGAATCATATAGTGCCTAATGAAATCATGTAAAACCGGATCTGCCACTGGATCTTGAATTTCCGCACTGATAAGTGAATCTATGTCAGAGGATTTCAATTGTTATCGTCTTTACTGCCACTCAACAGTGTACATGTATGCTATGACATATATGGGCAGCAGTTTTTTTACTTATTGTATGCCCCCCCCCCCCACTTACACATGGTGGACCGTACATCTGCTCACCAGAAGGTGAATCGTAACATAAAACGGGCAGCACTTTTCCCGGTCGCCATCGGCATTTGGCTCACGTGACTCAATCGCAGTGATGAAAAAAAAATTAGAGAATAGTCTTCATCATTAAAAATAAGCAAATAATCGTAATTTTAGTGCCCCCCCCCCATCCGAATACAATTTGTAATGCTCTGCAGCCTACATTAATTATATTTGTGTTTCAGTGGATTTTAATGGGGCTATGTAGGCCTCTTTAATTTTCCAAGGGCCCTTATCACAGACGTACCCGGTGTTTATAATAAAATAAAAATTCTGGTGAAATCAAAGTAAATTGCTTTCAGTATATATCGAACAGGCTTCGTTTAACTATATTAATTTTCATATTAATATTATATTCCCCATCGGTAGGTTAGTGGTTACGACGTTACAGTTTTTGGCGTTCGATCCCATTCTACTAAAACGCATTTTTTTTTAATGTTAAACATTTGTCAACACGGTAGCAGGGGGGATTTAAAATTCTATCAGAATAGTCAATAGTGATCGTATAAAACGAAAATTTATAATGTAAAATGAAAAATGCAGTCTGGCATTTCAGGTTGACTCGTTGGAATGAAGTTGTTTTAACTTTATGTAAATAAGGAAAACGTAAATGTTATTATTAATTGTTAGAGTTGAATTTTTTTTGAAATTATTATAATATGAAATATAAGAATTATTCAATTTTTATTTACAATTAAGGTGAATTCGATTGTGAAGGTGGTCGGATTAATGTAATCCGTTATTCGATTACTGTGAATTGTTACGAAAGAAGAATAACGGAATGATATTCGTCTAATCTGTAAGCGCGGTGGTTTATTATCTTTCTTAAGAAAAGTATCTAATCGGTTTGTTTGTTTTGTTACTTGTCTCAAAGTATTTAACGGTGAGGGAATTTTTCCCAAAGAAGTTAATCGATTTCGACAATGTTTTATTTGTTTATTTAGTAACTCATAAAAACAATGTAATTTTCTTTTGTTATTGTATGAAGTAAAACTTTCGCAAAGTAGGTAACAGTGAATTTTAAAACGAAAATATATAATTTTCATGAATAGTCATTGATTTATTTATTGTATGATTGAAACGTTTCTCAAAATAGTCAACAGTGACATTTTTAATTGTATGAATTAATATTCTATTAGAAGAGTCAATAGTGATCGTTGAAAACAAAAATGTAGAATTTAAAATTTAACATTCAGTCTGGCACTCGGTGGAATGAATGGAAGTCTTCCAAGTGATGTTTGAAATACAGAAGTACCCTTATTTAAAAGTCAATGACCTGATCTTTTGAATTGTTTTTCTTCTCATAGTCGGTAACTGAAATCCCATTTGTAAAAAGTGTATGCTTATTTTATTAACGCATTGAAAAAAAACACTTCGGTTCAAATAGTGTAGAAGTCACATGTTTGTTTTTAAAGTAAGTGATAGGTATAATTATTGGTATATATTGATTCTTGAGTTGTATATTTCGTAACATAAGGAAAACTTAAATATTGTTATCTTATATTTTAGAGTAGAAATTTTTTAATTTTTTTATTATGTAATCGATGTTCGGTACGTGAAATAAGGAAAGAAAGTGAAAAATACGTGTAAACTGAGGCTCCCCCCCCGGCAGAAACATAAAAGTTATTTGGAATATTGTTTAGTATGTAATATAATATGTTTGATGTGTATTGTTTGTGCAAAATGAATTTGGTTCAAATAGTGGCGAAGTCACATGTTTGTTTTTGAAGTAAGTGATAGGTATAATTATTGGTATATATTGATTCTTGAGTTATATATTTCGTAACATAAGAAAAACTGAAATATTTTTATCTTATAATGGAAAAGTAAGTAATACATATGAAATCGAATAAGAAATGTTGTACTTTCTGTCAGAAGTGTACTAATGTATTTATTAGTACAATGAAGGTGAATAAATCGTCGTGTTTGCGATTGTCATTGTGTTGAGCTTAATGTAATCTGTTATTCGGTAACGTGAAAATGCTACGTATCAAGAATAATGGAATGTCAATCGGTTAATCTGTAACGGGTTTTTTTTCTGAACATATTACGTTAGTAATGTAGCAGCAGTTTTAAGAAGTGAAGAAGATAAATGTATAACGGAAATAGATCAGGAACGGTGTATTACCTGAAGAAAAGTTTGATCGGTAAAGGGAATCGGTATAATTGTTTAAGAGTAGTGAATCTGGCACGCGTTTCGTGATCTGTAGTTGCTGTTTGAGGCTTAGAGTAGAAGTCTTAATTCTTTTTTGGCGGAAGTGACGTAGTCAGATGTATTGAAGGGAGCGTCTGTTATATTTTCTGTGCAACGTATGCTGCTGTGTGGTGAGGTGAAGGCATATTTAACGTAAATAATAAGGTGTAAATTGTGTGAAAGTATCCGTTGTGTATTTGGTCCCGGTGTAGACTGGTAGCGTAGGATGAGTAAAATGTTAGAGAGAAATGTTCTTGCTACTACCTGTATGGTGTTAGGTTTGGGGAGAGTGACTGAGTGAGGAACGAAAGTAATAATTTGCCCGAGGTGGATGTAAGAGTCTAGAGTCTGCTAAGAACACGCTCGAGCGAATAAGGTTGATGTTGTAGTGATTGTAGTAACCTATTGAGTTCGAGTTTATTTTCCTATTCGACGCGAAGGTACAGGGGAAACACGTCTCTACTTTATATATAAGATATACATCGCTCGATAAGTCAATGTCCTGATATATAGATGGACTAATATCATTGTTATACAGTGCTAGGATTCAAATATCACATGCCAAAATTTGAGCTTAATCAGATGAGTAGTTTACAAATTAATGTTATTAAAGTGAAGGCACTTTTGAATATTTTCCAAAATCTGAATTTGGTGTATTGATAAATTAACTAGTGAGTAAAATACTGTTCAATTAAAGCAATTGCTAGATTAGTGTTAGCTGAAAGCTGTTCCGTCTTAAACATAAATTTAGATGTGGCACGCTGACTTAAAACAAAGTTGTAGTTCAGGCGAAAATAATGTTGAATGCTCAGGTTGACAAAATTCAGCAATGGTCCGGGAAATTAGTAAAAAGTTTAACAGTTTTTTTTTTCCGATCGTGCATTCAAGTGTACCTAGATAGCTCAAGAGTTAAACATAACTATTTTGCGCAAACATTTGTTAATGAGAAAGATTTGTTTAAAGTGGGTTCCGCGTTTGCTCACACTCGATTAAAAACAACAATGTGTAGACGATTTAGAGCGATGTTTGTAACGCACTAAACACGAGTGGTTGCGTATAGATGTGACAAGAGGTTTTCATTGATCTACAACCTGCATCCGGAGTAACATCAACAGTAATCAGACTTGATAGCAGCAGGTGTAATTCGTTCAAAGCGACCAAAGGCGTAAACATATCAAAGCAACGCTTGCACCTCTGTACTTGTAGATGTGCAAGTTATTTTCTTCGTCGATTAGCGAATATTATATACAATTGTAAGTCAATATGAAATAATTTACTAATCAATACGGCCATAAATGAAGAAGGAAAAGTATACTTTTACAAGTCGATCTGAAGATGTGAGATTCAAGCGATAAAATGTCTTCCATTTCCAGTCATGCATTCTTTATCTTATATAGCAACATATCTGACAGTAGTGGTAACGGTTTAAAGTGACCTTTCGATGTCAGATGCTAAATTTATGAGTCGTGAAACAACGAACATCTGCACGTTGATGATTATATACATATAAATCCAGGTATAGTTTACATCTGCAATGTAAAGTTCCAGTGAATTCTTTCTGTGTTTATAAAATAGTCTTCAATTATAAATAGAACTCTTTAATAATAGTAAAGAGTTGTATTTTAAATGCAAACATCTTTTTACGCATTTATTTAATGGGCTAAATCAAACACGTGAATCATTCAAAATACTTTAAAGTATTACTAACTGTCAAGTGTTTTTCATTAATATTCTTATTACATTATTTATTGGTTATTATTTACAAGAGGTTTAACTTTCACTTACTGTGATCGAAACGTATTTTGCAAATGTGTTTCACAATAGTGTCCGTATACATAGAAACAATCTATACCACGATGTATGTATATATATATATATATATATATATATATATATATATATATATATATATATATATATATATATATATATATATATATATATATATATATTATATGGAAACATCCGACGCAAATATGTCACATCGGCCAATGTTGATGTTTACAATAATTGTAGGTTTGGAATTGTTGAAAGGTGAAAGGATGTAGAAAAGAATGATGGAAATAAAGAGACGCGGTTGTATGAGTCTTCCTTGCCATCCAATTGAAATGATGATATATTGTGAAGTTGTCTTTTGCATTAAACACCCGCTCTTTATATGATAATGGACACTTTTAAAATTAAAGAGGCCTAGAGTTACCTATTAAATCAAATTTACCACGTTACCTTTGTATATACATTCCATATTTTTGGTATGGATAAAAAAGAAAAAAAAAAGGAAAAAAATCAGTATGCATTCTGAGTACTAGTGAAACACACATATATAATTAAGGAGTTATGCAGATAACTTATAAACCCGTGTGTTTTCGGAAGGAAATAACAATATTTACAATAATGAACTACATATTACATTGATTTATTTTCAAATACCTACATACTTACGTTAAATTTTACATATCCGGTCTATAGTATCTCCTCTCCACCTTCCTAGAAGGCAAATGTTTACGAATGTTAGCGACAATTTAGTGAGACGACTGGGATTGAACAATAAACATCCTGCTTTTGGATCTACGCTGCTAACGTGTCAGTCACGAAATCAGCTAGAAAATCTATGGAATAATAGGTAATTTAAACAAAACCACCCGGTAGCTGGCATGCGTTTTATTTTACGATCTGCCATAAAGGGATTCAATGTAGTGTCCACCAGTCAAAAGTTTTGCGTAATTTCATATCAAGAAATCGCTGTATTTTTTTCCATTTTTCGATAATACACGCGAGGAATCTGTTGAATGCAGAAAATGATAACATCATAGTCTTCTGCCGAGTATCTTAACGAATATTGACTTAATTCGGAAGTTAAGTCGCTGAAGAAATTAATGCTACGATGGTGAATGATGAATTACTGCAAGGAACTATGCGAGTTGATTCCGCTCTCTAAAACAAGAATGAGTATAAATGTATACGTAATTGGCGGAAATAACGTAATCAATTCTCAAAAATCAACGGAATTAGTGGGAGAGTCTATTAAATGTGTGCGTAATGTTTTTTTATGTAGTAAATGAAATGCAGACAAATAGGAAATACTAACGGACACGATTTTGAAAATTAAAAGTTGTGTATTAGTTCCCAGTGTCGATGAGGAGAGTGTCAGTACTAAAGTATTAGCGGGAAAACTTTTTTCTACCACATATATTAAGTATGTTTTGTTAGCTTGAGAAAAATAATAACACATTTACTAAAACATGCTCGAGTGAGTAAAACTTTATATCGTGGGGAGTTTAGTAGCCTGTGATGCATGTGGTTATTTTCCTATTCTTCAAAAAGCTAGAGGGGAAAAATCACCTCAACTTTATATATTCGATATATATTCGATATATATATATATATATATATATATATATATATATATATATATATATATATATATATATATATATATATGGAGAGAGATGATAATAATAATAATAATAATAATAATAATAATAATAATAATAATAATAATAATAATAATAATAATAATAATAATAATAATAGTAACTAGCAGAACCCTGGAGAAATTCCACAATGTTTTCTACATCTATCTTTATAATGTACTGTCAATAATATAATCTAGTGGCTATAAATATGCACATATTTTACTCACCAAAGTTTTGCGTGACAGGATCGAAGTATATATATTTATTTATATTACTCAGTTGCCAGAGCAAAAACTGTCTCTTCAGCAGTCACCATCGGTCGCGACTTCCCTCTAACTCGCCCCCTCCTTCCCCTCTCCCTAACCCTTTCCCCCGTTGTCAGGGGCAAAAGTAAATACTAATTCTTCTGAAATTAGAGTATCAGATCGTGACACACAAAATAAATAACACACCCTCTATCGTATTAATATATAAATACTACTACTACTACTACTACTTCTACTACTACTACTACTACTACTACTACTACTAATAATAATAATAGTAAGAAGAAGAAGAAGAAGAAGAAGACATTTTAAATATTTAAAAAAATATATATCGTAAGCCTGAAACCGGCCCATTTGATAAGCGTTTCCGCTAATGGAACGGGACACCAGAGTTCTATCCTCGATTGAGTCATAGCAAATACTAAAAAAAATTGCTAAAACTTTCAGTATTATAAGGTCAGGATCAAGGACAAAGAAGCAATCCTGGGAAAGAGTGACGCCCTCCCCTACAGCTCGGGTTGATCGCTAATGTAAAGAGATCCTCTACTGTAATCGGACACTTTAGCCTTTTATAAAGTCTGAAATTAGCGACAACCTCACCTAAAATAAGCGAACGCCATTTTTGATTGACGAATTTGACAAAATAACTAAATAAATATTTGAAATAAAAAACTTAATTTCCTAGATGTTAATTATACAATATCATTGCTCTTGTCTGATTTTTACCTCTCTATTTGGAACTCGGGCTAACTTTGACCCTGCCCCTAACTTCAACTCTAACCCCAATGACCCTGAACTTTATAGCTAACCCTAACCCCCCTACTGACCCTAACCCTAACGACGGGGTCAAAGTTAGCGCGGGTCCCTATGTAACAAAGCACCCTCCATTTGTTAGTAAGTTAAGATAGCATTATTATGGTTCCCACCCCCGGATAAGAATGAAACCATTTTTAAAATAGTAATTTGCATTCAAATAACTAGTGTACAATGGACACTGCGCATATCTACTAAAAAAAGGGTTGATTTGCCATAAAACTGTCAGATTTACCGAAAGAAAACAAAACTGTACTTGTTATTTTTTTTCGATTAGATTTCCTTTTTATTCTGCTTTGAATTACGACTTTTGTCTCTTTCGTTTTTTTTACATTTTTTTTTTACTTTTTGCGATTTATTTATTTGTTTTTCTTACGTTTATTCTCTCTCTCTCTCTATTTTCTCTCTCTCTCTCACTCTCTTACGAACACTGACTATTTCTTTCTTTCGTACGCGCTTTCTGTGTTTCACTGAAAAAAAGAAACCAACACTGCTTAATGTTAGTTAAAAAAAAAACAAGAAAAAATAATACTGGCTATCTCTCCAACCAAAAGAAAGGAAATAAATGGTTTTATCGTTTGAAGTTATCGTCTGCCAGCGTTCGCGTTGGCACAGCTCGTAGTAATCACTGTATTCCAAACATTATTCGTAAATATTCTAAATATATTTCAAGACAAGATATTGATTTTTTTTTATATATGTAGAAGTATTTGAAGCACAGCAATTCATAGAAGTTACCTTTATTTTTGATAATGTTGCATTGAAAAAGTATTTCACATTTCTCTCTCTCTCTATCTCTCTCGTAGATCAAATGTTTCACCGAACAGAAAGTGCATAAACTGTTTAGTTTACTAAATCAATAATAACTCTCACAACATGGTCCCCTCTTCCTTCCACGCTGAAGCGACATCATTTGAAGCACATAAATTCATACCTTTGCTTTTGATAATGTAGCATTGTAAAATGAAAATATTTCACATTTCTTTCTATCTGTCTCTTTCTCTCTCTCTCTCTCGTCGTTCAAATGTTTAACTGAAGAAAAAGTGCAGAAACTGTGAAGTTTACTAAATAAATTATGACTCGCTCTCCTCTCGCAACGTCGTCTCCCCCTCCTTCCACATTGTCCTCCTCCTTCCACGCTGAAGCGATAGTAGCGAGCGGGGTCAGTTAATGGTTTAATTAAGTTAATCTTTATCTGTGTAAATAATTCATTTTGTTTGCTCAGTGCTAAAGTCACAGCTTTTCAGTTAGATGTTACGGTTTCGATTCCAAGTCTCTCCGTCCAATTTATTTGTTGTTTATTTATTGAATGTCTTTAGGAGAGTGAAACACGTACGTAAACCGTAGCGTATTAATATATAGAAACTAATAATAATATGAGCGATAGAGAAATACATATATTTAATCTTCAACATTTATATCCACATTATCAGTGTGGCTTAATATTATTACATTGTTTCCAGCTGTGAAAGAGAAAAAATCAGGTTGTCTAGCAGTTTCTGTAGAATTTAAAGCCAACGGAGTGTCAACAAATTATATCACACTAAATATGTAATCAAGAGCTAATACAATGCATTTTGTTGCACAATGATTCCCTATCTTACCTTCGATTTGAACCTTCTATTGTCTAGGCATTGCAGTGGTTGCAAGGTAACTCTTTTTTTTCTCTAAAAGGCTCCCAAATTAACAGTAATTAAATAATGTTTACTCTATTACTCAAGAGATAGCTTGAAGTATGGTAAAACCGGAAATGTAATTTTACTATTTCTGGAAATAAGTTGACATGTTCAACCGCGTCTAATCATGAACTACGAATAATCAGCACAAACTCTTCAGACAACCTGATAGTATTATTTATATAAGTATTATGCTAATATAAAATCTGGTTTTCACAAGTAAACAATTGCAGATAACATACTATTGAAGTGTCTGCAATATTAAACTCTACATGAGAATGCTATACCGACCATACAATTAGGAGTTATGATGATCATACATTTTCACTTTCACTAGTCACTTATATCTTAGTAACTTACACATGCACCAGCGTTGCCCGGGAAAGTATATTAACTTAGGCGGTGGGAGTGCACCCGGAATTATGGGGTCAGTTTAATTGGCTACTCGGTGTGTTTGCATAAAAATTAGAAAGAATACATAAAGTGTGACTAAAAAAGCAAAAGCAAAATGAAAATACGCCAAAAGTCACATTTAGACATGAGTTATTTTATAAAAAGACCGTTACGATTAATAAAAGACAAATATGTTGAATATGAATGTAAGATATGGGAATGAATGTATAAAATAGAATTATGTTTAAGAAAATAAAAAGAACATACGTTATAGGATTTGGAAGCATATGTCTACTTGTTTGTGATGTGTTAATAAATAACATATTTTAAATTATTAAGTAAATAAGAGAAGGAAACTAAGCGCTAAATAAAGAAATAGAATTAAAAAAGGAAAGAAAAAAGCATGTGGCTCTGAACGAATTCTATACATGGTGAAGTGTGAAAGGGCAGATGTATTTGGTATTTGCTGATAAAATAATTTTCCGCCGATAAATCTGCCATTATTTCTTCTTTGGAGGTGAAGTATATATCTAAACAAAAACTATGAAATACATGTTTTGAAGAAAAGGAAAATATACAAGTAGTAGGATTGAGAAAGATAGTTAAAACTAAATCAGCGGCTATCTTTCAAAGACCCGCTTTATTTAGTTATGTGTTCGTAAATTATGTTCTGATTATATTCTGACGATATTTTAATTTCGAATAAACGGTTAATGAAAAGTAAATATAAAAACTTAAAAGGGGGAATGTAAATGTTATTGTGATATGAATCATATAGTGGTTGAAATGTGTGAGATAATGAAATAAGTACTTCTGATATAAAGAAAATGTAAGATGCGTTTGTCGTTTTTGCAATGTTAAGCGCTATTCCTGTATTAAGATTTAAGAGAAAACAGAGTTATAAACTAAACATATTCACATTTTAACAATTTAGGAGTGATTTAAAATATTTGGAGTGATTAAAGTGCGTGTAAAATTGTTCAAATAGGAAAATACACAGGTGTTAGAAAGTTGAAAGTTTTTGAATGGGATAAAAGACACGAACGTTAAAAATGTGTGCGATTTTTTTAAAAGTGTTACTTTATGATTTAGTAGAAACTAGATGAGAGCAGTCGTGCTTAAGCGACTTCGGGCAAAGTCGACTTTCTTGAGGTGAGATCCATGCCTTTTTAAAGCGTTGATTGTTGCTGTCATCTCGACGGAGAGTATAGCAACGCCGCTGTGGTCCCAGAAATACTCTGACATTGAATTGTTGAGTTCCTTGTTTTATTAGATTTATTTTTGTTTTGCAGATTCTTGTCAACTCTACCGCTTCAGACGAGCAAGATCCATTTACTTTTAGTCGAAAATATTGAGTTCACCTATAATAATGTAAAATAATAAATTCTCAAACGCCCCGTTGAATCAGTGCGGAGCTAGTTAATAGCAATCACTTTGAGGTAATCCATCATTCAAGTAAAGAAGAAAAAGTTAATTGAAAGAGAAAAAGTAAGCTGACCCAACGGAAAAAGAAAGAACTGATGCAATATATTACCTTTTTACGTTCGCTCGTCCTGAATATCAATTTTCTAATTTACCACATATTATCATTAAAAGTTACTTGACACACCATGAAATATACACTTTGACCCTAACAAATAAATATTTGTGTGGTTATATGAACTAATGATGCAGATGTGTTCACTAATAACCCATAAGACGCCACGGAGAGGCTAAGGGTATGACCCCGCAATTATAAAGCACTCGGAGTGCAAAGTCAGAAATTAAAACGGCGGTTTTAAACGAAGGTAGCAGAGATCGAGTTCGGAGGATATAGAGAAAAACTTGTCGTGGGTCCGACGAGAGGTACCCCCACTACGGCCAAACTGCCGTAAACAAATAGTGTGGGGATCACAAGCCTTTTCTAGATTCCGAGTGCAGACAGCTACATAACGTATTGACGTGTTTCCCTCTATGTTGCAAGGTAAATAACTTCGCCCGATTTTCGTAAAAATAACCTACGTTAGGTTAAGTCGAAAATCAACCGCCGTCAATGTAAAGAAAGAGGTGTATTCATAAGACAAGGGAAGAACAATAATGGCAAAGGACTTTTGCTATCAAAGAAATATTTTATTATATATATGTGCATGCCCAACTAATCCTTGCTGGTGGTGAAGAATAATTAGAGGTTCTCGAGCAAAGAACGGGTATTGCAAAACTTACATAGAAAGGATATCGTATTTTGTTTAATTCAGCCATTTTTACGCTGCATTATCATCATTCTTTCTTCTGCTGACTTTTAAAAAAAACGACTGCATTTTCATTATGTTTCGGAATTCATTCAGATGAGGATTGCTTATTTGTATCAGTCGGATTACTACTCTCATCTCGGTTATTATTCTCACACTATTTAGGCCGATATAACCGCCGATAATCTTAACGTTCATCTTGTTAAACACGGTAATATTTATGTCGATTTTGGGAAATCAAGAGCAATTTCTAACTGGACCGTTGATTCAATGAATCAATGTAGATTGTTCCTGTTTCATACATCTTTACCTGCTAAAGGTGTTAAGAAATGTGCATTTAATTCTATTCTGTATAGAAGTCAGCGGAAGAAGTTCGATATAAAATCATCGAGTTTGACAAGAATAACTTGAAGAAAGTCGGCGGTTACATAGATTCTAAGTTTTGATAGAAACATCCAAGAAGAGAACAGTAGTCGGAATAATTCAAATTATACAAATGCGTTTTCTTTGTAGATCCAACGAATTACAGACATTTAAATATTAACATTAAAAACGTATACCCCAAATGGCAAGGTTAGCTAACTAGCAAGGTTGTTGTTCTACGCTTTCAACAAAAGTGTAGAATGCACTTCCATACTAGCGTCTTAAAACTTGTCCAGCTCCGAGCTAAGACCAAAGTGCGATGATTTTCGCTGATGAGGCAGCACTGATAGCACACTCTGAAGAAGAATCGCGACGAGGAATCAGCTGCTTTCCGCACGCATGGAGAAATGTTGGCATGCCGATCAACCTATACAAATACATCAGTTTGTGACTAAACCCTCAGAGTTGTAAAGGACTTTACATACCTCTGCTTCACAATCCTTAGCAATCTCTCCATGAACGCAGAACTTTATAAACGTATCGTCATTGTCGCAAAATCCATGCTTCGCTCAGCGATGTGAATCTGGACATACACGACTTTGACCGCCAATACCAACATTAAGGTGTACCGGGTCAATAGTTAATCATGGGTACTCTACTTTTGCCGAGATAACACCTTCAACTTACACAACCTCATGAGAATCCTGAAAATAACCCGTTAGAAACACGTTTAAAAAGTGAGCGTCTTTGTTTAGGCGGACATTCTACGCAGGTTCGCTTTGCTTATGCAACGATTATTCCAGGTGAATGGACAATGTTGAAAAAATCCCAAATAATGTTTTATAACGCAACCGGCTCAAGACCAGCAAGAAGTAGAATGCCTCGACATCAAGCCGCTTTTATATGTGTTAAATTATCATTGTTTATCGGCTATTCAAATATTGGGCGCGCGGTTAACGACGTTGGATGTAAGTTGAAAAATACTTGTAATCCAGGGTTTCGAATCGTACGACCGGTAGTGAATAGTCATATCTCTATGCTGATGAGTCCTGATTGAAAAGGGACGAAACGTATACGTACATAGATAATAAACAACAACAAATATTTTATATTTGTCGCTCCTCGTAAAATAAGTAGAGCACTCTAAATGGTAGTACAAACACAGCATGACGTCACTTGCTTTATATGCATCATTCCTTCTTTAATAGAAGTAGAATGCCTCGACATCAAGCCGCTTTTATATGTGTTAAATTATCATTGTTTATCGGCTATTCAAATATTGGGCGCGCAGTTAACGACGTTGGATGTAAGATACTTGTAATCCAGGGTTTCGAATCGTGCGACCGGTAGTGAATAGTCATATCTCTATGCTGATGAGTCCTGATTGAAAAGGGACGACACGTATACGTACATAGATAATAAACAACAACAAATATTATATATATATATATATATATATATATATATATATATATATATGCCAGTCGTAATTACAAACTCTTAATATTCATGAGTAAATGCACTTCTGGAGCATAATATTAAAGTACCTCTAATATTGAACATCGGTAATTATATCAATTGTAATAACACGTGTAAAAGGAATCGTCGTTTCTCCAACGAGAAAAGAAACACGTAAGTATTTTTCGTACCTATGCATGTGTTTATTCATTTCAATACGTTTTTTGGTGACAGGGTTCTCGTTTTTTATTTTGTCCTAACTTAATTTTAAGTGAGAGTATGAGCAGATGGCCACACACACTTTAAGCGCATTAAATTACGAAGAAAACAAAAACGAAAGGTAAAACGACGTTTGCAATAATAAATAAAGGGGCTACGATAATAATAAAAAATGCGATGTGTCTAAAAAAAGAAAATATACCAGGAAGTAAACTAATCGCTTAGTTATTTGCTAAACGTGTGAACGGCGCCTCTCTGTTTGTATGCCTGTCTTTCTCTCTCTTTCTCAAGTAATAAATAAAGATAAGATTTGTTTTCACTCACCTTATATATGGCTGTCAGGGTGGCCGAATGGATAAGTATTATCGATGTAACATATATCTATATTGATGATTGTTAGTACACATGAAACGTATGTTTGTAGATAAGAAATATTTATTTATAAAATAAGTATAAATATGTACATATATATATATATATATATATATATATATATATATATATATATATATAAATCTCCCGTCAAAAATAGCGAGAAAATTATGCTTCACCTGTGTTCGCACCCGCTATGTATCTAGTTATATTACTAAAGTATTACTATTAAAGCATAGGATTAAGTTTTCATATGTAAATCATTATTATTATTTTGATGACATATAAACAATTTTCTTGTAAAATGCGATTCATATAGCTATAACTTGTTTGGCAATCTCTTGTACCAATATATCTATCAGATAGAATAGCAACATCTATTTATTTTGATTTACAACTAAAAACCTTACCCCACTTAAGTCTTCTTCATTCCACATCTATATTAAGTGTTACTTACATCCTTATTTGGAATCATTGTCTCCTTGGCCTTTCTTTCTCCTCATCCCAACTCGTCTGAACGGTTGCACTCTTTAGTTTATTTGGATGTTTAGTTCACCTACAGAATTGACAAGGGATTATGGTCCGAAATACTTATTTTCTGTAATGTGCTCGAAAAAGATACTCTCTCGTCTTATGTATGTATAGAGAGATGTAGAGAGACGGTTATATTTTGTATTTATACGAATATATTTGGCTACCTATGCTCATACATGTTTAGCTATATTCTATTTAGACTATACCTCATTAAGCCTAATTTTCAGTAAAAATACATCTGTTCATCTACGCAATTGGGAAACTAAATTATGTTTATCGTGGGTAATACATATTTAGAATATATTAAATCGGTTCTGATCCGTATGGGTTGTGTTTAATTTAATTGTTCTTAAATAGTTAAGCTGGGGTATATCTTGAAAGCAATACATTAGGATCATATGTCTAGGCTGTTCATAGTTTTGTAATTCATATTGATATATAATACTTTTTAAAAGTGAGTAGCGAATTGCACATGTATTTATAACGAATTGTGTTATACTGCATGTAACACTTCGTATACTGCTGGAGTCTACCTATCGTAATGAACTATCCGCTTTGTAAGTATCATTAAAAATAACGGATATCTTGTGTCTGGATATTTTTTCTATGATCCTTTCCGTTTTTCTGATTAGGTTCTTAGTTTCAGACGGAAACTGGCTAATAAAATTGCCAAAGCTTCCCAAAGCGCTTTCGGACCCTTCCAGGTCCATCGTCAGTGGAATAATGTTAACCAGGCATAGACATAGGAGTGAATATATATTCTATTTAGGCGGGAAAAATAAAGGACTGTGTTTAATTTAAATGTATATTCATAGGCAGTTGAGTGTATTAGTACTAATAGTATAATTAATCGTGTTAATAGCTGGTTTTTCTGTTTTAATGTGTAGGGCTTCGAGTATGTGGAGTTTAAGTGTATTAGTATTTTGTGCGATGATTTTTGTGTTATCTACTAGAAGTTTACGGACATGCGAAACGGGGCCAGGAATGTTGTTTATAGAGGTCCGTTATTTTTAATGATACTTGTATAAAAGAAAAGATGCTGCCAAGATACACACACACACACACACACACACACACACATATATATATATATATATATATATATATATATAGGCACACATATATATATATATATTGTTCTTGACTAACATTTAGAAAAATTGATTGATTTTATATATATTTCTGACAACTTCCGTCGAACAATCTAGACAGTTCGTCTATATGTGCCTCCTTCGCATAAATAGAACATTCCCTTTTCTTGGGGATGTCTTGTGGCCTTTTGGTTATGACGCTTGCTTGCGGTGTTTAGGATGATTCTGTAACCGGGTTCGAATATTTCGACCGTCTGAGATAATCATTCGCTACACTGATGAGAGCGAACGCTTGAAACGCCGGCGTATGTGGGTAAAAATAATTTTGTATTTACTAAAAATGTATCTGGTATATATATATATATATATATATATATATATATATATATATATGTATATATATATATATTAGTTTAGTTAGTCGAAAGAGATTCACCACTTGATTCCGCTATGCGTTAACTTTATATCCGAGGACGTTTTAATGAACGGATGTTGTCTCTTTAATGCTACTGAATATGTGTTTTTCATTAGGCCTGTAGCCCCTACAACAAGCGGTATAAGTTGTTTTTTAAGTGACCATGTGGTTTTAAAGTCATTCTTCAGGCCCTGATATTTCGTATTTTTTATCGTTCGGCTTTATTTAGGCCATAGTCATTTAAGACGGTAAAATCAATGATGAGAGCAAACATTTCAGGTATGTACTAAATCACAATGTCTGGTTTGATGTGTGTACATTTTAATGTATTGTTTTTTATTGAGCGAATATGAATATTTTGAAAAAAAAATTGAAAAAGCATCGTTCGGTATAATATATTTCGAATTTTAACTACAAATGTATAAAGTTAACGTGACGATCCCTTTAGTTCGAGTGATAAATGAAAAAGAAGAAAGCGATATATGAATTAAATAAATCCGATTAAATTTTGATTTTTTTTTCGAACTTATTATTGCGCATGTAACCTGATGGAGCCTGTTTTTGACTGTATTAAAATGCTGTGTATCATGAAAATATATGTTTTCAGAATGAGCAGAAACAATGGTCTGATATAATAAAGTGTTTTGGGTGAAATCTGATATAGTCTCTGGGCAATTGAACTGCCATATAAACCTTAGCGTGAATCTAAAGAAATGTATATAATATATCTACATATATCTACACACACACACACATATATATATATAGATATATGTGTATGGGTGTGTGTGTTTATGTGTGTGTGTGTGTGTGTGTGTGCGTGTAGGTGAATATATATATATGTGTGTGCGAATGTACCCCAATATTAAATCTAATCTATATCTTTCTGTCTCGCAATGCGTCACAGAATATTAATATATTATTCAATATCAGTAAAATGAAACTGACATTTGAGATTGTATTTTGCTTATTCAGACTTTTAAAATAGTCAAGTCACTCTTTAATTTGACACTTTCAGTCGATAATTGTATTATAACGTTTATAAAATGACAGACAATATATTGGGTTTGAGATTAAAATTCAGCAAAGACGACGCTTAAACAGGAAACAACTTGATCTGTTATATATATTATGTATTTTTTAATACATCAATTATCCATTTTATAGAATAATGTTATTATAAATGCCATTCAATTGGTTTCTGAGTAAGTGATTTTTCTCATCTCATTGCGAACATTTAAAATGAATATATATATATATACAAGTATTTTTCCTGATTTGAATCATATTCAAATCATATTCAAAATAAAGGGCATACCAAAAAATAGTATCTTTTTTACAACTGTTAAGAATCAGTGTTTACTTACAGTTAAACAATGATTTTTTACTTTTAAACTGCATCCTGATAATGACAGAGATGGTTGCATGTGTCTAGAAAAATATAATTCAACGCAAACGTAAAAAGAGGTAACACTTTCCACCATAACCAAAACAAAAATCACAAGAATAGATTCCTTTTCAAATAACTTGATATATATATATATATATATATATTTATATCAACAAATGAAAAAGCTATTTTCATCGATCATAAATATATTAACATGAACACAGATTGTGCTTATTAAATTCTATTATACAAACGAATAGTTTAAAATGCCATATATAATAGACTTCAAATAGCCACGATCAATTTGAGGTCTTTCTAATTTGCATATTTATTTTATAAAGAGCTCCTAAAAATGATATTCTATAATATACAGTTGTAATTTTGCATTCTTCTATTTTCTTCTAAATAATGTTTTTTTATGGCTAGACATTTTTTAATAAATGAAGCACATGTTTTTATATACTATTGTATTAGGTGGTGGGTTTTATAGTATTTGTTCTGTTGTCATAATATAATCCTCCCAGGTATAAACTCCTATATTCTGGAGGTGGTTGCGTTCATAATGATACCATCTTCTCGGTCGTTACCTCTCACATTTGAGGTCAGTGTATTATATGTTCTTTTACTATGCTATCACTATACCAGACTTGCAAAAACATCCTATCGAAGGGAGCATATATTTGCTAGTATATATATATATATATATATATATATATATATATATATATATATATATATATATATATATAGTGTTATATTGAAAATAAATCAATAAGGTTCTCGATCGCTGATGAGTGAGAGCTAATATCATTTATTTGAAAATTATATGTTACATATTTCAAAAACCTACCGTATTTTCATCCATATATGCTGACTAAAATATCGGTGAATTGCTGGAAATCCGTCTGGGCATAATATACTGGTTGGGAATTAATTGTGTTTTATTTTATTTAATATATATAGTTCTTTTCTGAAGATGCTTCTTTTATTGTACTAAGTGTTTTATTTTTTTTCGTTTTAGTTTATTTTTTTAAGGTGTTATTTCTAGATCGTAGGAGATTACCGGTGTCTTGAAAAATGAATACACAAAAGAGAGGAGGCGTTTTAATACGTCGTATAAAAGTTGTAACATGGAAATCCGTTTTCGATGGAGATACCGGGTTTTAATTTGTGTATCAGATATATTATTTATTTAATTTGTTTTGATTACATATGTATTTATTGGGTTGTTGGTAGCTTCGTATTTTAAAGGATCGTCTCGAAAATAATAAAAATAAAGGGGGCTTGCGTCTGAATACACCGTTAAAAACGCCTTTTAAAATAAATACTGAGTGAGGGTTGAAATAATGAATAGGGCTTAATTATTTATAATGGGGGTATTCTGTTTTACTACTTCAAAAGTGTGCACATATTTAGGGATAACCGGGTGGCATTATTTATTGATTATATTTCGGGTGTCATTCATTGAAATATGTTATTTATTTGTTTATTATTTATAGTTTAGTATTCACCCAGGATTTATTTTTACAAATGGTATATATATATATATATGTGTGTGTGTGTGTGTGTGTGTGTGTGTGTGTCTGTGTGTGTGTGTCACAGTTGTGATGAGGAACCGACTTGATTTATATTCAGTCCGTGTCGATATCCACTTAACCACCGCCACCTAACACTTGTTGCAGCAAAAATGACAAATCGAAATATCTTTTTTCCTTCCTTACAATTTTTTGTAGTCGATGTTCTCTTGTAACACTAATCGTTAGAGATACCAGCAATGACCACGTTGATTGTAGGAGTAAAAGGCGGCACGTCGGTTGACTTTGATCGCAAGTCACACGCTCCTGTTATCCCCGATTGTCTCCTAATTGGTGACGAAATTCTGAAAAAAAATGTTAAGTCATTCCTTAATCAGCATACCTTGCCATAAAAACAAGAACATGTTGAATTTATTTACTCAGCTTTGAAATTACTAAACCACTACAACTGTATTCCAAACGCGACCTCTACCTACACTCCTGACTGACTCCTCGGTATAATCGAAACATTCTAATTTACTATTCTGTTGTTCGATCACGAGGTATAACCTCGTTCTACTTGACCCACACTACATCATGGATCTCAGCAATGTTATAGTCACTGGACTTAATTTTGCCTCATTTTATATTTTATTTCTTAATAATTATTTATATGACCTTACCCATGGTATATAATGTGTACTTTCAAGTGTATTTTCATCTAACTATTGATTATTATCATTTATAAATGTAATTCATACATGACCATATCTTTTCACTATAATTCAGGCCTTGATGATTCACATATATACCCCATTCATCACCTTCAATTCAGTTTGTACCGTTTTATATGCCAGTAAATTTATTAAACTTTTGTATATTATTAATAATTCCCCAAAGGATATTTTTCCTCTGAATGAAACTGTGGTGATTAAGCTTAAGCAGCACTCCATATTCTCAACGCATTTTCAAATCTCTGGTGGCAAATAAACTTGCAGTATCACAATAGCTGCTTACCATTGATTTCTCGCTGACAATGGCCATTGGTCTTCTCTGGGATGTGGGTGGCAATAAGCCATTCCAGGGCCCCAGCAGTCGCTGCACTTTCAGTGGAGGTCTTGTTTGTGCTGTCCCTCCTCGGTGTTCTCATCCTCCTTGACTCTATGCAAATATTTGATGTCGCTTCAGCCTAGGCTGGTACCATTTTTTTATTGTGTTTTTTTTTAATTTTGAAAAATATTTTTTATTTATTTTTTTTTCTTGCGGGGGCGAGCTGAATATTTTTTTGGGGGGGGGGGGCTGATGGTGTTTCTTGCTATTTCTGTTCATTGGTTCATTTTAGTGTCGTGTTAGTTGAGGCCAGTGTAATATATTGGGGGGTGAGCTTATAAAGCGATGTTTCTTGCATTTTCTGTTTCTTTGTTTGTGATGTGTCCTTTCGGTGGTTTTGTTTTCTTCCTGTAGTAGATTCCATGTGCCCCTTCGTAGCTTATGCCGGTTAGTTTCCGCATTACATGAGTTTTCTTAAGATTGTAGCTGTGTTGATAATTGCTGTCCTTTGTATAGTTCCAATGATCCCTTTGATTCCAATTTCTCCCTGTCTTTTTTACAGGTGTGTTGGGGGTGTTCCTAGTGCTCCTACGATTATTGGTATTATACTGACTTTCTTCATGCTCCATATTCCTTTCAGTTTCCTGGTTAGTTCGGTGTATTTGCTTCGTGTTTCTGTTTCTTTGATTTTCACTCTGTGGTCTACTGGAACGGTGAAGTCTACGATTTTGCAAGATTTGTCCGTCTTGTTGATTATTATAACATCCGGTCTCCTTGCGTGTATGAGTTTGTCTGTTTGTGTATGCATATCCCAGATGATTGTGTGTTTTTCGTTTATCAGTGCTGTTTATGGTGTATGTTTTACCATTTGTCTGCGTATTCGAAATTCAATTTTTTGCACAGTTCCCGGTGTACTGCTTTCCCCCCACAGTCATGTCTGTTCTTGCATTATTTTTAGGCTAGTTTGTTTAAATCACTTATTATATCATTTACAGTTTCGTATCTTTGTCCACACAGTCTGCATTTACTGTTTTCATGGGTGTTATCTATTGTAGCTTAAATGTAGTTTGTCCTAATTGCATTGTTCTGTGTAGCCATTAGTAAAGATTCCGTTTCTCTCTTCAAGTATCATTTTCTTAGCCATTCCCAGCTATTTTCGTTGGTTTCTTTTCTTGGCAGTCTTCTGAAGTGTCCATGTAATTTTTTTAATTCCCATTTTTCTTTCTTGTTGTATTGTTTCTGGTTTCGGTGCTTCTCGAGTGGTTCGTTGGAACGGTGTCTCTTGCTGCAGTGATAGGGATTTCAATGTGTTGAGTTATGTATTTTTCCAGCTCTTTTTTTGAGTCTTCCACACAATCTTCTATACTTACGAGCGGGAGAACGGTGGGGAGAAAGAGTATGGGGTTACTTGCAATTTCTTTTCATTGGTTCAGTTTTGTGTGGTGTGAGCTGAAGCCGGTGTTATTTATGGAGGAGCATATGAAGTAATGTTTCCTAATTTTTTATTACTTGGTGTGTCGTGTGCTGTCCTCTCTATGGTTTGTTTTCTTCATGTAGTAAGTTCGATGTGATTGGTTACTCTTCGTAGCTTATGCGTGTTGATTTTCGCATTCGAGGATGCTTCTTAAAATTGCAGCTGTATGTATTATTTCCGCTCTTTGTATGGTTTCAATGCTCCCTTTGATTACAATTTAACCCAGTTATTTTTCCAGGTTTTTGAGGATTGTTCCTAGTACGAATACGATTATTGGTATTATTCTGATTTATTTAATGCTCCATATTTAGTTCAGTTCTCTAGCTAGTTCTGTGTATGTGCTTCGTTTTTCCTTCTCTTTGATCTTCACTCTGTGGTCTGATGGAACAGCGAAGTCTACGATTTTGCAAGATTTTTCCTTCTTGCTAACTTAAAACGAACAGGTTCTCTGACTGTCATTCTGTCTGTCTGTCTGTCGTGGAGAATGTTTGTAAACGTAAGGCAGAAGGCGGGCGGGGGTAATTACTATTTAACTAATTTCCAAGTCAGAAACATTAGAAATACACTAAGGCACATCTTAACAATTAAATAAATAATGAATAATTTCGACGCCGAGGTCGGGATTTGAACTCGTAAACTTAACGTCATATGGTACCCTTAGCGTCATATGATTATTATTATTATTATTATTATTATTATTATTATTATTATTATTATTATTATTATTATTCACAGAAGTTGACATATCCTGGTGCCAAATGTTTTGCGATTAAACATAGAGTATGCCAAAACATTACTGGGTGTAAGTTAAGAACGGGCACAGGTGTGATGTCTCCGCAATTCATTAGTGTGGCTAGACGTAGCCAGATTCAAAACAGGTAGTGGGAGAAATTTATGCATGATAAATGATGTTATTTTTTTGACTTTGTTATCTATGATTCCTGTAATTGAAAACATTCTATTATTTTTACAGAAAGTGCTAAGTATAAATGATTATGTAGTTCACCAGTGTAGTCAACTTATAGGGGAGCCTGTATATAATATAATTATCCACATACACGAGTTTCTTTGTGCGTACAACTAGATCAGTTTTGCTAAATATATATGAACTGAATATATATATATATATATATATATATATATTTATGTATATGCATTTGCATATGTATATATATACATAAATAAATACATACATGTATACATATATATGTATATATGTATATATATATGTGTATATATATATATATGCATACATATATATGGGTGTGTGTTGTGTGTGTGCGTGTGTAGGTGTGTTCAGTTAGACAATATCCGTTTTTTCAAGCATTTCTACTAAAGTAAAATAGATATCATGTCTCTATTATATATATATCGATCTTATTTTCTTATGTTCTAACAAACTTACTTGGAGCAAATGAAAATTCTGTTTTAAGTCATGATATAGAGCTTTTGAAAAATTTAAAAGCACAACAGTGTAATTGTGTTCATATTTTAATCCTATCGCTGTTAACCTTACCATCTGACTTGCGTAAGATTTATTTGATTTCGGGAAAATGAACAAATCTATACGGGTGCCTATTCGAGGAAATATTTATGCATACACGAAAATGACTCTTACAAAAAATAATAATGTGTTTTTACTGAAATATGTGTATACAGGTGACAATAAATATAGTTGGTTCTACTCATGATATATATCAAGGGATCCTTCAGCGTAGATAACGGGGTCTAAGGAATGACCTTCAAAAGACATCCAGTAGTGAGACCTCTACTTGGGATCTGTGGGGAATGTATAGTTGCCCCTTAGTTTGAATTGCAAATAAAACCTACTGGCACAACATGACCAGGCTGTTTGAAGTATTTGACTCTCTTACTCAAAATGTACCAAACATTGACGTTTAATCGTTCTTTTTGGGTGTGTTTCTTTGCAGAACTCAATCATGTTCTGTAAAATCAAAAACAAAAACAAAAAACAAACATGGTCATTCCTTTTCTCATTCTCTCCTCTTTCCGTTCATTCATTTCACTCAATCAAAGACCATGAAAAGATACTTAAACATGTAAAGAACTTGAAGCATAAACACTTTCACTAAACTGACCGGATTCGGCATTAAAGAACCCAAGAAGGGTTGATATGCCGTAGAACAAAAGAACTGAACCTAACACCAGGAATGAATACGTGAACATGTAAAGAACCTGAATCATCAGAAGTTTGGCTGAAATGACGGAAATAAATAAGCCAATCAAGGTTGATATGCTGTATAACAAAACAACTAAACGAAACACATTAAATGAATACCTTACATGTAAATTACTTCAAGCATGAAAACTGTAGATTAAATTCCGTAATTCCGAATTAAATAGACTAAAAGAAGTGTATATTCTGTAGAGAAATACACTAAAACTAAACAACAAACATATTGAAATACATAAACCTTTTTAAAAATGATATCAAAATACATACACATTAAAAAATGATACTAAATACATACACATTTGAAAAAATGGTATTAAAATACATAAACATTTAAAATATGATATTAAAATACATTAACATTTTTTAAATTATATATAAATATATAAACATTTTAAAAATTATATTATGATACATAAACATTTTACAAAATGATATTAAAAATACATAAACATTTGTAATAATGATATTCAAATACATAAACTTTAAAAAAAATATATTCATGTACATAAATATTTTTACAAATAATATAAAAATACATCAACATTTTAAACAAATTACATTAAAATACATGAACATTAATAAAAATATTAACACATAAACATTAAAAAATCATATTAAAATGCATAAACATTTCAAATATGATATTAACTTACATAAATATTAAAAATTAATGTTCCGGTATAAATGACTCACAAGAGATGTATATGCTGTAAAACAAAACAAACCAAATATATGGTTATGTATGAATTACATTTATTAATGATAATAATCAAAACTTAGATGAAAATACACTTGAAAATAAAGATCATATACTTGGGTAAGATTATATAAGTAATTATTAAGAAATAAAATAGAGAATGAGGCAAAATTAAGACTAGTAATTATAACATTGCTGAGATCCATAATGTAGTGTGGGTCAAGTTAAACGAGATTATACCGAGGTGAGTGAGCATAGTAAATTATAAATTATCGATTATACTGAGGAGTAAGTCAGGAGTGTAAGTAGAGATCGCGTTTGGAATACGATTGTAGTGGTTTAGTAATTTCAAAGTTGAGTACATAAAAATTACATGATATTGTTTTTATTGCGAGGTATGCTGATTAAGGAATAACTTAAGAAAACAATTTTCAGAATTACGCCATTAATTAGGAGACATCGGGGAAAACAGGAGCGTGTGACTTGCGATCAAAGTCAACCGACGTTCCGCTTTTTAATCCCTACAATCAACGTGGTTATAGCTAGTATCTCTATCGCTTAGTGATACAAGAGAACGTCAGCTACAATAAATTGTAAGGAAGGAAAAATGTTATTTTTTGATTCGTCATTGTGGCTGTCACAACATTGAGGTGACAGTGGTTAAGTGGATATCGACACGGACTGAAGACCTGGATGTTCCAAGTTCTAATCCAGTCGGTTCTACATAACTTTTGTCACTTGGGGATGTTGGCAATCTTCCTGTAAGTAGCCGATGTCTTTTAAAATATATTTCTCACTAGAAAAAACATCGGGGAGCTAATGCCAACACTAGAGCAATCTGGTTTACATTTAAGACGAAAAAGCTGCGACAACTTTTTCATTTTAGAACCAGTAAATAACGGATGATACCGCTACACAATGACTTTCGGAAGAAGGTCAGATAAATAGCTAAAATAAGGGATATGGTACTGAAAACTATGAGAGATTTATGACTTTACAAAATGGTAACTAGGTGAGGGTGAGGACGTTACCGTGTGGAAGGGTACGTATGTGTACGTTAAACTATACTAATGTGGGTAGAATGGATCAGTAAAAGAGAAGGGTAAGTTGTTCGATTTGTGGTGACATATATGTGTAAGGTTGCACTCACGCATTCAAAAGATAATTTAAGGTCCCAGTTATGTTACTGTTACGTTCCGAACATTCGGTGGCAAACTTTAATATGTGTGCAGCTATCTGTTTAGATCAAAGTTCCTAAGAAAATATTTTACATCGTGAGAGTACATCCTGAATTAACTTTACGTGATTTTAGGCAAGTAACTAACGTAGAAATAGTTCGTAAGATTCTATGAGTTTCGGTAGTACATATTCTACATTTTTTTTAATGTATTGATTTTTAGTGCGTTAGTATTTTTATTCAATCACGTATTAAATAGTTGGTCTTTCAAGTTCTCGGCGTTCAATTTCTGAGATTCAGTTCTCTCTGTATCATTTCCATGTATAGTCCACTTGGTGGTTTGCGTAACTTAATTTTTTAAACAACATACTTCAGGCATAACCTCATCTCAAGGATGTAGTTCTGTCCGGGTATGACAGAAAAGGAATGAGAAAGCATCACTGAAAGTAGAAATGAGTCCCAATTTATCAAAGCAAAAATACTTGAGTATTAGGGTTAATGAGATAGATAAATTGACAGGTAAACACATCAATTATTCCTTTTTTCTCAGAATAGTTGCTCATAGAATGTGAGAGATTCCTGTTTCCTACTGTTGTTTTATTGGGTTGTATGTGACAATTTTCTCATATTATTTATCCTAATTTTACTAGTAAAACTAAAATATGAGTTATATGTTAAAACAGATAATGTGGTTAGGGAAGCTTCGGACGAATGTTAGCGAATATTAGCAAATGTTTGCGCCCATATTAAAGGTGATAACACTTCTCTGTTATACATTTTTTATCATATCCATGTCTTGTAAAACTTATATCTCAGTAATGAATTTCGAAAACTTATACTTTACACATACACTGTATATATTCATCTATGAATATATCCGTATATAATCATATATTTTTATACTAGACTTAACTCCTGAAATAATTAAAAGATAATTATAAATTTTGAAAAAGAGCAGATAGGCGGAACGTTCGATAATAGAGGCTATAATTAGTTTAGTAAAGCTTTATGAGGAAGTAGAAGCCTGCTGTGAAGTTTCAGCTACCTTCAATTATTGCAGTATTTAAACATCATCAATTAGACCTCAGTATCGTTATTAGAGTAATGTAATAACATTTAAGGAGGCATTGTATAGGCAGGACCTCTTATTTGAAAATTCAAATATTTCACATTTTCATTAAATTCATCAATAGTTATTTGTCATGATGTCATGAATTATGATAGATTTATTTGGGGTATATATATATATATATATATATATATATATATATATATATATATATATATATATAACGTGAATGGAAATAATATTCAAACAAAATAGAAAATAAAAAAGGAAAATCATAATGTCAGTGTTCCTTCTTTCATTTGATGACAAAAATGGAAATAATATTCGAACAAAATGGAACATAAAAAAGAAAAAAATATAATTTCAGTTATACTTTTTTAATTTGACATATATATATATATATATATATACATATATATATATATAATATATATATATATATATATATATATATATATATATATATATATGTGTGTGTGTGTTAGAGAGAGAGTGTGTTTTTTAGTTTTTTGTCTATTTATGTGTCTCTGTGATATCCAACTAGAATATAAAATTGTCTGCCAAGTACATTTTGGGGCATATTATTGATAGCCATATAACAGGTCCTACAACGCTGGTATATATATATATATATATATATATATATATATATATATATATATATATATATATATATATATATATAAAATGAATGGAAATAATATTCGAACAAAATAGAAAATAAAAAAGGAAAATCATAATGTTAGTGTGCCTTTTTTCATTTGATGACAAAAATGGAAATAATATTCGAACAAAATGGAAAATAAAAAAGGAAAATCATAATGTTAGTGTGCCTTTTTTCATTTGATGACAAAAATGGAAATAATATTCGAACAAAATAGAAAATAAAAAAGGAAAATCATAATGTTAGTGTGCCTTTTTTCATTTGATGACAAAAATGGAAATAATATTCGAACAAAATAGAAAATAAAAAAGGAAAATCATAATGTTAGTGTGCCTTTTTTCATTTGATGACAAAAATGGAAATAATATTCGAACAAAATAGAAAATAAAAAAGGAAAATCATAATGTTAGTGTGCCTTTTTTCATTTGATGACAAAAATGGAAATAATAATGTAACAAAATGGAACATAAAAAAGAAAAAATTATAATTTCAGTTATACTTTTTTAATTTGACATAAATATATATATATATATATATATATATATATATATACATACACATATAATATATATATATGTGTGTGTGTGTGTGTGTGTTTGTGTGTGTGTGTGTGAGAGAGAGTGTGTTTATTAGTTTTTTGTCTATTTATGTGTCTCTGTGATATCCAACTAGAATATAAAATTGAGTGTTTTTTTTTTATTTTAGAGAAGTGCATTTCATTTTAGTCAATGCTTTTTACTCACTTTTTACAATGGATGCCCTCCATTCAGATGATGGACGGCGCTGACATTATTGACACCAACGTTACCAAAATTCCCGGCATCTGATATAATATTCACTTCCGTCTTAGATTCTTTCGACAGAAAGTTTTCTGAACACATAGACAAATAGTGATGTACAATCGTTTTGCTTTTTATAACTATTTATATAATCTTCATATTTTCTTGTATAACTGTTTAGTTTATATAACGTAAATCGATATAAAATAGGTTCTCGTTGGCATAAAGAAATCTAACATAGTTATCTTTTGGTTTAGAGTGCTTCTGTATTTTAATCCTTTTAACGTTAGTACGCACCCGACTTTCACGCGAAAATAAAAGTGTATAATCTAATCTACAACTGGTTTATGAACTAGAGAGACGGGGCATATTTTTTTGATTTTAATTCCAATGTACTTTCTCTTTTCGAAGAGCTTTAATTTTCCCGACCGTACAAACGACATATTGTCTTAATTAAGTAGTATAAAGTAGATAGGGGAAATTGGAAGCAATTATTGAGACAACGCATGCCCAAACATCTTTAATAATATCTAATGTAATTATTCGCGTTCTCTCTTTCTATCTCTTTCTCTCTCTTTCTCTCTCTCTCTATATATGTATGTATATATATATATATATATATATATATATATATATTTATATATATATATGTATATATATATATATGTACACATATATATGTCTATATACGTATATATATGTACATATATATGTATATATATATGTACACATATATTTATATATATATATATATGTATATGTATATGTATATATATAATTATCTAGTAACCTTAATTAGGTTTATATTAATATCGTATAACAATTGGGAACATCTTTACTGTATTTATAATTGTTGTCAATAATATATACAGCTATTTACTGATAAAAAAGTTTGCATTTATACCGATATAATTTGTCTACACATGTGAAAACATCTTTCAACCACAACTATAAAAATATAGACTTCTTTAAGTCAGAATGTATTTTTGTGGCGCTATACCTTTGTGAAATCATGTTCGACAAAATGAAAGCATAAAGTCTGACTTTGTATAGCTGTTACCGAAACATGTTCTCAAATGTGTAGACAAATTATATTCGTATAAATAAAACTGTCGTATAACTAATATATATATATATATATATATATATATATATATATATATATATATATATAAATATGCCGTTGCTGTAACACTTAGGTTGGCAAGCAAGTATAAATTCAGCAAACAGTAGCATTATAATCAACTGATTGAGTAGTTATCTCCCGTTATTGCGAAAAAATGTGACACAACGTGTCGAAAGTGGGATGTAAAACAAACCCCCTAGATGACGAGCACTCTGGAAAACCACCGTTGGCGCATGCTAGTAGTTGCGCCTCGGGCGATTAACAATAAACAAATCCCTTCTTAAAAGGTAAGAAGGCAAGGTATGTGAATGTGGACTTCCTAGAACTGCCAATAATTAGATCTAAGACTGACAGTGAACAAACCATTATAAAAAATAGAAGAAACTTTGCCTGTTTGATTTTGAAGGGTATTTGTATGATGTGTAAACAAAGGGAAAACTGCTTTTTATACGGTAATTTATATTCTTAAAAGGATCTTATGTGACTTTTTCTATATAATACATAAATAATGAGAATTGTATCATCAACAAAGAAAACTTAACGACATTTCAGTGGACTTTCTATATCAAGATAACGATTGCTAAACTAGTTTCTTCACCTTGTATTTTTTGTTGAGTAAACCATCTTGGAAATCCTTTTCCTACGGCTGGGAAGCAAATATAAAATGTTGCCGTCAAAATAAAATAAATAAACTGACCTTGAAGGAAATATTTTTCGTAGCATCTTTTGTTTTGTGAATATTTATTTTTTTCATTTAGAGCATTCAAATGTAATTTGTATTTTTGTGCTGTTGCAAATATGCCTAAATCAAGACAATAGTGATTATTTAAATACAAGTTAATTTTAAATTATTTCCCCTACGACCTCCATATAACCGAATTGTAAAATCTGCTTTTAGCGCTTACTCCCCGTCTCTCTATTTATCTATGTATCTATCTACCTTTCCATCATATCTCTCTCAGAATTTCCCTGTGTCTGTCTGACACTGTATATACTTTTTTTCTCTATTTTCTCTTTATGCAGAACACACCCCGTCATCTATCTTTCCATCCTCTGCAAGAAAGGGAAATATTTGTCAGACATTTTTTTTAAGACATTTGTTAAATTGGACTCGCCTTTCCCAGTCTGTTAATTGCATTTCTCAAATTATTATTTTCTTTACAAAATGTGTTTTTGTTCTTCTAAATTGTATTCGTGATTAATTGCTATAATAAATGCTGAGAAGGGAAAATAGAATTAGCCACGAGAGATTACCGATTAATTGAAGAGGTGCATTTCCGTTGTATTGGCTAACAATATTATAAATTATATTAGGTGCCTTTGCTCGTGGATTAAAGGGGTAGCTGTGCGACACCGTCATCGTTTTATTTTTTGTATCTTAAACGCGCAAATACTATTGAAATTATAAAGTAACACATTCGTTCGACACAGACAGAATAAAGAATTGGTAACATCTTAGTATTGTTTGAATTTAATTTTAATAAAGATAACCACAAAGATCCAGCACTAACTATTTCTGAGGTACAACTGGCCAAGGGTTTAGGAGGGTAACGTGATAGTTTGATACGGGAGTGATAGCTTTAACTGCGCGGGAGATGCCTCCATGTAGCATTATGGGGATCAATACTTGGAACCCCCAAAATTAACCGGACGACAACAAAGTACGTACACAGCTTGAGCCTTGTTTGTAGACAACACGAAACTATAATTCGTGTTATCTCTTCTTATCTGTGATTATAGACGCCTTTCTCTGTCATTAAGATATCGTAAATGATATTAATAAAGAATTGCACAAATCCGCTTGATTTTAACAAGCATTTTAGAGGTTTATTTTTTGTATGTTATACATGCACACACAGATTATACCACACAGCATATCCCTTTGCAGAGGAAGTATCTATCTACAAATCTGCATCTGCTCTCTCTGCCAATTCAGTGAAAAAGGAAAACTTGATCTGCGCATTCGACACGAATCACTACCGATTTTTTATATGTGACGTGATTGCCTAAGCGCGTAGCTCTTACTCGACTTCTAATAGACAAATTACACTCTCGACTTAATTATATCCTTATGCGGAATTTCCCATTCGATTTCTTTCTGCACACATACATGTACATATTGCTACATCCATAGATGTATGTTGTGTCCCAATTACAAAGAAAATGTTATCGTAAACAATTATATAGTATAATTTACTAGAGTTTAGACTCTATTAAACGAAAAGTAAACGTCAGTGTTATTTTCTGTTAATCTCCCCTTAAATATAAACATTTTATATTAACTTTGAAAACTCCCTATATAAATGATTTAGGAAATATATGATTTATTTCATACATGCTTAAAATCTCCTTAAGATTGTATAATTATCTGTTTTTTTCTAAAATTTAAATATCAGAGCACAGAGTAAATGAATAGTATTCCGAAAGGCATGTACACAAATAGTATAACCACACATAGCGTGTTTACTTCGTTACAGGAATAGATAGTACCGCCAGTTTATATGCATGTCTCTACTGATGTTAATAGCATTATGATTAGGGAAGCGTTTCTTCACTGGGATAAAATATTGATATTTTCTTCAAGATTTCATTCAAAAACAACAACTATTTTTAAATGTTACCTTATCATTCTCTCCAATCTTTAATAAACGACTTTCAGACTTTCAGATTTAGTCAATGTACAAATCATTCGGATTTGAAGCCAGCAATTATGACAGACATCTTCAAATCGGCAACACTTCATGGAGATTGCATTGATACGAATATAAAATCCAGTTGGAAAACATCTGGACTGTAGTTAGGACGCGACAGAACTTCGAATCTGTCTAAAACTCATACACTCTACACTTCCTCAAAATGTAGCTTATGTACTACTTAAATAGCTTCACGCGCTATTTCTTGAACAGTCACTTGCCTATCTATAAGGTCCGAAATAGTCAGAATGGGCCAGACCCGAAAAAGATAATTAACCCTGACTTGGATCTTAAAAGAGAACGTCAGCTGCTCTAAATAAAAGTATTCCACAGGATGACCCTAACATAACAATTGTATCCGTATGGACTGATAATACTATGTGGGATGTAACTGTGTTTGTGTGCGTTTTACTTTACACATGCATATGCTCACAAACAAAACAAAAATGTAACTGGCCCACCACACTATCACTGAGTATATTTCCAGGAAAAACCTACCTCTCTTATTTTTTTAACTCCTGAACCCTGTCTTAACATACTCACGTGTAGTAATATATATATATATATATATATATATATATATATATATATATTAGTATGTATTTTGTATTCAATATTTTCAGACAAAGACTCAAAAAAGTATATGTGTAAACTTTCTATGTTGATATTTTCGAAAATGAAAATATGTTAGAGATAAACAAAATACTAATATTCAGCGCCTGGAAGTTTACGGTAAACGAAGAATAAATTACCTTACATTTAATTGTGTCTTTAAAACTGCATATTAAATGTGTTGCACCAGGATGTAATACATTGATATATAATAAAGCCTAAGTGCTTATTTTATTTGTATTTTTACATAGCTATATTAAACAAATTTAAAGATATATTCACGTGTCTATTGTCTTGCGAGGATGTACTTTTGATAATTACTTTTATTAAATATTCTATGTAATATTTTTCGAATATTAACATATATACAAACGCATAAGATAAAATAAGAGTTTTTGAAATGAAAGAATGCACGAGACTGCGTAACAGGTTTGTCGTACAACGTTATTCATTTTTATATTTTGTTGAAAATGTAAACAGAAAATAAGTACTTCGAGATCCTTCGAAATTAGAAAATAATGTATACGTATGTATACTGGCCAATAGGGAGTTATTTCCGGTTGTGAATCTTTATTTTACCACATCACGATATATTAGAATATTGGTGGGAGGTGACGGTGGTTAAGTGGATAAGGACACGGACTGAAGACCTCATTGTTTCAAGGTCGAATCCAGTCGATTCAACAGTCATTCCCGTAAGTACTCGATTCCTTTCCAAAAATATTTCTAACTAGAAAAAAATCGGGGAAACTAATGCCAACACCAGAATCATCTGATTCACACGAAAGAAGAAGTACATTAGTAAAATTATATGAAGACATTACTTTAATTATTATTACCAATACATTAATACCAATGTGGTAAAGTTAATCATTCAATGTTCAAGCAAGACATAAATAATGTAATTCAACTATCAAAATCTTATTAGAATACTAATAACTGTTTACACGAATGGCATGGTTTTAAAAAGCAAAACAAAAAATAAATTAAGGTATATTGTAACCTACTATTTGTTCTGCAGAAAACGTAAAAATATTGGTGGCTCACATGCTAAGTTGATGTGCTATATTGGCAAATATATATGTTTTTAAATAGAAAGAACATTTATGATAAATATTATATATTATTCAGTTCGGATTTATTGATCAGCGTTGTTAATATTTGTTAGAGACGAGCAGTACAAGTTACACCATTTACTCTTTTATGTTAAATTGAGCGATTAGAATTTTCAACAATAGAACAAAATTGATTTAAGGCTTACTTATCTATATAGGAGTATTACTAGCAAAATTTTTTATTATTAATGTTTTACTATGTTTTTTGCAATAAAAACACATACTTCGTTTTTATCTCTTTCAAAAAATATCTATTCCAGTCTGAATAATTAGTAACGCAGATATTTTTGAATAAACGGGTAAAAAGAGAAAAGTCAGCAACTTTACTTTTTACGTTCCAGGTTTACTTAACATTATGTTTTCTCATAATGTTCTATAAACAAATGTAAGGGTTTATTTCTGATCGAGAGACTGCTGTATTATTGAGGCATTCATTTTTTTGTTCTCTTGTTACGTCTTGCTTCAGTCTTATGTATTGCAAAACTAATTAACTTCAAGCATATGTATTGATTCTTACATGGTAGACGTGGTTATAGAACATATACATATTTAAATACAAGTAATCTGTAAGGTAATTGATCCTGGGTAACGTCGAGTAGGCGCAGCTTATTCTAAATAATGAGAAACCAGAAAACAGTGGCAAAATCGGAATTGAAAACGAAAGGAATCATTTATTTATTATGTTTAACACCTGGGATTATTTTCATTTCAGGTTCTTATCCTGACAAGTTCCAACACAAGGAGATCAGATTTGATTATGATGTATCTCATGAATGTTTGATAACCAATCATATCGTTGATGCTCAGTGCCAACTGAAATTACATCATGTTCCCTGTACGGTTATTGGAAATCCATTCGATCAGATGAATCTAATAAAGTACAGTTTCCTTTTAGGTTAATAACAAAAATTATTTACTAAAATCAAGTAGTGATCGGATATAAAGCATAGAAACACCATACGTTATACATCAATAGGTGGCATGATCTGCCATTTTCATTTCTCTATATAAAGTTAGGTATGCGCATGTGTTTATATATATATATATATATATATATATATATATATATATATATATATATATATATATATAATAAAGGAAGGATGAGAGTAATCCGACGGAATGGGAAATGAAAAAGGAAACTCCAAGAGATATTTTGTATATATTCACCAACGTCGTCTTTATTATAAGACTTGCTCAGTATGATACTTTGAAGAAAAATGTCATGCAAGTACATCGAAAGTTGGGGTTGACATGATGGAGAGATGAAGGAAAGTAGTAGCGGTGGCTTCAATGAGAGTTGGGGGAGTTCAGACTGCGAGAAGTCAGTGGTAGCAAAGGCTGAAATTCATATGGAAAATCTTGAGTGGGCACCATTGAGGAGTATTAACCAGGTGACTAAGTCAAGAATGTGTAAGCCTAAGGGTATATGAAAGAATGTGTAGAAGTGTGCTGGAGACGAGTAGGTGGGAGTGAGCATACAAAGAATGACAAATTATTTTAATTTTAGGGGAGTGATCAGTAAAAGGTGGTTTAGTTCAGGATGTGTAGATGGTTTAATAGTAAATCGAAAGACAAAGGGGTTTAAATATCATAATATCTGTAAGGTTGTGTAAATTGTGTTAGTTTGTAAAGTTGTGATTTGTGGTTAAATAGTTTTGATTCGTAGTAGGTGATTCATGAGTATATGAATGAATATATATGTGAGCAAGGAGTCAGCATATGAGTTTGTATGCGGGGAGTTGTATATAAGTGCAAGTGAGAAAGATAAGAAGGAAGGTAAGCGTCTGTTATGGGTACTGTTCCTAGTAGTCACTCATCACAGACTCTAACACCAAAAACTAACGAAAACTTTGATAAATACATAAATAGCATTTATTGCTTTTTTGTTCAATTTCTTCATATATATATATATATATATATATATATATATATATATATATATATATATATATATATATATATATATATACAGAAACTTAGTGATGGAAATAGTAGCTTTTGAAATATAATATTTATTAAAACATTAGAAGTGAAAAAGAAAGCAGGGCTCTCATTATCCATAGATTTTCAAAGATCAATTATTTTCATCTGAGGATAAAAATCCGTAATGTAATAACCGGTATTATTGGATCTTGAAAATTAATACATATACAAAACTTTTCGGCTTGATATATCATTACATTAGGAAAGTCAATGTCAACAAATATGCTGTTAAGTTAAGATAAAATTTTAAAAAATACTTCTATTTATAATGTTACCGGTAATATTTACATTACCAATTTTTATCTTCTGTGTGTTTCTCACTATTCATTACTGATAAATTTAGAATCTTACGGGCAATCAATAACCGTTCAATAATATGTATAAAAATCACAACTGAGATATTCTAAACAATGTCACCAAAAAAGAAAATTTCTACAAACCAACTAGACTAATAACAAAAAACACTACATTGAGTGTCCCTTACATACATGAGTCTAAAGAACGCCACATCATATGTAAGATATCATACCTATTTTCACATCCCACCCAATACCTTTCAAATCATTATCTAATTACTTCCGTATACAAAATGACACGATCTTTCTCTCGGATATAGTATACTACGCATCCTCGTAATTCGTAACTATCACAGATAACATTAATTATTAGATATATCATAATATTCAAAATATTTTTTTTAAACATTTAAATGTATTAAATATATTAAGTCTTACTCGTATATATAAGAAGTATATTCAACACATGCACTTAAATGAAAGGAAAATATACATGACTAAGATCTAAACAATTACCGATTAACACAGACCCTCTGATAGGCTCATAAACATCATGAGATATTGTTATGGTGACTTACTTATGTACAACATGGACTCTTCCTCTTTGCTCAATAAATGCCAACGGCAATTAACTCTCGCCGGTATCTAGTAAGATAGTTCGAACTCTACTTACCAGGCGCATATTTCTTCCCTCTGTACTCTATTTTCTTAATACACTTGTTTCTACTTTATACCGTGTTCATGTCTTCATTTCGGTTCCTTTAAACAGGGCCACAACAGATATAAGCTAACACAGTTAATTAAACACAAGTATCTTACACGAAACAATACAGATGTCATACATGTCGATAGGAGGTTTATATTGACCAGTCAACTTATTTTGATATTACTTTTGATATTATTTGACATTTTTTACTGATAAAACACATCCTCATTATAACGACGCCCCACCATAGCTATTAATCTAGAAGTATAAAAATAGTGTAATAATCAAATATAAACCCCATCGTCAACTTACATAAAGTAATATAATCTTAAAGGCTTTAATAACACCACCCTAAATCAGACCCACTCACTGAAAAATAAACAACAACACACACTATCACCCTAAATCTGGCTACATCATTGAAGCAGAGAAACATACAACATACATTATCAAAAATTAACATCGAAGAGTTAAACATTATAAAATACCTATGATTTATACAACTAATGAAGAAGGGCATACATACGGTTTTTCCAGTCTATCAGGGGACATTTCTTGTGCATTCATAACACCGAAAGTATCGTGGGTTTATTGAAATATATATGTGAGTTAAACATTTACAAACACAGAAATTGCATTCTCGTGTGCTTAAATGAAAAAAAGAGTGGTTATATAATTTCGACAATATGTACACATCTGTTTTGAAACACATCCAATACAAAATCGGTTTACTTTAATACATGTTACACTTACATTATGTAGCTTGGTACTTAAAATATTTTTACATGATGTATATATATATATATATATATATATATATATATATATATATATATATATATATATATACGACAAACAGAAAACAGGTTAAAATGCAGGAGAAAAACAAAAACAAGAGATCTGACCGATTTGGTTCGTGTTTTCTAAAGACGTCCGCTAACACGAACGAAACCGGTAAAATCTCTTGTTTTTCTTTTTCTCCTGCATTTTAACCTCTTTTCCGTTTGCCATTTTTTTCACACACACACACACACACACACACACATATATATATATATATATATATATATATATATATATATATATATATATATATATATATATATATATATATGTATATATATACATATATATACATATATATATATATATATATATATATATATATATATGTGTGTGTATGTGTGTGGGCGTGTGTGTGTGGATAAGGGAGAGAGTAATACTAATAATCAAACGGTAATCATAAGAAATTGCATCTCATTAAATGTGTGTTCCGGTGTCAATCGATAGAGTAACAGTCATCTAAAACATGGAATTAGAAATCATTTCACTTCTTTCTTCATGACAAAATGAATCGGAAATATTGATCAAGATTTAATCTAAATTTTTTTTAACTCGATTAAAAATGAAACCAATATGACCTGTAAAACACTGACGAAACAGATTTGTGTGCGTAGCTTGTAGTACAATAAGGTATTGAACACAAATGTAGACGGATAACTAACTCTACTATATATATATATATATATATATATATATATGCGTGTGTGTATCCCTATCTAGTTGTCACCCTACTAAGACAGAGTTTGACACAAGCTTTTTTTTTCTAATGTGAACAAATCCAGAGCCCCGCCACCCCTACGACAAACAGTCTAAAAGGATTTCTCTTTCCCTGATCGAATACAGAATATATAAAGTATATTATCAGAACATATATTACAATTTGATGTTAGCAAAAGTACGTGTTTCTGTTGGATATACTTGTAAGTACAATTAGATAAAATACCCGGAAGTTCATAAACATATCTTGTCATCAAATATAAATCACAAATGATAAGAGCAGATGTAAATCCTAACACATGTACTCCTCTTCCCGTGACTGAGGCACGTTGATCGTTTCCATGGGGAAAATTCTCTTTTGAAATGACCGTCTCATGACAAATAAAGAAACAACAATATTCTGAATTTGAGGAAAGACTATTAAGATTTTGACAACGCCTTCTCTTCTGATAGCAGACAGGTTCGCTTCGGGCTAAGAAAATCTGGGGCCTTTCCTTCCTTTACTTTATAATCGATTCTTAAGGCATTCCTTACATACGCTATTTCTTCTAAAGCCTCACAACGAAGTTCATTACCTCTCTCGCCTAATCTATATCTCTTTGAGCCATGTGACGTCACGTCCGCCTCTATTTACAAGAGGGTGAGGTTATATTAACTTACCCCATCACCTCGCTTCGCGTTGTACATGTCAACGTTGGCCCGAGAAGCCAAAACATTAGTTGTATACTAGCAAATGTACCTTTACTATTTAACAATTTTGTCCCTTTAGTTTAAATCATATGATGCATGTTTATTTAATTTAATTTTGGCATACGATGCCTGCTGCACACAGTTCAATGTAAAAGGGTTATATTGTATAGATTTTCGAGGGTATATTGTACTTTAATATATTTCTTAAATTATTAATGCGTGGTCAAACACGATAGATACGATAGGAATAGACATTGATTTAGCTATTTCCACATTTCCTTACGATATCCATTAGATCTAACATACGTGTGCTAGTGTCTATCTGTAACGTAAAGCAGGCAGTAGACATCTCTCTTAGTTAACACGTGTTATAATACTTTCAAGCCGACGTATATGTCTCTTTGTTTCTGAATCAATATTTTGCAGACTTTTTCAGAAATGTATATAGACGTGTTTCAGCTTTAAACATGCCTCGAATCTTGGAGTATTTTATCCCAGAACTCCCACCGCCGCAACCACCATCAGTGGTACGTACACCTGCTGATGAAACCTCGAGTTTATCCTTCCGTCATTCTGCTATCATCGCTGATAAGCCGATGGCATAAACGTGTTCACTGCAGATAGCTTGTTGAATTATTAATTAACCTTTTTTTCTTTCGTTTTCACATTGACTTCGTGCGCCTTTGATCAGCCAGTCCCGATCAATAATTTCACATCTCTTCTTCACGTATTTGTTCGTATTTATGACCTAATTTGATAAAAAACAGAAATCGTGCCCTTTTAAGTCTCTTTGGAGTCTCCATTTTTTACTTTAGGTTCAGCGCGACATTGTACACAAATACACATACAGATTGTCGTATACACAAACACAGAGGTGCACGTTTATAATAATGCGTAACTATACACGTACGATTTATATAGAAAAATGAATAATATATGCCGCATTACACACCGGTTACGCAAAACAAGTCGCTTTACACAAACTCGAGAAATCACATAGCGCATGTTTCAATCTGCGCATGCACAAGAACATCTGCATACAATCAGACTCTATATGGAAACAACAGATCATATATATATATATATATATATATATATATATATATATATATATATATATATATATACTAGCTGGGGCAGTCCCATGGTGTTGCCTGGAGAAATATAAAATTATGAATTAAAATTTGTAGACATCCGATAGAACGCAAATAGGTCACATCGGACAATATTACTGGTTAGAATAATTGTCAGCTTAGAATTGCTGAAGGGTGAACAACAGGAGGAAAGGAATGCAGGAAATAAGAAGAAGGCGCGGTAGTAGCAGTCTTCTTTCTCATCCCATGGTACTGACATTTCCCAAACATCCGCTCTACTTATGATAATAGAGCCCTATTAAATACAATTCATGTTTTATTCGTATAGTAATTCGATTTTTGTTAGAAAAGAAAAAGTAGAAAAATTTAGTATAGTTCCTGAGCACTAATGAAACAGAAATATAATTAAGGCACCTGCAGAGCAATAATAAACCATGTGTGCACATAAAGAAATGATTATATTCACAATTGTTAAAGTGCGCTATATTCTATTGATTTCTTTTCAAATTACAAAATGCAAATGTTGAAATAAAAAAATCTGGCCCACATTACTTCCTTCCCACCCTCTCTCGTTAAAAAGTGTGTGAGTTGACTGTAACTGAACGCTTAACCTTTAGGTATTGGATCTATGGCGATAACCACTCAGCCACGGAAGCGAGCAAGAAAATATATTGGAAAATAGGTCAGGAGAATACGCGTGTAGCTTGCATGTGTTTTATAGTACGATCCGCCAGTGGCGATGGTGACAGTGTCAGTACTGAAGTGTTAGGGGGGATAGCTTATGCTACCAGCTATTTGGAGTATGTTTTAGGGAGAGTCGAAGATGGTGGGCAGAAAGTAATATTTAGTGCTTGAGAAAAATAATAACACATTTAGTAAAGCACGCTCCAGTTAATAAGGGTAATATAATGGTGAGTTTAGTAGCATATGATGCATGCTGCTATTTTCCATTCTTCAAATAGATGTTTTATATCACTGGTGTTCTATTATCTTCTCCAACTCAATATGTATTTATTAGTGTGTTATACAAACCGATATGTTAAAACCAAGAATATTCAAAACCATTTCAATCAGAGTTGACTAGTTCAATGAATATAAAATTACTTTTGACGTGTTTCTTCGATTTAATAGAGAATCATTATGGGAAACTATCGGTTAGGTTAATTATATACACGAATATACTAGCACATAAAAATGCGTAAATCATTATTTTTTTTAAACTAAAAAACAATAAACAAAAAATA
This sequence comes from Sepiola atlantica, assembly GCA_963556195.1. NCBI lineage: Eukaryota > Metazoa > Mollusca > Cephalopoda > Sepiida > Sepiolidae > Sepiola > Sepiola atlantica. The sequence continues at coordinate 116,308,938 of OY744521.1, forward strand.
TCCGGCAAAAATATTAAAAATAGTGTAAACATTTCATTAATTATTTTTATTGGTAATTTTAATATCTAAAATAAATCGGTTTTCATAAATAATTCCAAGTCGTTCAGATGCGTTAAATTCATTTGCAATTAAACGGCTGTTTGCAACGTAACATTTGTAACAACTTCGTGCATCCAGATTTTTAAAAATTATTTTACGTCATATTGCAAATGTTAGTTTTTAAGTGTTAGTTTTATGAAAACACAACTGCGCTAAGAAGTTATTTTGTTAATTACTTGACTTCATATTACACATGCTATTTTTAACTTTTCTTGCAAAGCAAAAATTATAACGTGACTATATTTTAAATTATTTTTTCTAAAAACCCCTTCTGATTTGCAATACGTCTCCACAGTGAAAACCCCGAGGAGATTCCACTAGTACAATTATAACACGAAATAATATAGCTTACTTGTTATATTTGTCCGTATTTATTTCAACAGTGTTTACTACCAGTATTAAAATATACTTTTGGCAATCTAGCTACATGAAAGTCCCTGTGTGTCGCTACTTAAACGGTTCGCCTGAAGAATTATCAATCAGCGAAACATAAATATGTATGTGTTGCTTGAATACTACATGCCATAAACAATAATGAATTATTTCATATGCTCTATTTATAAAGATACACGTAAATAGATACTTCCTCCGATCGCCTACTTTGCTAGGCTTGAAAGATGAAATCATGATGAACAAACTACATACACGGAATTTCAAAGGATAAGGTAGTAACGAACATATGCTACACTAATCTTCCAATGACTAGGTAATTTCTGGTAGGATTGTATCATCACAACAGTACAGGTAATACAGTACTCTTCAAAAATAGAGGAGGTGATACATGGGAGGATCTCCCCATAAAAGCAGAAGGTAATGCCTGTGAATACAGTATCATAGCAACTTAAACTATACTACACTACAATCTGTCCCTACCCCCAACAAGATTGGACATTGTCTCATGACAAAAGAATAGATACTGCATAAACCCTCCCTCACAAGAGGGTATAAGACAGGGGATGATTAAAAAAGGAGTAGGTAATTCCTGGGAGGACGGTCCTATGACAACAAAACAGTACTACACTAACCTATCTCCATTAAAATATAATACATTGATAGATTAAATCAGTTTTTCCGGGGGTCATCCATTTATAATGACGAGTTATAAACAAATATGTTTTAATAGTTTCTGTGTCATCATCATCATCATTATTATTATTATTATTATTATTATTATTATTATTATTATTATTATTATTATTATTATTATTATTATTATTATTATTATTATCATCATTGGGAACGAAGTTCTTTTTTATAAAACAATGAGTTAAGTTCCTCAATGTCTCACTTCTATCGAATCTTTTCTCTCCGAAAGGTCTATTGAATTAGTTGCTGATAGGCAAACATTCTAAGCTCATGGTATCGATGTTGGTGTACTCCAGGGAGTCATTATGGGCCTAATCTTATTTCTGATCTTCGAAAATTATCTTCCAAATCATATTCTGAGATTATCTCTGCAGATGACACAACTATCTTAGGTAGCGCTACGAAGAGCAGTGATGACAAAGATCTTGCTGACTCGCTCTTTCTCGCCCTCTTTACCTTACTATCTTCTCTTTCTCTTTCACATTATTTCTCTTTCTTTCTCTCTTTCTCTCTCTCTCTCTCTCTTATTTTATCTTGCGAATTAAAGCAGGGGGTGCAATTGAAGAAAAGTGTATTGTTACTTTTAACACCTCAGAAATTAAGCTTTTCTCTTTTGACCCCTCTTGCTTTGATCTTTATTTCTTTACGGTTGAAATGAATCTCGTTTTCCTTAAGGAAACCGTCTTTTTTATGAGCTCCTTGGATTGGCTTTTACTCTAGACCTTAAATGGAAGACTTACATTAATCTGTTGCTGACGTCGCTGAAAAGATGATTTGATCATTCTATCGTTCCAGAAAGTACCTCACTCCTGATATATTCCTCTACCTTTATCATAGCCAGATTCGTCTTAAGATAGAGTTCTGCTTTTATAACTGTTGTTTACTTGTAAATAGTCCGGGAGGAAGACATTAACACGGTGTTTAGAGAAAACAATTATATTGAAAAATTATAATACACTACCTGTATAGACTGGTGTGCTTCTAGGTATTTAATTCCTTCTCACCGCAGGAATATGTGGAACCATGCCGGAAAGTGGGGAGCGAATCCAGAACCCCTAAAAAAGGAGCACTCTAGCCAATAAAAAATTGCCTGATCAACCCTGTCGGCATTCCCCGGTCAGCGCCTCAGGCAGTAAGCAATGAACTTAGGAGAGGCAAGGGTCTCCTAAGACAACCCTGGACCTAATACCTCAGCTCGACAGACAAAAAGGCCACTGAAATGATTAAGTTCTTGCCGGACTGATTGTCGAGCGCGAATCTTCGACTGGTATTGACTTGTTCGCCGTCTCTAAGCAACTAACCTTACAGAAAGACCGCATGGGCTGGTGTGGACCTAAGAACGGGGAGCATGTACTCCCAGTATTTATGGTAAGTAGAAAAGTTCAAGTAGTCCGTATAGGTAAGATAGCATACCTGCTCTCAAGCCTTGCCTCCTCAGGAGTCGCAGTACCGTTTCCTTTTTGTATTGCCGCTATCATGAGGCTGCTTGGAGTAGCTGTATATCGAAGGTGGCGTATCTGGTAACAAAAACATCTTCGTGGACAATGCTGTCAATGACTTCCAATAGTCGTCTTTGAATTTGATGTAGGTGTCTATTCTTAGAAAACTGTCTACCTCTATCAAATTCAGATTGGATATCTTCCAGCTTTATAATCTAGACTTAATTTGGGAGCATATATTTAGATTTTAAAAAAATGTATTATATACTTCGACATTCAACTTCAAAACAAGTCATTCGTAATTCCATAGTCTTTAGAATTTCTAAAAACTGTCTGAGTTTAAACTATTGCGATGCTAGCTCTTAAACTATACATTCATTCTCATTAACGTTCAATTAATTATCCTAAACATGTGACTTACATTCTGTCAGTAAAGTATTAGCTTATGCGCTTCAATTTTTGCCGACAATTTATTTTGTGCACATTTCATTCGATGTTAACGGTTGAAACAAATTTCTTCCTTTCGTTTTTTTAACACGGTCATCCGATTTTTTATTTTCTAGCTAAAAATCTTGGTTGGTAACTCTTAGATGTAGAACCGCTGCATCAAGCCTACGCCAAATTGATTATTAGTGTTTTTTTATACAAACATCATAACTTTTTTAGTAGTTATGTGTACAGTAATGTTGGTAATCATTTCACACTCGAATTTGAGTTGATTAGCAGTCATAGTTCTGGCTATTCTCTTTTTTACTTTTTGTAGTTTTATTTGTTGACCATTATCCATGTAAGCCACTTGCTGAGTTAATTGCGGATTACAGCCAATTAAAACAAAAAGTTGGGTAAAATAAATATAATCTACTTGTTTATGCTCTTGAATAAGCAACTTATATCATATTCATTTTTACTTTGTGGGTTTCTTTGTTTATTCTTATCCTCGTGTGTCACTTGGTAATCTAATTGCAAATTACAGCTAATAAGCAATAAACAGATTTAGTATAATGAAGAGGATGTTTTAAGTAATGTCACTGTACACGCAGCTTCTAGTATATAATTTTTACTTTCTGGTGTTCTTTGCTTATTTCTTTCCTTATAGTTTATTGGGTGAATTGATTACTAATTACAGATAATTAAACCAAAACAGGTTTGATATATTAAATAATATCTACTTGTTTATGCTCTTGTACACGAAGCTTATAGCGTCATCTTTTTTAATGTTTTATTTTTTAAATACTGTCCGTTATATTCAGGATGAATTATTGACATATTGGACAGTATAGTTTATGCCAATGGTAATATCTGAATACAACTATGTGTCCGACCTGGATACAACAATAAAAAATGGGCATAACACTTTTAATATTGCATTCCCTGAATGAAAAGCTTGTTGCTGTAGATTTGATGTATTATTCTTGGTTCCAGAAATAATCACTCGCTCCTCACGATGCACCAAGAATTCTGGCAATAAATTTGAGTTATTCATCAAAGTAATGTCATCTGAGATAAATTACTGCGATATTTATGTATGTGTCATTTCCATTTTATACAGCGATGGCATAAATACGAGACCTTTGCGACCATTGCGACGCTTATATCACATGACCAGGCGCATATGAAATATAAGAAAAAACGGTTAGGCACGTATCTCTGTAAACAATATACACCATAGCACGTACACATATAGATACACACACACACATACACACACACACACATATATATATATATATATATATATATATATATATATATATGTGTGTGTGTGTGTGTGTATATATATATATATGGGGTGAAATAAATCTATCCGCTAAAATGTGTTGTCAGTGATGCACTAATGATTGCCTCATTGAGGATATGTGTAATGGGTGCTCCTTTACATATATATATGTATATATATATATATATATATATATATATATAATGTATATATATATATGTATATATATACATATATAATGTATATATATATGTATATATATATATACATATATAATGTATCTATATATATATGTATATATATACATATATATATATAATGTATATATATATATGTATATATATATATGCACATATATAAAATGTATATATATGTATATATGTATATACATACATATATATATACATATATATATATATATATACATATATAATGTATATATATATGTATATATATACATATATATATATAATGTATATATATATATGTATATATATGTATATATATATATGCACATATATAAAATGTATATATATATATGTATATATACACATATATATAATGTATATATATGCATATATATGTATATACATACATATATATATATATACATACATATATATATATATATATATATAGTAGAATACCATCGGTAATGTAAAAAACACTTTTCATACTCTAATGGTGTGAGGATATGACTGTAAGAACGCCGCATATTGTAGTAGAAATCACTTTTCGGATCCCAGCGTGAACCACTAATTATAGCTAATCACACTGAGAAGTCGTGTGTAGCGAAACAGCTGCCAGTTTAATATACATATGTATGTATACATATATATATGTATATATATATATATACTCATATTTCTATGCGTACGCATAATCATATATAAGTTTTTTGCTTTTCGTATGTTATGCCTGACGAATAAATAAAACTCCTTAATCTTCATCGTGCCATTCGTATATAGTCTTCTTTAAATTATCTTCTAGTTTGTATTTTGTTCGGTTTTCTGGTGAAAGCGGAGTTTTGTTTCGAGTAAGTAGCCTGGATTATCTATGTTTACATTCGACACCTCTAAAAGCACGTGCACATTTTCATTTTGTTCAGAATTTGTGATTAAATCATGGAATGGAGTTATTTAACATTTTTTTAAAATGTTATCAATCGATTTGTATATATATAAGTACAATCCCTCTAATATGTGTTGAGCACTGTAGTTGGGTCATGTCACATATTCGTGCTTTGCCTAATGCAAAGCTCTTTGTAAATACACAAATTGAGCACGGTTTTGGCGGCGGTTAATGTTTATAAAAATATACATCATTGATACCATTTACGAGCGCTTCTTCCGTTGGCCTAATGGAAAAATGCTGACTCTTATGAATTCCGTAGTTGAAGCTTCGATACCCTGCTAGGGCGAGGTGCTAGCTACACTGAAGAAGTGTGATACAGCGAAACAGTCTGCCTTTTGATGACTATATATATATATATATATATATATATATATATATATATATATATATATATATATATTCCGTTGGTTTATATTCATCTATATCTAAAGTACTCTTTTACATCGCTGTACAATTCTCTGAAATGTAGCCGACATATCTAAAGATGAAATCATTATTATTAAAAGTGTAGAAAGTCAGTTTAATAGAATCAATGGATCAATGGATAAAAGCTAAGATGGCAAACTTATTTTACCTGGCGATAGGTTCCCTGGACCTGGATGGGGGCATCAGATTGTGTAGGGGGATGTATTCTATATATCACTACAAATATATATTATAATACTGATAGCTGCTAATATAGAAAATATTGATCAGCTCTAATACAGAAATCAAATAAGGTCAAGGGCGAAACCTAAAAAAATGATACATAAACAATTAAAAAATAAGCCTAATTCGACGTATTAGTTAACATGAAGTAACTAACCTTTTACATGCAACTTATTACTTAAATAAAAATGCATACATATTTAAACAATAACATCAACCCAATATATGTGAACCCAAAGTCCAATCATATCCCCATCAACAATACAACAGTATACTAGTTCTATCCAACGTTACATTTAAACCCCAGCTCTAAAATTTGTTAGCATAACATTATTAGGTTTATGCACAAGAAACTATATACCAATGATTATGATGAAAAAAAAGTGAAGGAAGAGAAATATGATTTAGTTCAGAGACTAAAACTTGGCAAATCAATAATATTGAAAATAGACTTTAGCGTAACTAATACAGTGCACACCATATTCAATACCAAAATAATTTAGCTGTCCCACAACTACTTTGAAAACTTAGAAAAATATTAAAAATACACAATGACATGATATAAAACGAAAGCAAAAGAAAACAAAATAAAAACTGAATACGTAGAAAAAGTTATCCCTTTAAAAACAATAACAGAAAATACAACAATTATATATTCACTATTGATAGTAATAACTCAACTATAGAAGTTACAATGTAAATAATGAATGAAAAAAAGTAACTGTAGAACTTGTGCATATTATTCACTACAAATAACTGCTTTACGATATTCATCGTTTGCAAGCCACAATATATCCCTGGAAATCCGAATAACTAAATATACTACGTATAAAAACATTAATTCGAATGTAAAACTAATTGTAATAACCATAAACGCACATCAAACAAACAAAAAAACACTAAGTAAGAACATTACTCGCGAAATATTACTTGGAGCTCAAAGAGGGCAGCTGCTACCTAATAATTGTGTTGGGATATTACGAGTGGCCAGTAAATTAAGACATTTACACGATTCGTGTAGATTATGCTTCAATGAAAAGCTCGAAATTTTAAATCTAAAAAAAATCCACAAAACTTACTAAATTGTAGTAGCGAAATATCAACTAACTGTTGACATATAATGAACTAAAACTTCAGGGCACCAATATATATATATATATATATATATATATATATATATATATATAATCAAAAATGATAAACACGCACCTAAACTTAATCAATATCTAAAGTAGCGACCAGTTACACAAATAGATAGACAATTATTTCAATCCACCTGTACTAAAATAATATCACCAATGTATTGACACTAAAAAACACAAAGTCGTCAGACCAGACCCTAAACAAAAGAAAAGTTGCCAAACAAAGTTCAGCCAGGCCGGTGTTTAAAGTTGAAACGTTGCCCACTGAGGGAGTAATAGCAACGGATGTGTTTGATTAGTTTGCGAAAGTAAACACAAAGCCCATATAAAAGCAATCACCAACACAAATCGAAGTCGGATCATTTCCTGCGAGAGTGTAACATGGGCGTCTCTGTGTAGCTTACTTTCCATTGATATATGTTCATATTAATACTACTAATCTTTACTTACGTATTGGATTAAATATTGAAAATGTATTCGCAATATATTATATAAATTCATAATATTATATATGCATGTAAATCAATATATATATATATATATATATATATATATATATATATATATATATATATATATATATGGGTGGGTGCTTTAGCATTAGAATCAAAGAGACACTTGTTAAAGTTCATAATTCCATAATTATTGGGAAATAAAAAGCTTGTTCCCATATTAATTGCGTTTAATACTTTGTTTACTATCATCCTAGTCTCCGATATAGACGTTATTCAATACCAATTCTACCTTTCACCTAACGAAAGCACGTTACGTTGTTGATCTCAATAATCCATCGAATTCTGGTAGCTTGTAGCGCCACTTTCAACTTCACCTGCTGTGCTTGTGACATCACAATGGTTCAAGTAAAGACAATGTACTCAACTTTGAAGTGAGAATATATAGAAGTATAATCAATGGTGTCTAGAGATTACGGCGTGAAGCGTATATTTGAAATTAATGCGATAACATTTTCTTAATTATTAGTATTTTAAAATAGTTTAAAGTTTTATTTTTATCACCAACGCTCAAAGTATAATAATAACAAAATGTTAATTCCAATTAGCCCCTATTTACTCCACGACGGCAAAGTGTACTGTTTTCTTTATTATTAATTACTTTTCATGGGTTTGCTCACATTACAAATATTTAAAATGAAGTTTTATTTAGAATACGCTGTTTTTGTATAAGACCACACATGCTATTTTATGGCTTCCCATGTTTTATATTACTAACGATGATTTGGTATCTGTATGTTTGAGGCTGAAAGTATACTATTACTTCTCATGCTTCTCGTACTGTACTTCGATACAATAGACGCATTAACGCAATTATGTTTTCTAGGGGGTAGAGTCGTGATTTTTATAGCGTGAAAAACTTATAAGTTATGTATAAATATAAGATGTAGAAAATTAAGTCAAATGCTTATAAAAAGTTAAATAACACAAATATGTATTTATTTTTCACATTTATTTTGCTTATTTCATTCGGCTTATTAAATTGGTGTTGTTGTTGTTTTTGTTTCTGTTGTTAACGTTATAAGAATTCCGCATAGAACTCACTAATTATTCCTTCAGGTTTGTTTGTGTTTTCATAACGTCTTTCTTGTTGTTCGCAGCTATTCGTTAAATGTGCAGGCGTTTTACCTCAACACCGAGAGCAGAATGGTTCAAATGTTTCATTCGAAGTCGGGAAAGTTTGAGCAAAGTACAGACTAAAGAATAGCACACTCGATTAATTTGCGATTCTGCGTCTTACAAGTATTTTCTTCACATATGTAGAGGATGAAAGATCCTGACGCCAACTCCGCCTGAATTTTCAGCAGAGCTTTGCTAGACGGGTTGCGGCCTAAAACGGCATGGTGCCAAACGTGTCTTCCATGGGTGACCCTGTCGGGAACAGGAATTCCAGATCGCTCCTTCCACGATGAGGAAGAGGGTGGCATTGCTGCTGTCGTCGAGGTATTATTCATGTCATCTCCTGTCTGTTGTTTTAAAGCTAGTAACTAATACATGTTGAACAGTATCTGCTTGATGCAGAAGATTTCATGTTTAATTCCCAACGAATGCAAACATTGTTCGGGTCAAATATAAATTTCTCTAGTCTTTCAAACCGCTTTATTTTCCTTGATCACTTCACAAATCTCTCGCAAAAAAGAGAACCGACAATTTTCGCATTCCAACAAAATGAAGATAAATACTACAACAGTTGTATTATTATGATAATAATAAAATTGTTGTAGTAGTTATCTTTTTCAGTAAAGATTGATTTTTTTTCCAAAAAATTCTCGAAAAAGATTTAGACTCAGACACGTCCCAAGATGCAGTACTCCTGCAACATGTGGGAAGGTGTAGTTCAGAGCATTTGTTCTTCCCGTTACAAAGTACAAATACGATTCAACAATCTAGTGAAGGATTATGTTTTAACATCGATACATCCGTTTTCTCAAAAGACAATACGTCGCTAAACATTCTGTACTTCATATTTATTTTTATTTATGACTAAAACCGAAAATAAGTGTTTAAAGCCAAACCGCATTCGGTGTTGATGATTATATTTTGTTAATAACGTTCGTAAAAGTTGTTATTGAGAACAAGAGAGCAGCGGCGGAGGGAAGAGAAAATGGAAACCTTGACTGCCACATCACCACCGAAACCCGACTAGTGAATTCCGTCGACGAAGTAGACGAACAGTGGAGGATCAAGGAGCACACCATGGGCTCCAAGTTTCTTTCATGGCAGGCGTTTGACTGAACCCCGAACGTTGACATTCCCCCTGTAAAGCATTAACAGCAAGAACTCGACGCACTACCAACACTACGAAGAACCTTTCTTCCTTCATCGGTGTACCTAAAACTAAATGAAACTTCGATGAATAGAGTTTTTCTCAAAGAACTTCTTAACCGTGGAGCATTTCGCCGCTAGGCTAATATCCAACACACTACAATATGGTTGCACTCAATATCAACAAACACCTGTCGAGACGTATTCTTAAGTAATCGAACTTTACTTACTTCGTCTATCGTTCTCAATCGTCTAATATTACCTGTTTGTCATCAAACTGATATCGTTCACCTTTATCCTCGAGGGGCTTTTGGACTCTATAAGTATTCGCCTAGTGTGTTGAACTTCTTTTTCAAAATGTTAAAATCTATTTCTGAAATATTCGAATCGGTTGCCGAAAATATAATATCCATTTCTTGATGATTACAATTAAAAATAAAAGCATCTGAAGACATACACACGTACGGGAAATTTGACATAGTTTGTTACGTATTTTCGCTTCAATATAAACTTCAATATAATCTTCATCACAATTACATCTACCAGTGTAATCAATATATGTTATTAATTGCCCTGTTATTATTTGTATTTTTTCCAAATTGTTCTTACAAATATACACGCACATCTTCCCAATTATATTAAGCAATTTAAATATCCCTATCTAAGACCACACATCACACCGACTCGAACAGGCTGTTTCTACGTGTTGAAAACGGAGACATCTTAATAGCTTCAAGCTAACATTTTTCCCCGCAGTCTTTTTGTATAGTTTCAAGTTTAATTGGTTATATAATTCCTATGTAAATATAGATTTACTGATATGCCTGCCTAATGTTTGTAAATAATCCACACTTGTTTGTAATAACACAAGATGGCTGGGATATTATTACACCCTTTAATACGCTTCATAAACACATTCAGTCTAAAGAGTGGTGCTAATAAAATGACTCTTTAACTACGCATCATATTTCTATTTCTGCCTATTTTATCTATTACTAACGAAGAGTTGGTATCTGTATGGTTCAAGCTGAAAGTATACTATTACTTCTAGTACTTCTCGTATTGCACTTCGATTACTTATAAAAAAGTATATATGTGTGCCCGAAGCCGAAACTATACCATTACATTTATTAAAATATCAATACTCAATCCAGGGATTGAAATGTAGTATATCTTCTGTAAACAGGAGAATCATCCCAAGCATTACCTTATTATTTGTTCAAGCAATGCAGTATATATTTGTTCGTCATGATGGAATCTTCACAGATATTACCTTCTCCATTTTGTGTGTGAGGAGGGACGCTTTGCAGTATCTATTCTATTGTCATTAGACCGTCCTTCCAGGCATTAACCCTCTACATCTGGGAGATAGTGTAGTATCTGTTTGGTTGTCATGAGAAGATCATCCCAGGCATTACCAATTCTTTTGGGAGCTATAGAGTGTTCGTAAATAAAACTTGTCACAATTGGCTGTTCATTAGCAAAGTAAATACGTATGTTGTATATACTGGAATATTATACGATAGGATGGAGCATATTATTGGAAATCATTATAATTACATGATAATAACATCGTTGTTAAGGGTAAAAGGAGGTGCAAAGACCTCCTCTACAGGGGCACAGACATTACTGAAATTCTGAGGAGTCTTATTGCCATTCAAATTCGAAAAAAAGGCTAACGACCGTTGTCAGCGACAGATGAATGGTAAACGGTAGTTGGGAGAAATGAGTTTCAATCGGCATCAACCTAAGCCGAGATTACGAAACATCCGAGGAGACCTGCTGTCACTCTGACTCCAGAGATAAACACCTGTTGTTTCCAGAGAGCGCTCATTCGTTATACTCGTTTAAGTACTTTTAGTAAATACATCTTTTACTTATTAGGAGTTGGTATATGTCTGCCTGAAAACGAGACTATACTATCACTTTTATATCATATCGAAACAATACTATTACAATCGTTCAATGCACAATTCATGAGGACACTGTAGTACCTGTTGTGCTACTATGAGACCACCCTTTCTTGATTATGTCCCGCTTTTTCACAGAGAGATTAGTGTAGTATGTGTTCTATGGATGTGGTATAACTCCTCCCATTGATTATATTTTCTTTTTTGGGAGGTGTATTTTAATGTATGTTTTGTTTACAAAAGACGTTCGTCCCAGACATTACCGCCTCTTTTGGAGCTACTGTATTATATGTTTTGTTTTCATGAGACAATCTTTACAGGTAACATCTTCTACTAAGGGGTAGTGTATCATGTTTTCGTACCTTCTATTTATACAATCACAAATTATTGCTAGTAATAATTTTAAAAAATGCTATGAGCAAGAGGAATAGACCATTCTTTTTATATGCATTCACAAAATATTAAATATCTGGGATGCACATTTTTTTCGTTACGAAAATAGAAAAACACATGTGTATCGCTCATACCTTTGTTTCTTTATTTTCTTTCTTAATTATTCGAAAGGAGTTCCATTGAAACAAATTACATTAAAAGCCTTCAGAGTTTCAAATAAAGCAACCTGATTCATTATTTAAAACGGATGTTGTTGACTTAATTATGTTATAATTACTATTTTAAGATACGTTAATTAGCGGCTACTAATCAATTTTACATTGAATTGTGTCAGGTAATTTCTTTGAAAACGTTTTGTCAGCAATCAGGACCAGGAAGTTATAATTGATTAACAAACATCTGTTGAAGAGCGATATCCGCTTGGGAGTTGGAAGGTATCGGCTGAAATTCGGAAAATGGCAGCAATTGAATGTTATTGATCAATGCCACGTCGTTTTCCAGGCGCAATGAAGAAAAAGAGTCATAAAAGTATTACTCCTGTAGATACAATAGCTGTGTATTTAACTGAATAGTATACAGTTATACAATGCATATTGTATATACTAATAAACCATAACAGAGGTTAACCAACTTTTATGCAGTGCCACTAATGTGCTTTACGGGAACACCATCCGAACGCCTGTAATGTTTAGTAGATGTTCATGCAGGACGTTTCTTGTTATGGTAACGTGGCCTGGCGCCGTTATCTTTGTTGAAGTTTCTATGTTACATAAAACAGACTAACAGCACTTACTACAACCGGTAAATTCCTGTAGCTAAGTTTTTTCTTCCAGCTGGTTTGATCGACTGAAATACACGGTGACACTTTCGTAATCCTACATCCGTGTCGTTATCTATTATGTATTTGTCTATACCGGTTAACGGCATCACGATGGCAGCCTTTAGAAAAAAATAGTCAAGGGTGTTGCAGTCGGGTGAGGATAAAGGCAGAAAGTCCGGCGACCAGTTGACCAGAAGAACATTGTTGAGCTGCCACGCCTTAGTCGCATTAGTCTTATGTACAGATTCCGAGTCCTGCTGGAAGACGTAAGGGGAATCTGATGGCGATCTCGTCTATCCAGGGTCCCATCAGAGGAACAAAGCATAGGACGTTCTCGTGATTCTATGACAAACTTTGCTCTCTCGTTTTCGATAAGTTGATTGTCTTCATTAAAATTGACATTTGTTTCCACATATTCTTTCTTTAAACAAAATACCAGAGTTTGATGTTCATCAGATGTTCATATTGGAGATTTCTTATGAAAATGTGTTCCAACTTCATTAACTTCCTTTAGGGGGACACCTTACATAATAATGAAATACATTACATACTTGTTTTCTTTAGCCCGTACATATGTCTAGCTTGTACTGTTCTGATCACAAATGACGACTCGAAAACGAAAATTATTTTGAATTACTTACTTTTATTGTTGAGTTACGCTTTCATAATCCTACATGACCACTCATATATTTATATACCGTGGGTTCCTCATCGAACACACTAGGTGAGACAATGAACAGGCCATCTTCGTGAGTCAGTGTTAATTTTAGATAGCTCGTTGCTCGATCGGTGGATCGTATTTATCAAAACTGTTCTATATTACTATATTCTATATTTAAATAACATAGCACAAATGCTTATTTATGAAACCTAAAAATCACAACATGTCAAGACAAAGAGCAGCTAAATTTTAAAAAAACTAAGAACTACATTCCAATATTCCAATATGTTTAATCATCGAACTTTTGTAACACTTCTCATCAATATAGTAAAAACTTACTTAGTATCATCATCATCATCATGATCATCATCATCATCATCATCATCATCATCATCATCATCATCATCATCATCATCTTTTTTGATCAATCTTAGGGAAGGAATTTTTCCTTGGTGTCCTTCCACCTTGTTTTGTATCTGGCTAGGCGTGGCCACATAGTAGCCAGTAAGCTGTATAGGTCGTCTCTACACCGGGTGGTTTGCCTTCCTCTACTACTATTCCATTGTATTTCGGTCCATGATGTCTCTCTATATGCCCATCTGTTGTCTGTATATCTTGAAAGGTCGCCTACTCGTCTACGTTTTGCCGTTGGTATGATGGTGATTTATATTGTCTACCACTGTATTATTAAGTCCCCATGTTTCACAACGATATGTCATAACAGGCATGGTGTATTAATTGAGCACTTTCTGTTAAATGTTCATAGTTGACTTTATACTCTTGATGATGTTGATTACTTTGTGTTTGGATGAAAGTAGACAGCAATATCATTATTAGAAGTAGATTATCATTCAATCTCTTTCGATCTACGAATAATCTCGTTATATATTAAAGATGTGATACATCAACTTACAATATGCTTTTTGTTTTACTCAGCACTTGTATTCGCCATAACAAATATATAAGTGTACTGATCTATCAAAGTTTGCCCTTTTAATTGTTCAATTAACAATCCTAGAATTCTGCAAGGGTCATCTATGGATCTTTATAATTTAAACATGCTGCATTAGTAAGACGCATACTCCATGGCGTGTTTGCCGTATCCTTTGCGTGATTTGACAGTACAATTATGGGTGGATAAAATGTCTATGCAATAACAATATTTGACTTTCACAATATTTAAATTGCAAAGTTCTTCTCAAAACGATGGTTGTTCTCACACAAACGAGAATATGTCAATGTGTTCTTATCGTATATACAATTTAAAGTGAGGGTTTCTCCTATTTCGTTGACCGAAATATATTTATGCACAAAGGATACGTGACATAATTATTTCGTCATTCATTTTCGCCATATATTGGGTTTTGAAAACCAAAATTTACATTTTCATTCATACTCATCGATTTAACTATTTAGCTCGAGTCGATATTTTTTTCTGTCTTATTAAGAGAAAATTAAAGGAGCTTTTATTGTCTCATTAACATATATTATAACCGCCACTAAGTACCATGGGAGTAATTATACTGCAATATACTTAATCTACACACGACAGCTTGTAAACACTACGGTTTATCATTATGAAAATACTTATTCATATTTACTAACAGTAAAGGATATTACTTATGAAAGGTTTTCAAAGATTAAATGCTGATTATTAACTTTTAACACCAAGAGCGAATATTTATTAGTCGCAATATTAACAATAATTACCATTATACAAATAGAAGGCACACCTAAATTACACGATCGTTAAGATAAACAGATTAAACACATCATAGTTACTGGTACGCATATATGCATCCGTACATTGCATTTAATGATAACGTATAGAATCACTTGAGAATTTCGGGCGTTTATATAATAAATAAACTTGCACGTGACATTAGTATTGTATTTATCTATTTAGTAGAAATAAAACTGGAACGTTACAGTTCATCAATTCTTCGTTTTGTGTCTCTTGGCGAACTAACTCGTAACACGTGATTCACTTAGTGAATAGCATCACAGACTATGAGATCAATAAGGACCATTTTAAAATAATCTCACATGTTATGCTGTGTTCAATTAAGTCTTAATACTACTGGAAAATTAATTAAGTCACAATATAACACTTAATTATGGTAACCGATGGTTAAATAACCAAATAAAACAAAGTGTAATTCAAAAGTTTAGAGTAATGTTTTAGCATATATATTCTACCGGAATGTTTTCAAGGTCCTATATTGAATGCTTAACTTAAAGACTTTGTATTTTTCTTTTTACTCCGATTCACCTCAAACAAGACAACCGAGACGTAATGGACTATTGCAAATTTGTCTATAAGTGTGTATTAAGTGGGCAGTTGTGTAGCGAGATGGTTGTTCACATTATATTTACATTTCTGCATGTTGGAACAGTCGGTACACAGGGAGAAGAGAGTGGAATGTAAAATCAAGCGGTTTCTACGTCAAATATATTAACACATATTTTATATATAGACACCTTTAGAAATGTAATCACGCAGATAGGCTGTTTCGCAGAATCACAGCGCTTCAGTATGGGTAAGCAAGCATATTTTTCAAGCTGGGGTCGAAAACCGACCGTTTGCTCAACAGGTACATTTATTATCAACTACACCATCATAAAACTGCGAAATATTAATGCTTATATACGCATTATCAGCTGCATAAAGTAATTGATTATTTTATGAAGACATTATCGATAATGGCTGCCGACGATCTCTTTAACCAGAGTGAGTAACCGACAAGGTGAAATGCATATGTATCAGAGGCTGTTGCAGCAAAATACGACACTGGATAAAAGAAAACGAAATAGGCAATAACAAAAATTGTACATGCAGGTAATAACAGTTTATTTAGTAACAGTTAAAGTTACATACTATATTATTTTTCAATGTACGTCGTCGGCAGATACGACCATCCCAAGGCAAGCGCTAAAAAGGCCACCCGCTTTGACCACTATGTCTTTGTCTATAGCTGAAAACGCTATAACGGTGACTGCCTTCAAAGACTCGACCGTGTTACAGACGTGCATGGTGGTCTTGGCCTCTATTACGTCACAGAAGAAATAGTCAAAATAGTTTGCAGCGGGGTGAAGATAGCGGAAATATATGGCGATCAATTGTTACAAGAATATTGTTGAACCGCCACGCCTTGGTCGTATTGGCTTTGTGTACAGAAGCGGAGCCCTGCTGGAATACGTAGGGGTATCCAACGCCGATCTCGCCAATACAGGGTTTCACCACGCTCCTCATCAACTCATGATATTTCGTTTACTTCTTGTCAAGTGTCTGATTTTGCTGCAACAACCTGTATATATAATACAAAAATGAAGGACAAATATATTTAGAAATCATCGTTTGCATCCAAATAATCTTATTTGTATTTTTACTGACTTGGGTCTTTATGTAATGGTTCCTCATGTCTAAAGTGATCAGCCAATGGATAAATGAATTCCTGCCATATGAGAAATTAATAACGTAAAACGATTTGGACAAGTCTTAATCCACATGGCATTGCTATAGTCCAGTTACAGGGAGGTGATTGAAAAAAAACACCCTAAGTTAATTAAGATATTGAAATTCGAATAGCCATTTACCATGAAAAATGTGTGTGCTAACAAAGTTTATGAGGATTGATTCTAACGTTTTTTAGGGGTCGGAATTGGAGTCGAACTCATAAGAATACAAGGATTCAGTGCCAGATTACAACCTTTTCGTCTCCGAATAATCAAGAGACTTGCTGAACATTGGATGACATTAAAATAATGAGTCGTAGTCGGGTACTTTTTGATTCTATGAGTCGGCATTGGAGTCAGAACTTTTCAAATCTCAGTAATCGTAGTCGGAGTATGTGCCATAGTAGGGCATTATAAATATCTCTCGTTATCCTCAACCTCTTTCTCAATGTATATATATATATATATATATATATATATATATATATATATTCATGTATAGATTATAATGATAGTAAGCCAATAGTGTGCGATACACTTAATTTGATACCCTTTAAATAAACTTTTTCACTGATAAGGATACCCTCTCTATTAATACCGAACCCATCACATAGCTAATAAACTACAATTATAAAAATAGCTTTACACTAAAATATAACCATTTCATCCACCCATCCAACATTAATATGAATATAATATAAGGTTATTTACATTTCAATAACGGAAATTAATCACCACCTATAATCTAACCCACGCATCGACCAATAAACTGCAACACCATTGAAGCAGGGATACATACAACGCATGATATCAGTAATTTAATTATTCTAAATTAAATTAGTTACGATGAAGACATATATAAACATACAGTCCGCTCCATTTTGACTCAGTACCTTTTCGAAAATAGATCATTTAGCGAATTCAACGGAAAGTGTTACGGTGATCTTTCAACTCTGTTCTTTGATTTATTTACATCTCGTGAACCGCTGATTATTTGATCGGACTCTAACGACTTTTTAAACGGTCCAATGACAATCAATATCAGTGAAATCGTGGTACGTCTCTGAAATATGTAAACTATTTTTTTTTATAAATAATTTGTATATTATCTCTCACATTTTCTCGATCGAGTAGTGTATTACTTTTTGGAACATATACCGACGAACTCTATCTATCTATCTATCTATCTATCTATCTATCTATCTATCAATCTATATATATATATATATATATATATATATATATATATATATATATATATATATAGTAAAAGAGAGAGAGAGAGAGAGAGAGGGATGTTCGTGCGTTGATACTGATAGCTAACGGTGAATTGGAAACTTAAGAAAGCATTTAAAGTTAATTTCCAGCAATGTAAAAGAAAATCTGCTAACAACTCCTACAGTGAAGACAATATTCAGAATCAAGGAGTAAAGACGGAGTGAGAGACGAATGGTGTGTAGATTAAGATAATCAGTTCCAGGAAATGATATACGTGGTGGTGGGGCGAGCGAAATTCGACAGAAAAACAGAGAGAGAGAGGACAGAGAGCGACAAGGACATGACAAATAGATAATAAAGACGAAAAGAGAAAGAGACCGATAAAGGAAAGCGAAGATAAAAAGAACGATTTCATCGTTGCGGGCAGCAGGGTAAAATTTAGAGTTCGAGGCTGTATTCGTGCGGAAGATGAGAGAGTTGTTTCTTTGAACCTCCACACGCACACTCACCTACCGATTGCTTTCACATAGCTCTCTTTAATGCTGTATGCTTGTTTTCCCCCGGATTTTTTTTTTCTTTGCGACCGATGCTCAAAGTATATTAAGGCACTTATTTCAAACGATATACACAGATCTGAACGGTGTGGAACGGAGTCGCGTCGGGCCACACAGCGTTCGGTCTGTGACCTGGGGGCAGGATAGAACAGTATTAATATCGCAATTATCTTTTGTAGTAAGGTGTAGGGCGTAGACGGTAAACATAGAAAGAAAACTGTATAGAAAGCGCCTGACATATGAAAGTGAGGGAAAAGGAGAATAGGGCATATTTGCATTATGAAATATATTTAATTTTTTCTTTTCCATTTTGGTTCCGCAGTCTGAGTTATCTATATTCCGCCATTTTTTGCCTCTAATTATTATTAGGACTTGAAAACTTCACGGATGAATTCAAACAATTTTTTTCTTAGAATTTGTTAACTAAGATAGGTTTTAGATTAAAAGTAAGTGTCCCGATAACACCAAGGCATTTTACAAATTGTACAGTCAGTAGCGATCACTTCTCTATGTTTAGGTGTCCCTTCCGCAAATATGACCGTATTCGCTATATACCCTTATAATCATTTGATTAAGTACCTTGATGCTTTCCATTGTTTCATGTTTACCCTTCCTTACCACCAATAGTGCACATTTTTATTAATTCAATTGTCATATCATAACAAACGATTCTAATTGTATTTATTAGTGTTAGTAGCACGTTTTTGTTTTTGGCATGGAGTTCAAATAATCTATATACCTGAGTGATTAACTTTTTCTATGTATCTGCAAATGTGTATCCCGCAATGCCTTTCTGGAGTATATTGAATGGAATTATACATGGTACGAAAAATTATCTAGCACAGAAGTCTCCCATGAAAATCTCTCTGTGTATTCGTATCTCTGTCATGTGTTATTTTCCAACTGTAATTTTCAGGCTATATTTCCAATTGTTTTATCAATTAAATCGAACATAACATCTCGTATTTTAAAAAGTTTAAACATTCACCTATCCAGCTTTTTGGGGGGATTATGTCATACATTTTTCTTGCAGTTGACTCATGTACTGATTTCTGTATTGTTTTCCTTTCAGTATCTCCTAATCGCTATATAAGTAATCATCTTGTTGCGGTTTGCATTCTTAGGATTTGAGTCCGAAACTATTAACGGAATAATATATTTCTTCCCGAAAACGCTTCGACGGAAATCACCGAAGTTTGATTGATGTATTTTTGTGTTTTTGTGAAAGATAACATATATATATATATATATATATATATATATATATATAAAATAGCTGTTACAAATGAAATAAAAGGTGCTGTTCTACCGAATAGTCAAGAGAAAATGACGGAAAATGAAATTATATTTCGGCTATTTCCAGAAGGTTGCAGTAGCCATTTTGAATTATCGCTCTGACGTAAAGCAATTTGAACCATATTTTATATTGAAATGAATAAACCTTTAATCAGGTTAAGAAAGAAAACTATTATTCAGGTAGGTAGAAAGTAATTGTCTTGCGTTTGGTAAGAGTTGTTAGTTGAATTATTTGTATTTCCACCATTTTTGCCGTTGTTAACTATAATGCACCTGTACATAGGTTTCTACCTTTGATTTTTTTTTCTGAAGAATTTCCTGCTGTTTTATTTTACTTACATCTCCTCAAATGCCTATTAGCTCGAGCACGGTAAACCAACTTTCTGATAAGTATATAGATGGATTTGTTTGCAACCCTATCTGTATTCTTTATGTTAATGTCTGTTTAAATAAATTCACTCATGTGGTCATTGCATTTCTGGTATTTGTCTATTCTTTTTTGTATATTTCATTTAGAAATTAAAAATTTAGAATGAAGAAAATTAATTAAAAAAACAAAAAACACAGAAAAACAAAAGAGTTATATTTTATCCATCGCAATGTTGTCTGACTTTCAACATGGAATTTAATAATACATTTACAAGGAATACATCAACCTATTTCTACTTGTGGAATATTTGTGAATGTTTTGCCATTTACACTTGTTCTGAAATCTGTAACATTGAAATTCCCTTGGCCGTTAGTTTTCTATGGAACTTTACTTACAATTAGTCTATCCAGTAGGCTAGTCAGCTTCGTGCTCTTCCAGTTGGTCTTTCTATTCACTCATACACTCAACGAACATGTTCTGTAACACCAACTGATATTGCTTCACTACGTTTATTTGGGGGGATGGAGTTATATATACTATTATAGGATGTTAGTAGTAATAGTTGTAGTAGTAGGAGGAGGAGGAGGAAAAGAATACGTAGTAGTAGTAGTAGTAGTAGTAGTAGTCGTGACATGAAGTTCTCACGCCAATCGTTATCTGGGATTTCTCACTGATAACGTACAGTTGATTTCTCTGAAGTCGACGAAGCAGCAAGTATTAAATAATTTTAGTACAATCCAATTCTATAAAAGTAACGTTGAGGTCTCAAACAAGACGTCAGTTTATTTTTCGTTGATGGAGACTATTGGTGACAATTGGCGTTCCCTGAAATCTAAGTGGTTTTACGTTTCAACAGTTTTCCAACACATTTTTCAGTCTCGCATATGGATGGACAACGTCTTACTCATCAGTGGGAACTTTCCACTTATATATTGATGGTTTTCCTTCATATAGACTTCTAGTCTCTCTCTCTCTCTCTCTGTCTCTATCCTTCTCTCTCTCTCTGTATCCTTCTCTCTCTCTCTTTTCATTTCTATACGTGATTGAAAATTTAA
The DNA here is from genome assembly GCA_963556195.1 of Sepiola atlantica. Classification (NCBI taxonomy): domain Eukaryota; kingdom Metazoa; phylum Mollusca; class Cephalopoda; order Sepiida; family Sepiolidae; genus Sepiola; species Sepiola atlantica. Next base: position 116,330,713 of record OY744521.1, read on the forward strand.
ATTTATGGGTTATTTTACACAGTTCTCGTCATAGACATATGTTTTTTGATTTACTTTTAGTTTTTAAGTAGGCTGTACCCTCACGCACTTAATATTCAGAAGCTGCTATACCATTATATGACAGTCTCTATTTTATAAATCGTCATGGCACGGGTATAATAGTGATGATATAGATATAAATGTGTCTATGATTTAAGTGCTTTTGTAAAATGTGTATTGTGATATAAAATAGAAGTAACATTATTATTTATTTTTCTTACATGGAGGTGAAGAGACTTATGTTTCTTTCTTAAAGTAAAGTGACTTATTTTTTTGCCATCTAATTTACGTACGTAGTTGTGATGTTTAAATACATGTGTATATAAAAAATGGCGACGCTTACAGATGAGAGTCACTGTTTCTATAAATGCGGACAAAGTCATAAAAATATTAGAGAGCGATTGAATCAAAATAGAGTGAGGGAAAAGCTTATATAGCGAGGAGAGAACATCAGTTATGTATGACATGTTCACTATATTATAAAGTACATGTAACTAGAATAATTAAAACAGTGTTTCTTTTCAAATATATCTAGATCAAAAGAGTAAAGTGTGTTTTAGCATTTAGTTTATGTTATTAAGCTATACAAGAAAACCCTTAGAAAAAAAACATTGATAAACAACAATTTAGAATAATACACACACACGAACGTGTATATATATATATATATATATATATATATATATATATATAGGGTGGGCCAAAATAAGGGTCCTATCTTTAAATTTGAATAACTTGAATTTGAATAACTTCCACAAAATAAAAGTTAAACTCACCAAACTTTATGTGTGTGTAGACTGACCCTTCCGAGATTTTTTGAAATAAACAAAACAAATTTTAGCCGAAAAACACTTCTTAAAACTTACAAAAACAAAAGTATTGTTTTTTACACTGTTTTGAGTTTTTTAAGCAAAAATAATGTTTTCTAAATGAGGGTACGTTCCTTAGGGCTAATACTTGCTTCGGAAGGGGTCCTTTACTTATTCAAAAAAAAATTTTTTTTAAAATCAATAAATAAAAAAGTTATGAATTTTTAAAAATAGGACACTTATTTTTGCCCACCCTATATATATATACGTGTGTTTGGACCGCGTTTGTTCAAAGTAGGCATGATTTGTATTGAATGTTAAGATAATAAGTATTTGATATGATTTTATATTTTTGTATTGAGTAATTTGTATGTTCAAGGTCTGCTGTCTTTTTTTGGCTCCAATCACATCTGGATAAGTTGATTGTTATGGGATATTACATATATATATATATATATATATATATATATATATATATATATATATATATATATATATATATATATATATATATATATATATTTATATATGTATATATATATATATATATATATATATATATATATAAATATCTGTATATATATATATGTGTATATATGTATATATGTATATATATATATATATATATATATATATATATATATATATATATATATATATATATATATATGGATTCTTATATATTCAAATATATATTTATATTGATATGGATTTTTAAATTCCGAAAACATGTTTTTTTTTTTCCCCAACCATATGTTAGGGAAAATAGTTAAGCCGATATGAGTTGATCCGAATCGGTAATTTGGATTTGCCAGAGGCTTTTCTTCTCGTATATCCGGAATTCTAGTCCCGAGTCTGAATGAGTTTAACTAGTCTTAAACAAGCACGGAATGCAAATAACTTACCACTTAATCTGATTACTCGATAAGGTAAGTAGAATTTTCATGAGCGGATTTTCCTTCGGGGAGCTTTTTTAAAATGTAAGCAGCACACAACAAAAATACAAAATGGCCGTGTTTTGCTGCGCAGTTCGACAGAGAAAGAGTACTTCAGGTTTTCGGGTAAGGTTATAAATGATAAGCGTAACAAATTGCATTGGCATATGTCCTCTTTAAATTCAATGGTGTTCAGAACATTCATGAGATGATACGAAACCGTTTCTGAGAGTCTTCTTTACACTTGATAATAGTGTTACATATCATTTCGAGTTTTGAGTAAAATACAGACCATCTTGGAACAGTTATATTATTGTGTGGATAAACAAATAAATATGAGAATATTGAAGGTAATTACATTTCATGTGCAAGACAGTGTTCCGTAGATAGAGAAGCATACTAGGCAATAATGTTCGCTTTAATGTTTACCTAATAGATCGAATGGAATAAAAGATGGGAGCGTGTCTAATATCTAGACCCCGTTTTATAGTTGGTTTTATACAATACATCAGGTAAATATTAAATCAAAAAGTATTTAATTTTTCATGGTGCCTAATATTCCGATTCTTGTAATCTTTGATCGGATACACTACGTTAGGTAAATATTCAATTAAAATTGTTTAATAATTCAATGTTGTCGTAAAAGCTAAACATTCGTAGAATTTTGGTATATTCAGACTACTGTTCTCATCTTCCGTATTCGACAAGACTAACCGGAAGAAGGTCAGAAGTTACATCGGCCGAAACGTTGTGATAAAACACCGAAGATGAGAACAGTAGTCCGAATATACAAAATTAGACGATTTATCAACCCTCATCTAAAAATTCCGAAAGAAAGCTAACTATTCTTCATATGCTTTTCTATCACAATAACAGTGTGTTTAACGTGATATCCCATTGTTATTGCCTTCGATATCACACATGTGTGAAGCACT
>OY744521.1:116338430-116345930 GCA_963556195.1 Sepiola atlantica
TATACATATATATATATATATTAATATATATATATATTAATATATATATATATATATTATATATATATTAATATATATACATATATATATGTATATATGCATATATATAATTGTAAACATCACTTCATGTAATATAATCATTGTAATCTAATTCATCTAATTTGTTGTGTAATATATATTTATCCATATCTGAGGAAACCTACAGTTAATTATTACAATTGATATACATTTTCCATACGATATCAGAAATGTCTATCACTGGTTAGAAATGAAATTGTGCTCAGAAATTATCTGCCTGCGTTGATTCACCCTCGCATGTAACATAATCTAACTTCGTAGCTTCCTCCTGGTACTGTCGTGTTTAACGACCCAGGTTTGTAACTATATCCGCCCCTTTTCATAGACGCATGGAATGAACTACATTAAATGTATCTAGGAAATGGCTAGATATTATGAAACAGTATATATTAATAGATATTGGGAAATCATGACTCTGGTACAAAGTTTAAGAGACGAAGTCAATCGTTATGCTTTCTTTTAGAATGAAGCTTCCATAATTGCACGTGGGTTTATCGAGACACTCTTGTGGACGCAGAATCAAAAGCTACTCGTGTTAATCAGCAAGTCTCATTTTTCCTGAAGTTTTAAGCTTATTTTTTCGTTGGCGTGTGTTTCCGTTATAGATTCAAGTACTCACAATCGGGACTACTTAAATGTTAGCTAACATGTTTCATATAAGTGATGTTATCGATATGAGACAATTGGTTCACAACCAGTTTCATCGTCATTCTGCCACATCTAACGTGCTCTTCATTCAAAAGTCGGTGTTAAATAAGTAGGGTAGATACATTTTATTTTATTGAGTATTAATAGAAATATTCGTAATAGTAGTACTAGAAGTAATGATATTAGTATAAATTGAAGGTGCATGAGCAGGTGTACTCCTATGCCTACCACGACTTTTTATGATTAAGTGCTTAGAGGTATTATTAGAAAAAGAAGTAGTAGTAGAAGGAGAAAAAGAATAAGCAGTAAACATAGAAGTAGTAATAGTAGTAGTAGTAGTAGTAGTAGTAGTAGCATAAGGAAAAGTAATAATATCATTTTGATAACCAAGAAAAGGCAAAGCACCTCAATGATTCTTAAGACAAAGTGTGGTGCAAACATGATGCATTCATATCAAGTACTTTTGGAGCCTATAAATAACCAATGGAATGAAAAACAATAAAATGCTCACTCAGTATGTAGATGAGATATGTAAACGCCGTGGAATGCTGTATAAAACAACAGAGCATCAGTTACCCTGTTGCGACCACTATTGCTTAAATAATGTAAAACAAACATCAATAATAAAATGCTGTTTACTTAAATATAAAAGTAATATACATTTACATGTTTGTTAAAAAGTGAACTGTTTCTAACTTAATAAACCATTAATTCCTTATATTTATGTTTTATTTCCTATACCATTTTTTAAATTTACAATTTCATTTTCGATTAAGACAAAATAATATGTCATCATGGGTATTATTATCTGTCAGCAGAATATAGTAAACCAAAATGTTATATGTGATACAACACGCCTGCTAACTCTTGTATAATTAAGAAGAAAGTGTGTGTGTCGTGTTAAAGTTCATGATTTAATATTTAAGAATGTATTCAACAACGACAACTACTATACCTCTAAATAAAGACCATCATCGTTCTAACCACGACCTGCAAGTTTTGGGATTTAGTAAGATTTCTAATCATTCATCTTTAAAAGAAAACATATTTTACAGGCATGATCTTAAAACTAAAATTGGCGACCCTTCATAAGTTGCTACAGTCATCGGGTTGAACAATATCTCCAACATTGTCTGAATGATGCAGAACTTCCACATATTTCGATTATTTTATCACGAGACGCACACTTTTCACTCGAGCAAGCTCTTCAAATATAAAGACTTTCACTACATGTGTTATTAGAAGTAACTATATAGAGAGTATTAAACCGCCAAGTGAAACCATCTATTATATAAATTAATGTAGATGTTTCCTCTGATACTTTATGTACTATAGGACTTTAAACATTACAATACGGTCACGCTTTATGCCAATAATTGGTGCGTGTTTCCGAGAATTTTCACTCAGTTTAATTCGATTATATAATTTCCTACATCAAGTCCGACATACATGACTCTCTCAAACAAGTCACACACAGGAAGTAGAAGTACATTTTACTCAGACGAAAAAAGCTAAAAACACTACGACCATCTAACACCATTTATTTTATTGAATAAATTGTCCAACTCAGTCTGTCATTGTTTATTTAGTGTAATTTCGTGATAATTCCCTTCACCAATTACGACTTCCCTAACAAAATACTTGCATCTCCCTTGAGCTTATTCTTCCTACTTTTACGGCGCTTTGATTGGCTGGTTATAATCCTATTTTAGAATAATAGAATATAATTGCCAAATACTAAAAAATATTGAGACTAAAACATGGGGTATTGACTTCTTCTATTCAGGAATTCTCCTTCATTTACCCAAAGTGTATCATGAAATATTTGTGAAAGTGAATTGAATTGGACTATCTATAAATACGGTCTGCGTAAGTAGTCATTACACTACTTAATCTTCTTATGATGATATTCACAACATGAAAGTAATAAAATCCTGGCTCTTCTACTACACATAAACGAATTCATTTTATGAGAAAGTATTTATAGGGTGATGTAGTTGCATTACGTCTATCAGCTATGTTTTTTTTCATGTATCTCTCTGTTTCACAATCTCTCTGTTTCTCTCACACAATCCTTTAGGTAATATGCCACTTATTTTCAATCAGTGTACCACCTATTCGATTTCCATACTACGCCACCAATTATTTTTAGTTATCTTCTTTGTCTCTGCTCCTGTCTCTCTTTTCCTCTATATTTCTTTTTCTTAATCTCTCTCTCGCTGTTACTACTCCCCATATTTATTATTATTTTGTATTCATTAAGTTTTCTCCATCTTCTGTCGTTAGTGCATATCTCGCTATTTCCCTTTTTTTATTAACCTCCTCCCTCAACTACCGTTTATCTATATCTATCTTATATGTCATGTTTCTATCGATATCTCCCTTAATTATTCCTTGTCTCTCTCTTCTTACGTGTCTTATGATGATGTATTCCTTTATTTTTATGAAGTTGTATTAATGAGATTTCTATTACATACATCGACATCTCTATTTTTTTAATTATTCTCTCTCGGCCACAACTCCCCCTCTGTATGAACTCTTTTTTTATCTCCATCGTTCTATGTCTCTGTCTGTTTGTCTGTCTGTCTGCTTGTCTGTATGTATGTCTGCCTCTCTATCCTACTCTTGCTACTCCTGTTTTGATTATTAATTCTTTTATTTTCATTAAGTTTTCTCAATCTTCTCTCTCTATCCATGTTACCGCCCTCATCAAACAGCGCTGCAATTACTCAATCTGCAACGCCGGCCAATCAATAAGATTAAAGCAACGCGAGCACCTGTGCACATGCTGCATTTTTTGTATTTTACGAATTGCTTTTTATCGAGATTGGTGCGCACAACTTGCATTGATCGATTCTTAGCCGTATCGAACAATCAATATCCGAACGTCATAAATCAATACGGAAGAGATAAACCACACTTTGGTTGGTAGACACATCGAAGGATGTACATTTGCTCGCTTCAAACTAGGCGGCAAAACCACAACGGTAAATCTGGAACAATTGTTAGACTTTTTATTTGCTTTTATTATCCTTGATTTGTGGCTTTCACTATTCTTTGTTTTGTCTTTGTGCGGCAGATGCATTGATGCATATTACATTCAGAATTTAAAGAAATACGAGCGTGAAATAAGTTTTAAAAAAGTATGCCTGTCATGTTTAAACAGAATGATTTATAGTGTGCACCGTGTTACAGAAGTCACTATACATTTTGTTTTAAATGCGAGGTTGTTGCATAAATTGACTCGCGTCAAGTACGAAGAAACCTGCGTTGTATAACTAATGGGTACAGTCGTGGAGGTCAAATATTACCTCGTATCGATTCTCTCATTACGCTTACATTCCAGTGGAGAAAGTATGCACAAGTAACTTCACTATCATCTATGGGTAAAATATAAACATTTAAAGATATTTAAATCTTAACGTTAATTAAACTATTAATTGTTCTTGAGAAGTGAGTCACCACTAATCAAGCTCGAACCCCACTTAAATATACGTGTTTATGTGATGGAATAATGTCAATTAAAATATATGTTTTATTCCTATAGAGGTTTTTAAATTCTCTCCTGGGGTGAACTAATAAAATAACCTCCGATCGGCTTCCCAACCTGTCCGCAGAAAATGGTCAACCAATATATGACATAACGTGTTACAACAAGCCTGTCATCTTAATATGAAGATTTAGTAAATGAGTAGATGTAACTAAAAGGATAACACTAAGTAAATCCTCATTAGGAAAATGTATTTGTTCAATACAAATATGCGAATCTCAGAAAGTTCTGCTTGTTTTGCAGGCCGGGAGCAGGCTAAAGTCATTTCCACAAATAGTGGCGATGAGGAGTCGTTCGAAAAGCTATATGAATTCAAGAAGCATTAAATGACCACGGCCTTTCAGGAATATCCGTTCAACGGAGCCTATCGCTTTGTTCGTCATAACTGTTATTGGTAGGAACTTAAATCTGTTAAGAAGACGGACGTATTTCGATCGTTTTTGATCCGCTCAGTACGCCCCGTCATGTCCAGGGTTTGTCGCAAATTCTATTACTGACCTAGATCCAAAAGTTTTCACAAAAGTCGCATATCATATAAGTAACTTGCCGTTTGCAAAAAGAAACTCCGTCAGGCAATCAGGCCGTTAGTCACCCCTTCTTCTGAGCCCAAATGTTTCGGGGATCAACAGAAAAACAGTGATGTCTAAAGCCCGTCGGACGATATCGTTAAGAACGCTGTATCTAAGGAATGTGCCGATGCTTTTTCTACATTAAACGATGTGGAGTCCATATACGTCGACTGGTTGACCAGAGCATCACCCGTGACTCCTACACACTCATGAACCTATGTGGAGGGCAACCGCGAATCTAAGAAAAATATTACTGCGGCGTGGTATAAAAATGCATTATGCAATAATTTATTAAACAATTTGTGCCCTAGTACTTTTGGCGAGAAGCAAAGTGTAGTATCTGTTCTGATACTACACTTAATTGTTTCTATTGTCGGTCAGTGAAGAGAAACTTTTTCTTGACTGAGACAAGTTTTATTCTTGTTCCAATTCAGTGCCCCTTTCTGATAGTTGGTTTCTCCACATTAAAATCCGATAGTGTGTAGTACTCTGCCCTCGTGAAAAGGCAAGTAAATAAAAACAGCAACAACTATCATGATAAATAAGTAGTTTTTTTCATATATATTAATTGGTTTGTTCATCATTGCATAACTCCCCAAAATTAATATTTTCTAAAACACGCAAAAGCAAGCCAATAAAAGTTATTGTTTATAATAGATACTTGGATTTTTATTAAACAAAACATGATATGATATGACATAAAACAGAGAAACGCTCATATAATACAAAATTAAAGTTAATGTAACCGTCTTTTTTCTATGAAGAGAACGAGCACTCACGAGATCGCATATGACATGCTAACTCAAACTAGCGATAGCTTAATTATTCTGTTGACCTTGTATTTGGTGCTTAGTAAACCTTCTTTTATATCTTTAACACTTGATGGAGTAGTTTTACCTATTTTTGTATGTGTTCACCCTGGAAGTCGGACTACAACAGTAACTAAACTTAATCAAGCAAATTAGATATATTAAAACAACTACACTTATTATGATAGGTATGTGTCTATCAATCTTCGTCTGTAGGTCTGTGTTCACGTTAAATTTGATATCAAATACGTCATACAAATACAGATTGTCCTCAGCGTAGTCACTGTTTTATATTCGTTACCATATTTTGCTTAGTAGTTTTATTCTGACTCCAACTTGATAGTTTCGTCATCTTTGTTTGTTTTTAGTTACATAAGGATTAAGTTATTGCAACAAATGTCGTTTTTTAATAATAATTTACAAGATTTATTCAACAAAGATGACCGGCCGGTTGGGTACATCATACTGTCTTATTAACGTTCACAGTTTCTTATACTTTTTACATGTGGCAGTGAGTAAATAACACATGACTACATGTATGTTTGCATCGTATCTGACATGTCTACGAACTGAAATAATCCACCATTTTAAAATAACTTTTTCTTAACTCGTCATGTAGTTTTCTTGAAAGAAAAACGACTGTTTTCATCTTAGAAGTTATTTTACTAATGTATCGGTAAATGTGACATCCTATCCTCTTCAGGTGCGTCTTGTCGAACATGAGAATATGTAAGACATACTCGGGAATCAGTACGGAATGCCAAAATGAGATATTTATTTAATCCACAGTGGTAGATTGTTCTCATTGCGTCGAACCTTTGGACTCCAGAAGATTGCTACTTCAGAATGGTTATTACTTTGAACATTATCTGTTGCATCACGTCTATGTATTAATTTATTTACTTGATACCGCAGCTCAACTTATATAGATAGAATTACTGATTGACGATGTGGGGTTCAGTGTCCAAATCCTGTCGGTTCCTTATTGCAAATTTCATAAGGAATGTTCGCAAACTTCACAAGGTCTCTATCATAAATACTTGATTATATCGGAGAAACCATTTCCGACGAAATAGAATAACGTGATTTGAAATATCGTACCTTGCTTATTCATCCCGATTGCTCGTGTGTCTTCTTTAACGACATACCTAGTTGTTGACGCTTATTATAATTAACTATTAGAACTAAACTGTACATTATTATGTATCTTCTCTTTTAATTTCTTAAAATGTTTAAGATAAAATAAATCGCTGCTTACTAAACATTAATTAACATAATTGTAACAATACCTTTAGAATAGAATCTCGTCTTTAAACAATAACGTGACTTTGTATATGTTAAAAGTTTCGTAGATATACTCAAAAACAATGTAGCGATCAAATAATTTATAAATAACAATAGCATGATTGATACCAAGTAGCATTAATATATATCGAATCAAGGGAGGCGCGAGAGCGCTCTATCCCTATAGACTCCATGAATGGCCTATGCTGGAAATCTAAAAAACCAATTAACCAAATTAGTAAAAACTTTGCACAACATTTTTATTTGATAGGTTCTATAAGAGGTAGAATATCAGCATCATTAGTCAAGGCAACCCAGAGATCCAGAAAGTTCAATCATTAAATCATATTATCTGTGTGTACGTACGTACGTATGTATGTGCCACCCTGTATCACATCAACTATTTGCTGGATTCAGCTGATTTTTGGCAGAGATAGAGGTTCTAGGGTCTAGTTGATGACATTTTAATTTAAGTTTACCATATACCTTAGTTTTCCAGAAAACTCAAAAAAACATTAAAAAATGACCATTGTATTGAGGCGTAGCCTTTACTAAAATAGGG
>OY744521.1:116350930-116483430 GCA_963556195.1 Sepiola atlantica
TTATATTAGTTAGTGTCTAACACTATTTTAAGGGATCATCAGTTGTTTACCATAAAAAAACTGTTTCGGGAATTTAATATATATATAGGATCAAATATAAACCAAAGTAAAAACTTTTAGTAGATGGAACCTATTGTGAAGAGGATTAGCTAAATATACGAGATAGAGAAATTGTAGAGATAGAAGAAAAAAGAGTGATAAATATGCGACGATTGTCCAAATTTATTTCAAATTTTAATTGTTCAATGCAAGGTGTATGCAGTAATGAACTAGTGTTTATTATTCTTTCCTTAAGCCAAGGCTTTTCAAAGATCGAAATCTTATCATCAGAGGAGAAATACAGATAGATAAGTTGGCTTTCGAAAAGACCAAAGTTCAAATATTTGAAAAATATGAAAATTATTATTAAAGGAATCTTTGTTAAAAAAACGCAGGGAATGAAAAGAAAAATTCCGTGAAAAAGATATGCAGATTGTCTGGGTGGTGAATTTCCGTTGAAAAGAAGTCAAATGAATTGTAGAATGTGAAGAAAACTCTTTGCGTGGGAACAGTGTGGAGAAAGTGCTCAAAATATAGGTGAGTCCAGACGCACTTAAAGGGCAATGTTTGTTCGTGTTGTTAGATAATAAAACGTATATTTCCGATCGATTTTGCTATTTATTCCTGATGGATATGTTATTTTTGATTAGTCATAAATAAAGGAAGACGGGGGTATTTTGCCCATATTCAGAGAGTCTAACACTGCCATGCTAACACCGAAACAAATTTAATAAACATTTTTTTCGATATTTACTGATTGGTCCACATTCGATTATAAAGAGATATAGAGAGGAAAGGTAGAAACGTGGAGAAAGTAAAGTAAAGGATAAAGAGGGATGAAAGAATGTCGCCTGGTCTAGCTCCTGCCGTTAAACAGATTAAAAACATTTCACTATCAAAAACGGGGAAAAGAGAAGAAAGAGAAAGTAAAGAAATGTGCAGATACGGAATAAATAAAATAAAGCTGATTGTTATTGGTTTATGCAGTTAATTGCGTTTCTCTTTTATAATTACTTTCTTATCGGATTTATTAAGATTGTAAATAAGAACCACGCGTGGGTAATAAACATGAACTTAAACATTTCACATCACAATATTACGCAGATTTAACATTATTTTTTCTAATCGACATAAATAACAGAGATTAGGATACGAGTAACCATGCTAGTATATATTAATGCTTTATTTTTTTGTTTTTTTTGTGAAAAGATTATCTCGATTTAAAAAAATGCGATATCATGTTACCTAAAAATGATATCGCATCGACATGTTTGTAATATACAACAACAACAACAACAACAACAGCAGAAAGTAATTATTTTCTGCTGGTTTTCGTAAAATATTAAGATTAGTGTCTCACCTTCATTTAATCAGTAGATCTTCCCTATGCGCATATTTAATATTTGTCAACGCTATTCTGTCGTTGCTGAAAATTAAGCCCAGTGGTTAACATAGTTGTTGATTTTAACTTTAATTACGATAAACCGGTATCAGTCAAACATTACTCTCGATATTGTTGATGGTCTTTAACAAATGTTGCTACACAATTATCCTATATTTTATTTCATTATTACCTACTAGATAAAACATCTGCTTTCTTCCGTATCAGTTGCAATGAATTGATTAAGACGTTCTTTATAAAATTCAACCATCAAAGTCTCTGGTAAAATTATCATATAAATTCCCCCTGTCGGCTTTGTTTTATCAGAGCTTAATTAGATAATGTTAAAATTTGTTGTAGATTCATTTTAATACGACAGAGATATGTTTAAATTAGTCTTGACACCTATATAAATATATATATATATATATATATATATATATATATAGAGAGAGAGAGAGAGAGAGAGAGAGAGAGAGAGGGGAGAGAGATAGAGAGATTAGGATTGAATACACGATATATCACAATGTGAAGTATTGTATGACAGGATATAGTAAAAATACAAAAGAGAAAACAAATTAAATATAGAAAAAATCATCAAATAACGAAAGATTTGACCGGTTTCGTTCTAATCAAAGATCGTCTTCATAGGCGTTAATCTTTTAGAATGTTTAGAATAACGGTAAAAAATAGCATGAAAAAAACAAGAACACACAACGGGATATTATTGGCACATGTTTAGCTATTTGCAAAATAAAGATACTGCAGCGTGTGCGACATAAAGAAAACAAGAGAAAGAAGAAAAAGAACAGAAATAGAGACATTTTTGCAGTTAGCGTATTGGATGTAAAATTAGAATATATTTGAAAGCTTTGCATGTGTTCTCGATGTAGGTTTCTTAATTGGGAAAGTAAGCAGGCCTGCAAATTCTAAGAGCTTCGAGAAACTAGCCTATGGCAATTTTTGATTTTATAACTTCGTTGTTTATTGGTTGGTTTTCTATTGACTGAAACGCTTAGTCCATCTAGGGTATTGTGCAGAGTGATGTCAAGTGAGTTAAGCATGTGCTTATTAGAAAGTCAGAGGTGAATGAAAGTGGCGTGTTAAATTTTATTAGGTTTGTCGACTATGTAAGGGTTATTTATGTGATGTAGGTAGATAAGGAGTTTATCATCGATATATTGAAAGTAGTAAGAGTTTTAGTATAGGGTGGGTTTAATAGGGCCGTTCTCTAAAAACTACAGGAAAGGACAGGCAAGGACTCCGTTGAGAGAAGAACCGATGGGCAAACCACATTTTCGTTTGTGTAATTTGTCGTTAAAAGTAAAATGGTATTATTTTTTGACTATAGGTAAGTTAGTGTAAAAGGAGCCACTATTTAAACCGATCATGGTGAGGTTATTGATATTGATACATGTTTATTACAGAGATACTCAGAAGCCATCACAGAACTTGCCATAACAAGGACGTCCATATCACCTATTCTGATAACGGAGCGGTGGTGTCATTATGGACGCGGATGAATACTAAAAAGTAATTAAGCTTCTACTTAATTATGACAACAACTGCACAAAGACTACTCCACATCAAATAGTCAAGGACAGGCACAATACTTAATACGCGAAGAGAGACACATTTTGGCACAATACACTTCCTCCTGAACAGCACTCTCGAACTCTTAACCTTTATGGTTTACTAAAACCCATAAAGCAGTCATTATCATGAGACCCATCATATCGAGTATCGGCAGCACGCCATATAAATTAGCCAGAAACATAGTAGAAATAGGTCCCTCCTAGGTTCTATTAACCCACCTCTTATAAAAATAGGGACATCTGCAACAAAGACTTCAACACATCCATTATTTATTGTACTGTATTTAATTTGTTTTGTCTTTTGTCTTTCCTCACACACGCACACATATATACACATATAAATATATATATATATATATATATATATATATAAATGTATATATTTATGCGAACGTTGTTAAAATAACAGAATCAGTCTGTTTAATTATGCCTTTATTTATTTTTTTTATTTCTCTGACGACCTTTTTTGTATCAAATGTTTTCAATTTTTTTATAAAAAAGAAAAAAATAATAATTCGAAACCGATTTATTTTTCTTTCTTTTATTAAAACTAGTTTTTTTTTGTTAGTTTAAAGTTTTATAAAAAAAATTGATATCGCATCTTAATGCTTCAAAAGGTATTTATTTTACCTATTCCTTCTTAAATTTAACAATAGATGCTTTTCAAAAAAAAAATATGAACCTTAAACACTTATAAAAATCACGTGCTGCATTCACGTTCTTCATATTTGATGATGGGAAACAACATCTTGACCATTTGGCCCGGCTGTATAACAACAAGCCGGTAACGAGATAAAAAATACAAATCCGATGACATCAGGATATATTACACACCGAGGATGCCAGGTCTTGGCGAAATATCTGTACCACTTTAAACTAACAAAAACAAATGCTAGTTTTAATAAAAGAAAGAAAAAAAAATCGGTTTCGATTTATTATTTTTTTCTTTTTTATAAAAAAAATTGATATCGCATCTTAATGCTTCAAAAGGTATTTATTTTACCTATTCCTTCTTAAATTTAACAATAGATGCTTTAAAAAAAATATGAACCTTAAACACTTATATATATATATACATATATATATATATTTATGTATGTATATATATATATATATATATATATATATATATTTCTGTATATATATATATATTTCTGTATATATATATATATATATATATATTTCTGTATATATATATATATATATATATATATATATATATTTATATATATTTATATATATATATATATTTATATATATATATATATATATATATATATATATTTATGTATACATATATGATAGTGATGGACTCTCCCGACGATCGACGTATGAGTGCCCCACCAGTGGCTGCCCGTAATTGCAAGGGTTGCGCAATCCCTACAACCGCTCTCCTGAGTCGGCATTGCTTGATTCCAATGGCAAGTAGTAATGCAAGACGACTTGAAACAATGCCGAGATAAGCATATATATATATATGTATATATATATATATATATATATATATATATATATATATGTATACATATATATATATATATATATATATATATAGAGAGAGAGAGAGAGAGAGAGAGAGACAGACAGACAGACAGAGAGAGAGGCAGCCAGAGAGAGAGAAGAAGATGAAGAATTCTAAAACATCTGTTTTCTTTTATTCATCTATTATAACTCTTCGGTTTCTGCATACAATTTACAAAGCGTCCGATCTTAGCTTAATGGTCTGGAGAAACCATTGATTAAAAATCAATGGGTTCATGCTAACTTGTAATTATAAACAGCACGTGACATATTATATACATACACAGATAAAAGTATTTTATATATTTCATCGGATAGAATAAAGTTTTACTATTCCTGAATTCATTTAGTTTATTCACGAAATGATTTTCAAAATAAATAAATTCAGTATTGCTATCTAGGACAACACGATAGATCCCTTTTCGTTGGTTACGATACAAAGTTATATCGGATAATGCTACGTTTTTATATTAATTTCTATGCTTACGCTTTATTTTTAACTTATAATGCTGAGTGGTGTACAAGGAGGAATCAATTACCATTGTAAGTCTATTTGGTATTATACAACAGTTGTTAAAACCACTGTCTCTCAGCCCATTAGTTAACACTCTTACCATCTATAGCAGCATGTTTACTTGATTAAGCAGGTTGTTTCGTAGATTAAGAAACTTAATTAGCAAATACATTTAATTGTGTGGTAGGTCTGGTTTCGGAATATGTTCTTGCCATCATGCTATTCGTTCTAAGCGAAAGATAAAGTCAGAGGAATCAGAAAAGGAATCAATAGTAAAACTGCAAAAGAATGAATAGAAAATAATGTTTGACTGAACCGCAAAAAAAATTAATCAAACGAAAGATGAAAATAATAAAAAGTGAAGAAATATGTAACAGATGGACAAAAGAAAAGTACAAAAGCAAGATGAAAGTAAAACATAAAATACAACAGAAGAACTGGAAATATGTTTTCAAAACAAATCATCAAAGACGCAATATTTTGGGGGAGGAACTCTGCGAGAGAAGTGAAATGTAAAAAAATACTTTTATAACAAAAATAACAAAATTAAAACACAGAAATGATGAAGATCAAAAAAGAAAAAATAAAGCTTGCGGCGAAATTTATTTATTTGTGACAGAAACACGAAGTCGGAAAAAGCCTCGTGATATCAATCATTTCACGATTTGAAACGAACAAACGCTTACTTTTTAGTAAAATAATAAAAACATATTTAAATAGTAACACAAAAATATTAGAGAAACTCATGGATAAACAAGACAAAATTATTGACTGATTGAGTGACTGACCAAAGAAAATATTCCCGGAAGCTGGTGTTATGATACACATGTACGTCCTTGGAAAGTAAGCTAGCTTGGAAGCTCACATTCTAAATAGAGGATATTGAGAAAAATAATGTCAGATCATAGAAAGGCAACGCATGTCAAGATAAAAAATGATGTCATAATTTGTGACTAATTCACAAAAGCAAATCACGCAATAAGCATAATCAATAAAATACAAGTGAACGTACGTTTTTCCGGTTCGTTTCAATAATCAGGGATACAAATTTAATGTTATGAGCAAAAAATAGGAGGTTTACTATTCATAACTGATAGTCTATACATATGAAACTACATTTCAGGTCGTATATCTGTGTGTGATTTTTGTGGGTTCCCTATATAAAGATAGGTTATAACATCTACAAGAAATCTGCAAGTGTATTCTTAGTTAATATCTATCCTAAAAGATCATGGAAATATCCCGAATGTCTGAGTGGCCATCTAATGAGTCTATAAAGACATAACTATCTTAAAACTTCAAATATATTTTTTTTAGATCGAATTTATATTAAATCTATAACATTCATCGGACAAGAAAATGGAAGTAGTCCCGAATACTTACGTAACCTGTACATACGGAATATCTACGTGTCTCCACCTCTTACGAGCAGAACCCTCTTCAACACTTAAACACGTATATTCGATATTAATGAAATGTAAACCATATTCATAAGACACTACGTCGGCGAGTTTTCTAACATTTCACCTTTTGCTGACAATATTAGAGAGAGAAGCGGAAGGAGGGGCAGTAAAAACGAAGAAAGTAAATACAGTGTAATGAGCATAGTTGAAAAATACACAGTAGTGATACTTATTCAATCTAGAAGTAATGTTGGGTCTTCATGATAGTAAAAAATAAATGAAATAATTAATTTCACTATTAATAGACACAAAATATATTCTTTAATTCGTAATACTTTAATGATTTAAATAGAAATTAAAGTACGCCCACACAGATGCTTTATTTACACATTCTGGAGAAGAAGTAAATTAGCTTATTTTTTTAGTAACATTTATCTCGCGTATTTTTTTGTGAGCGAGGGTGATAATAAAGTTCTATTTAACTCGAGAATTAGTTTTTTTTTTGTCAGTTTTACAGATAGGTTTTCCTCGGGTGTTGCAACAGTATTCAAATAAATTGATATTGATGAAAGTAAATTATGTACTATTCGCCGGGAAAGTTGTTAATAAAAAAGATGTATATGTTGAGTAGTAAATATTTTCTTTAGTAATATAGCTGTTATTGGTCCAAAAAGTACATGTAACATAGGATCGAGAAAGAGAGAGATAGGGAGAGAGAGAGAAAAAGAGAGAGAAATCTTCGAAATATTTAGTCGGGCAGATTTATGAAGCAGACAGAAATTCGCGTGGAGATACATTTCTCCTTTGCAACCTGGAGAAGTTACGTATCAGCATACAGTGAAACGTATTTATCACATAACCAAACGTAAGGGAATGATTGTGAAGTTTTAGAAAAAATATCATAAATAGGCTAGTACTTATTTCATTCATAAGCTACTTTCAAGAAAGTACATTGGAGATTGGGATCCAGACAACGTCCCACACGTGGAGGATCAATACACATATAAAACCACTAAGACAAGCACGGCGGGATATTAAAGATAAGTCACATTCGTTATTGAACAAAGCTCATTTAAATATTGGGATACGTCTATACAAATATTTCTATTGAACAAATGCATAAAATATGAATGTATGGCTGTAATATTTTTGCCAGAGAAAATGTGTGTTTTCTGGTATATGTGTAACACGATAGTGAGTATTTCGTAAATCTCACAGATAATCCGGAGGACGGCAGATTATCACGTAGACAGCTTGATTATCGTTTTTAGACGACAGGCAAGAGTAGTTCATTTCATCTTCTCTTCTCTCTCGTTTTAAATTTCTTTTTCACTAAGAACTTTCCTAAACGTTATCAAAAAGTAAAACACCACACATTTACTTGGGTTTTATTTGTTCTTGTCAGTATACATGTCTACACATATAATACACTCAATCAATCCCCATAGTGTGTGAGAACATCAATCCAAAAACCCAAGAGGTATTTAAGCCGATTCACTGAACAGAAAATATATGAAGTACCCATTCTCCATAAAATATTAGCGACTTCCTTATGTAACGTAACTTTTATAACACGTTGCTTTCACTCGACTTGTAATGGAAAGTACCAATCTACTCACTAATAACTTAAGGTTGAATTTTCTAATTCTAACATCATTTTAATACACTCGTATATAAGTATTTAAATGATTTATAAACTCAGTAACTACTGATTGGATCTCAAACAAACGTAGCTATCAAATATGAAATATAGTAGTGATTCGTATACGCTATGTTAACCTATGTTCATCCAAAGGTTAATAACATGCAAATAAGCAATTTCATTTGAAAAGTGAAGTTAAAATAAAGATATTTAATTATGAAACACACAAAATAAGCTTAAATCTGAAAACATTTCCTGCGAAAATAGAGCTTTAAAACCATTGACGTAATAGCCATTTTGTTGTATTGTGCAGGGCTAAATAAAAATGATAACATAGGTATCTCGGGAAAATATAATAAGTATATTTATTTGTCGGTGACGATGAGGGTGGTGGTCGGAGAGGCTTTGTGCACAGGGAACTAAACGGTTAATTCTCTCTGAGGTTCGATTGTCAACTAACTGTCTTTTGATTTTCTGTTGTTATTATATAACGATTTTGTCGCCACCTGCGCGACCTCATTGAAGTTGCACTCGGTGACAGCTTGAACTTTATTTGACCTTCCAAAATCTGTCCATCTTTTCCTGGTATGCCACAAACGCACCTGGAAATATGATCTTTAACCTTAACGACATCTCTGTTTCTTCTGACATCACTGTTTAAGTGATTCTTGCAGGTGCATCCTTCTTTTTGTCAGAAGAAACTAATCTTTTGACAATCGATCACATGTTGCCTCTTCCTGTGCAGGTGTTTATCTGGTTGTGAGTTTTTTAAATGTTATTTTCAAATAACTTTTTGGTCATCCGACAATTATCTTATCAACTGACAATCGCCAGGTGCATATCTTTTATCAACAAACTTTCTGTGCCCGACTCGGATATGTAACAATTTAAGTCAAATAATTCTAGTGAAAAATACTAGTATATTTCATTTTTTCTTAAAATATTCCCGTTATTGTATGATATATGATTTATAAATGCATACATAACGTTTATATATATATATATATATATATATATATATATATATATATATATATATATATATATATATATATATATATATATATAAATTATATGTGTCTTACAATAAGATTCAAATAAAAGCACATCATTTTAGGGCACAGGCCCATTGGTTAAACATCACAAAAAGAACAGGAATGACATTTCGCGAAGAGCTATGCCCTGAATAAATGAATTGTGTCACAATAATAGATCGTGAGAGTGTATCGTATAAAACACGTAGCTGGAGTCCACTAAAGAAAAAGACTTGAACCCAATGACTGCGACAGGAAACAGCGGCGTTTAAACACAAAGAAAAAAGGGGAAAAGACAAAACGTTCATAGTATTTGTACACTTAACACCCAGAGGATAATTTGTCTTCAAGAAATGGATCTATAGTCTTACATCGTCTGAATAGATTCTTAGTTGGGTGATTTACTTTAATACTAGAGCACACACACACACACACGCGCGCGCATATATATGTATATATATATATATATATATACATATATATATATATATATGATTTGTTTTATTCATATTTATATATATATATAGTTCTATATTCCTAGTTATATATGTACTTATATTTTTATACATTGAATTTTATACATATATATATATATGTATATATTTATATATATATATATACATATTTATATATACACCTATCTATATCTACATATAGATATATATTTTATATATACTTATATTTATATATATTTATTTTTTATATTTATATATATACTTATATGTATATCTATCTTTTCTTATATATATAAATAAATATATACAAATACATACACACACACCCCCACATATATATATATATATATATATATATATATATATATATTAAAACAGGTGTCTCTTGACTTAAACATCTGAACGTATAGAATATTTATATATATATATATATATATATATATATATATATATATATATATTTCACGACAATAAGATTAACTATTAAACACTCTAAGTAAACTGCAAAGCCCCACAATGCACACTACAACACAAGACATGCCGAAAACATTAGAAAACCATTTTCCAAAATGAAACAGTAAATGAAGGTAGATTTCATGTTTCATGCAATCAAATATACGTTGGTGAAACTCAACGTGAACTAAAGAAAAGGATTGATTGCATAAAATATACATAACAAATTCTCTAAATGCACTATTTTCGCATGCATTAAAACATGATGACTGTTTTTACTTTACACAATCTAGATTCATTGAATTCATTTTGAATAAATTTCGTCGAAAACTTCTTGTATCAATACTTATTATAAACTCTGAGACAATTAAACAACATAACGGCATCTACAATGTATCAAATTATTAAGCAAATTGATATTAACATTTTAGATTCGGGTTATCTATTAAACATAATATTCCCAATTAAACGTTGTACATCACATCGATATGAAAATAAAACGTCCAATTCATAAACGAACTTTACATTTTTGAATTCTAACTGCTATGATCAATTTGAAAAAAGAGAGAAAAAACAGAAAACTATTCATTACACGTCATAATCGCTCGACATTTTTTAAAAATTCTGACCACTATGTTTCGTTTGAAAAAAACTATTTACACGTCACAAACGCACCACATATTTTCAGAAACAGTATTGTATGGAGTTTCTTCAAATCAATCTTCGGTAGAAAATCTTGAAATAAAGACAAAACGTTTATGAATGCATGAATATGTTTTTCCTTTTCTATTTTCAAACACGTTGGAAATTTGTTTTCATATATGTACATATTTAAGCTAGCATGGTTGAAGAACACGTACTCATAGCGTTTCTTTATTTTTAGCGATATTCTCGATGCTTCGAAGAAGGTTTCTTCTCTCCGGTTGGAGCCGGTATAATATGCATCAGGAATATCACTGAAAAAATCAACAATGCTTGCTTAAATTACGACTTACTTTCTAACACACACACCCGCGCGCACACACACGAATACACATATAGTTATACATATAATAATTATATATATATATATATATATATATATATATATATATATATATATATATATATATATATATATATATATGCAAACATTGTTAAAAATACAGAATTCGTCTGTTTAATTATATTTTTTTTATTTTTCAAATGTTCCATAGGTTTTACACGTTTAACGAACGTTTTCGATTCTTCGTCGAATAATCTTCAGGTGTCAACAGCAAATGAACAAAAAAGCTGGAGAAAGAAGAGAATTTTAAAAAGACAGTGGAGAAACGCGTAGAGAACTTTTTCCGCATTGTTCCAGGTAGTTGTTGGCGATTTTAAATTCAGCAACGCTGGATGGCATCACAGAACAAAATCGCATTACGTTAAGCATTTTAAAATGTTACAACTGGTTTCATATGTGATGTTGTTAATTTTAGGTGGTTGTGTTTTAGTGTAGATAGTTTCGAGTATTTATAATGTTTCGTAACTGTTTGCATAAATGAAAAAATTCTGCCTTAATACACACAATTCATATGTATGTATATGTATATATATATATATATATATATATATATATATATATATATAAATATGTATGAGTGTTAATACATCTATCATAATCTTAATAATAATCACATCGACACAGTTTCCGTTTAATCACCGAAATAAAGCGACTTTGAGCCTTTTAAGTACTGTATTTGTTACCATTTCGCCATATTAATCGCTGTACGCCATCTTCTCTGATCGGGATATACATGCGGCTGAGGATACATGCGAATTTGATATTCCTTCGATACTTCCTATTTCGTCAGAAATTAGATTCACACCCAGGGCGAATACTACACAAAGTATCACTGAATGTAATACTTTGTATTACTAAAGCTGAGTCAATGAAGGTGTGTCCCTTTCTCTATATATTTTAATGAAACAAAATGAATGATAAAATATTCCTCGGTTTTGGAATTGAGCTATGTCTGGAAAATATTCCATTAGAGTCTTCTATTATTTCAATTGATCACATAACTTATCAAAGTACCGCTTCTTTTCTAGTGTATCAACACTACTGCATATTATTTGACCCCCGCTGTTATTTTATATGATATATTACTTCAGCTTCTATCCCTCTTGTTTTCTTTCTGTCTGTCAGTCTGTCTGTCTCTTAGTGTTTCTGTATCTCTGTGTTTTATCTTCTGTTTCTCGGTATGTCTGTCTATATGTATGTCTCTCTACTTCTCTCTATCTCTCTCTCTCTCTCTTTGTATCTGTCTCTCTCTACTGCTGATTTGTTAGTCGAAGGTAATACATTACAAAATTATTTTAAAAAATTAAACAGTTCATTATGGTCAAAAGTAAAATTCACGGGAGGTAATAAGTAATAATAGTATTTTACCAGTATCCGGA
This sequence comes from Sepiola atlantica, assembly GCA_963556195.1. NCBI lineage: Eukaryota > Metazoa > Mollusca > Cephalopoda > Sepiida > Sepiolidae > Sepiola > Sepiola atlantica. Next base: position 116,363,392 of record OY744521.1, read on the forward strand.
GAGAGTAAAGGACGAGAAAATAGAAATATAAATGCAGATGGCGTAAAAGAAAGTAAGATTACAAGGAGAAAGAAACTTTTTTGAGCTTTTGTCGTTTTTTAATTCAATAATGTACCAGTTTTAATTGAAACAGGAAATAGACATGAGCACAACTACTTAGCCAACGAGTCACACTCGTTCTAATATATATATATATATATATATATATATATATATATATATATATATATATATATATATATATATATATATCTATATATATATATATATATCTATATATATATATATATATATATATATATCCGTAGAATCTTTAGTCAGTCTTTACTGATAGTCCGCCCTTCGCATACATATAACTTAAATTTATTTCTTAAATGTATCGTGGCCTAATGATTACAGCGCTTCCTTACAGGGTCTAGCTTGATTCTTTGGTATGGGTTCGAACTGTCCTACTGCCTGGGATGATCATCTCTACACTGATGAGAGCAAAAGCTTGAAACGCTGGCGTATGTAGGTGAAAATAAATTAATATATATATATATATATATATATATATATATATATATATATTATTGTCTATATGTGTGCGTTTTAATATTTTAATATTCTTTTTTCTGTACTTAACTGGAAACGTATGTTTCCAACTCTGTACGATGCAGAACCACCATGATTTTTTTTTTGCAATTGCCAGACGTTCCCTTGTCTAATGCTGGTATTGTCTTGAAAAAGCATTTGCTGAAACACTTTCGAAAAAGTCACTCAACTTAAATCGGATTTTCCAAACACTGTGATTGTATGTCTTAATGCAGCATCTTATGTAGACTTTTACTTTTCTTAAGTTTATATATATATATATATATATATATATATATATATATATATTAGTCAATATGACGATTCCAATATATTTCAGGATTTCGATACAATTACCGATTTTGTTCTAAATTACAAATTCCAATTGAATTATCCAAGCCAGATTCTAATAATTATACAAATGATATGTTAAATTATAAACTTAGGATTTGGTTTCTTCAGTCATTTTAATATAATATTGTGCTAGAAACACACTCTGTAAAATAATGTGTTCATTTTAGTGTACCCTATCGATGAGTCAGAAAAAACATAAACACTTCATTAATTAATAATGGGTGAACAAACATTCATTTATTAAGAATTACTTAATGCCTTTTGATTTTAATTTTAAAGAAGCAAATATTCAATTCGTTAAATACAAGATTATAATCCTTACATAAAAAAATATCAGTTTGAAAAAAAAAAACATTTTTGGGGGTTAATTAAAAAAACGTGTCTGATTTTGTGTGTTTTTTTTTGTTTTATGAATTAACTACATTGTACATATTATTTTACAAAAGTGGCAAAAATGATATCTCAATCATAGATAAATAAATTTCAGTAAAATCTCGAAAAATTAAAGCTAACACAATACTAATTTTCGTTATCGGGCACATCTAAGTATCAAGTTAATTATACATGTCTTCATTTAAATAGCACAATATTTCGTTTCATTTTTGTTATTGACAATAATTTATCTTGTACAAAACTTTGTGAGTTATTTGTCAAAATATATGTTATATTCTTTAGACGAATAAATAATCATAAAGAGTAGTAGCTGTTTTGATACTACACGTTACCGTTTTATTTCTAAGATAAACTCCTTAGAGTCTGAGGCATGGTTTTATAGTGTCACAATTCAGAGTGCATTTTTTTTGAATACCTAGGTGTTCTACATTAAAAACCTTCATTGTGTCTCACCTTGCCATTGCAGTGAGACAATTAAATAAGAGCACACCTTCAACTAAATAACGCCCGTCTAAAATAAGATTTTACATTTTTAGGTGAGTATGTATAAGTACGCTGAACAACTTGGCAAAAAGAAAAACTATTTTGGAATTCAGAGCGGGAAGTATATATATATATATATATATATATATATATATATATATATATATATATATATAAAAACTCTTATATTTTTTATGTTGACACATTTTCACTGTCTTTTTCAGTGTGTTTGTGTCTTCTTAATGGAAAGAAAAATGTAACAACTGAAGTGCAGATCCGTTTCAATGAAATTAAAAAAACTAAACATTATTTGATTATTAGTATTTGATTGGATTGCCTCCTCATTACACCTTTTATATCTTTGGAAATATTGTTGCACTACAACACAGACATAATAACTTAAAATCAAAGAAAAACTGACGCCAAAATTATTAAATTAACTTATACTATATAACTAATTTAACTTCACACCAAGCCTTTCATGGTTAATGTTAAAAGGTTTTTTTCACACTTTTTGGCCATCTCTTGTTAGCTTGTTTGTCAATGATGACAAACCGGGAAATTCGAACCGTATTAAATGACCACTATATAAAAAAAAATGAAATTTGTTTTCTTACAATCTAGTTTTGAATTTTATAATATATCCCGTTTGTCAGCATTTTTTTTTCACAAAAAGTGTTTATTTTATTTTAAACATTTTTGGGAACATTGTAAATCAACTGCATTAATTTTAAGATTTCTGAGCGAATTAATGCAAAGTTTCATTTTTTACACACATAAATTAAATTTACATCGTATTTGCATTTAAAGCTTTTAGTTTTATATGAATCCACTGTAAAAGGCTACGAAAATGTAACGACTGAATGTAAAGCCAAATATGAGTGTGGCTTACCGGAAACAGTAAAGCCGACGACCGTCCTTAACGACGAAACCAAACTAGTTCTTATAAACTTCTAAGGCTAGAAGAATAACCAAAATGTCTTATTGATGTTTACAAGAAGCACATAATTGCCAGTTTGAAATAAAAGGGGAACACGTAATATTTGGTCGGTTATGTTCAAACATTAAGTTGGTCGAAAAGCCGTTAATACTATTCGCATGCAAAAAAGGCGAGTCATCAGTGGCAATGCTAAACTGCTAACTTTGATTGCATCATACGTATATTTGACTGCTCAACAAACTGTCTACTTATATAAAATGAGAAGAAAAGACATGTCGGTAACATATAAACTCTTAAATTAATATGACGGCAACTCACATATATTCCTTCAAACATCAGCAAACATATATGCTCTATAAATGCTGTTATATTTTAACTACTGAATTATTTTGATTTATTTATTATCTTGATTACGTGTATTTTGAACTTTTTTTTGATAGTTATGTAATTTACACGTCTCGCAATTTCATCAAACTATGAAAAATCGAAACAGTAATCACTTTTTATTTAATTTAACTAACCCCAGACAAGGATACTTGTCACTGAAACAAAAGGGCTAGTGTTAATTCAAGCGCATACCTACGAGAGCTCTGTAAGTCGGAATATGTGAAACATGATGTTTGTTAAATTACGATTAAATGTCTACATGTTAGTACAGTCAGGGAAATATAGAGCACGAAAGGAACTCCAAAAGCTAGCAGTACGTGTTAAGATACTATTTGAGGAAAAAACCTTCCGGCATCTGGAGACCTCTACATTAGGGGTGGGAGTTTGCTTAAAAACATAGAGATGCTGCAGTGCGGCGATGGGACAGTGGCGGAGCTTAGTAGATAGCGTGGAAACTTATTAGATTAGAAACACTGGATTGGGCCTTAACGGGAAGACACTAGTAGTTGGTGAACCCGCCAAGTACTCTAGGTGGTTTTGTAGAGATATCGGAGACAGCCAGATGTAATAAGTTTTATAGCAAGGTAGAGGGAGCCTACCGTCCTTACAGCAGCATTATCTGTATCTTGTAGTCGTTCAAACCCATGTAACATGTGAATGAAAGGTCGAGGACTTTCAATGTTGGACTCTCGGGTAGGGTGCTATTTGCAATGGTGGTCGGTACTTGAATTTTTTTTCATTATTTTTTAAAATATGAAGCTTTGTCTTAGTAGCATTTAATGGTACCTCTATTTAGGTTCCTATTTAACTACACGCTGGAAATCATTTTTTAATGGTTGAACTATTGCCTTGGATGTGTATGCGTCAGTTTTCCTCACTTGTTGAGAATAGACCGTTGTGCCATCAGCAAATATACCCATCACGGAGACAATTCTATGAAAGATGTGGTTTATAACGATCACGAAACAATAATGGTCCTAGAATCGATTTCATGTTGTTAGGGAGACTATGGAAGGCAACATGTATCTGTTCTTGCTTAGAAGAATCTTATTATATCAAATATTCGTCCAGGAATACTATACGAATTAATTTTCATGAGAAGACTTTCATGCCAGATTTTGTCAAAGGCTTTAGGTATATACAGTGCTACCGCCCTCGTTGCACCTTTTTATAGTGTATAGCATATGCATTTAAAAATTACCGTTAGGATATCCGCAGTAGAACGTGATTGCCCAAATCCATATTGATAATCAGAAAAAAAAGTTTAGCATTAACTAGTTAGCGGCCTAACGCTAGAATAATTAATGATTTAAAGAGTTTAGTGAATAGCTAGTTTTGAGGGGCAGTCCTTTCACCAGGCACCTTGAACACTGGGACTAAAGATGCAGTTTACTAGCCATCAGTGAAGCGAGATTCGGCAAGCCATTTTTTTTAGAGATTTGAGAAGGCAGGGGGCCAGTTCAGTAGATAATTTTCTAATCGATATAGAAGGTATAAGATCTGTTCCACAAGCGTTGAAAGTGTCAAGTGTTTCATGATATCCCTGACATCTGTAAAGGTGATGATCATCCCATCAAGTGCGGCTTCAGTCCGCAAACGGAAATCGGGGAGTGAATGGTTTGCAGAGCCCAGGGTGGAGTTTATTATTGTGATTTTTTTATTATATGATTACTTGTATTTTGGAATTTTATTTTTCTTTATTGTCATGTGATTTACCCGCCCCGCAACTTCAATAAATAATGATAAATCGCAGCAGTAGATATGTAAATTTGCTAACACTAATTGAAAAAGAGATAGTGGGAGAGGGAAAATTAATTAATGATAAAACTTTATAACTTTTACTGAATGATGTTTTTATCATATTTATAAACTACACATGCGTGAAAAATAGGAAAGACAATATAATTGAACAAAAACACAGCTACTGAACTGAGTAGTTGTTCAGTTCTAATACTGTCTTGCCTTAACGTTATGTAACTTGAAAATTGGTGTCTGCAGTTGCAAGCCATATTTACTGAACGAAGAATCTGTTCTCAGCGAACAATACCAAATACAAATACCAATATAAATACTTTGCAAGTTATACTTTAAGTGATTATGAAGTGTGTAAAAGATGTATTTAAAAATACACCGGATAACACCTCGTATGAACTACCAGAGAAAGCTAACGTAAAGCAAAGCAGACGAACAGATCTCCGAGGAAATGTTCAGCCACATAACAACTGCTTATACAATGATATCACAGTTCTTACGACACATGCGTAAAAAGAGAAACAGACACGGCATGGCTGAGTCAATATTAATACAATTTATCTATTTTACTGTTATACAGAATATTAAAACGAGATCTCACTAACAACGCCAACGGTATATTCGAAGACAATTTAGCATCGGTGGCAATTATTAGGAATTATGAGAATTGGATTGATAAGCTCCCAATCATCCAGTAAAGAACCAGAAACATCCTGAAACAAGAACTCCGTTGTCCACCAACAGCCTTAGTTTACAATACAAACTTAGCCATAGCCGCACAATATTTAGATAGTACTTCATTAAAACTCGTTTCAGATGTAAAGAGAAACATGTCAAATTACGCTCTATCTATCTATCTATCTATCTATCTATCTATCTATCTATCTATCTATCTATATATATATATATATATATATATATATATGTATATATATATATATATATATATATATATATATATATATATATATATATATATATATATGTATGTATATATATATATATATTCACACTTAATTGAAGGTTTAGAGAAAGGAATGGTTCCCGTAAATTTTATTATAGAATATCATAACACACCCAAAAACAAAAATAGAAATGTGGATTTATTTTGCTTTTAAAATCGTCCAATAATTCCGGCATGAAATTGTAAGTTACACGTTTATCTGTTTATTCATTCTACCTGTGCGCTTATCAATTTTCTATTGATGTATTGCACCTATACACATGTAAATATATATATATATATATATATATATATATATATATATATATATAATTATTAAAGACAATATATGTACTATCATATATCATCAGATCCTTTTACTTTGTAGTCTCCTTTGAAGATTCAGATCAATGTTTGTCAATTATTGATAACAGAGCAAAATATAGAACAGTTTTTATTATATTCCAATAACCATGGTTTGTTTTATTACTTTTATTTTTATTTTTTAACACTTCTAAATTTTCTTAATTTCTGTGAGATATATTTAACGGTCCGTTTCATTTGTTTTGTGCCAAACAACATTTGTATGTCAATATCGGCTTTGCAACACTACAAAATCATCAGAAAAAGTTCACAAATAATAAAAGAGTACTCAGATTAGAGTGTCTTGAAATACACCCACACCATACATCAGTTTCATTTTAGGGTGAAAATAAACAAAAAAACAAACATAAAATTTTAGAGCAAACAGTCACACGTGTAAGATCAAACTAATCCGCCATTTGATTTTTTTTTCGTTCAAAGCTAGTATCTCCTAAAAGAATTAGTGCGAACAATTTAAACACTTTAATTCGGTAATATTTGCTAAAATATTTAATATGTACTATAATTTATTTATAAAGTTCCAGTTTATTTGAAAATAATTTGTTTCTTATTAAAGTTACCTGAATGTTTATTTAAGTCGTTAGAGTGCGAAACTCATTTAAGCAGATCATTATAGAGCTAGTCTCATGGTGTCAAACCGTTCATTCAATAAACTATTAAAAAGGTTTCTTCTACATAAGTGTTTATATGGAATTTATATAGTATTTATTAATAAACCCTTTCTAACAATATTGAGATAAGCTTACCTTCCCAGAATTCATCACTCAAGTAGTAAGTCACTAGTTTTAAATGCGAAACTAAGGGGGGGGGTTATACTCACGGCGAAATATATCCTCCATATTTAGCCAGACATCGATTTCGAAACACAGAATGGGCATTATATATCTATTTATTTATTTAATTTCTTAAAGTATTCTAAGGATTCAAATGTAGTTATACGGGGATCTGTACCTTAAACATTAATCTTTACTATGTTTTATTTCTAAATCGTACTATCAAGTGAATTGCTAAGACAAATATACGAATGTAAAAAATTAGAGTCTTACTTTAATATTTCCATCTATTATTTAGTCGTGTTTCTCCCTTCTTTTAAGTATCATTATGCTTATTAATATATATTCACAAATATGCTTAGTATCCATCAATAAATTTATACCACCCACACATATATACACACACAACATAAATATATATATATATATATATATATATATATATATATATATATATATATGTATACACCTACACATACGCTCACACACACATCGACATATTTCTTCTGTATAATATGTACGATAAAAAAACAAGTATTTCTTTTTCTTCTAAAAACTAAAAATTAAGTGCAAATAGGCTAAAAATAATGTCAAAACCCAATTCACTCTAAACAATTAATGTGACTAAAATAGGAATTAGATCATTCTTGTTTATTTTTCTACGATGAAGCTTTTTTTTCTTCTTTTTTTAATCTAATATTAGCTTGTACGTACTCTTACACTTATCTATCAACATGCCTACCTGCATACATACAGTAAGAGATCCGAACGAAATTAAAACGTACAATCAACATCTACAAAAACTCCACAAACAACCACTACAGAAATGATTGTATTTCAACAGATTACAAGCCTCTAAATGTTAGTGTTAAGTAATATGATATCAAAATCGTTTCCTATCAAAGGAAACTTACCATCGAAGTTCAGTTATAATATGTTTGCATCTTTCTATTGCTTAAGGTTTCAATATAAGTGAATCGGAACTATTACGCTCAACATCCAAAACTCCGACATACATATATATGCACACATAGATACATACACGCACAATATATATGTACATATCCGAATAAACAAACATACACATGCACACACCATATATATACACATATATACACACATTATTTATTTATCTATTTATTTATTTTATTTCTACATTTATCTATTGAACATTTATTTCGCATAATATTTTAAATGTTATTAATGTTATATAATAATTTTAAGTGTTATTAGTTCATACTCCTACCAAAGAGATATCTTACTTACTATTTACCATTTCTCACCTAATTAATACAGATCGATAAACCCAAGATGAAAAAAATCTATTTCAATTACTTATTGATGTTCTCATAATCTAGCCTTCTTACTATTTTTATTATAAGTCAGATATAATTTTAATTACTTTGGTTATTTTAGATTATAAGTGATGTGCTCTTTATCTAAATGCTTTATATTGATGTATTAGTACTCAGTTATCTAGTATTAGGTTTATGTTTTTGTATTGTCAAGATAGTCTTATGTTGTTCCTATACATTAGTTACTTACATACTCTTGTTGATGAAAGGGTTACCAGCACAGGTATTTTATTTGGGTCTTTAGAGGGATAGGATGTATGCGGTCCTATGTAGGCAGTTCTGAATCACCTCCTGTCTTTTATTTGATAAATTATCTTTAGACATAACTATATTGTAGGATTCCAGAATACAAAGGTGGCATCTCTTAGATTTGTTAGGTCTATATTTCCCTGCTCTACCTAGTATAGACCATTTTAGGTTGTATTGTATGTTTTGGCTATTTTGTTCTCTTACATGCTTAGTTAAAATCGTAGGAATCTATTTTGAATTTGTATTAGGTTCTTTAAAAGAGTGTATAGTGTTTCGATATCTGTTTTTAAAACTACAGCCCGTCGAACCAATGTATGTTTTAATTCTGTTTTCCTCTATAACGTTACACTTATACACTATATCTGAGGTTGAACAATTCTCCTCTAAAGGGCATTCGTTAATGTTTCTCCAGTTATATTGGGAGTTATTATTCTGATTCTGAACTGTGCTGGTATCTAAGTTACTATTCTTTTTTGATTTTCGTGTTATTTGAACTTACTATAGTTGATGGGAAGTTTATCGAAGTTGAAAAAGATAGCTTTACTGTATTCTTATTTACAAATTTGCCTAGTTGCAGAGACGATATTGAAATACAAATGTTGTTTGGCACAACACAAATAAAACGGACCGTTAAATATATCTCACAGGAATTTAAATCTTTTGGAAATGTGAAAAAATAAAAATAAAAGTAATAAAACAAACCATGATTATTGGAATATAATAAAAAAATTTCTCTCTCTCTCTCTCTCTCTATATATATATATATATATATATATATATTTAAGATAATTCGTTTTATCAAGGGCAAAATTACGAAGCATCATTTTTAAATAAATACTAATATTTCAGTAATAGGTGCGTAGAACGTACATGAATATAATTGAAGCATGGAAGGCAGACACAGTCACAGCGAACGGTCTGAAACAAGATGTGTTGTAAGAAGCTGAACAAACGTAAGATACTCAACGTGTTGTACTATATCCAATGTATTTTACTCGCACTCAACCAAACACAGGTTTTAATTATTCAAATAATTGTTCTAGTTCCACCATAGCCCTATTATACTTATATATATATATATATATATATATATATATATATATATATATATATATATATATATATATATATATATATATATATATATATGGGAAAGGAAAGGATGAAGGTAATCCGACGTAATGGGAAATGAAAAAAGAAAAAGGAAAACCCAAAAAGGATGTATACTTTATTCTTGAAGAAGCCACATGGTCAAACTCTCCCTCTTCCTCTTTCCCCAATTTTCTACTTCTTCACTCACTGTCATCCACATTATTCCCGCCCAACCCCACCCTCCACTTTTCCACTTACACCCCTCCACATTATCCCTGCTCACCCGCACCCTTCCACTTTTCTCAACCCAGAACCATCAACATTTTTTCATTCCACGCGACTGACTTCACCAAGCTTGGACACCGTTCCTACTGCTTCAAGTAGGGGCTACTATTTCTTCCTATCAAACTATCATGTAAACCCAATATGTTCACGTACTTGCATGACATTTTTCTTTATATGATCATCTTGAAGAAGTCTTACAAATTAAGGCGGAGCGTTGATGAACACATAAAAAATACATCCTCTTTGGTTTTTCCTTCATCATTTCCCGTATATATATATATATATATATATATATATATATAAATATATATATATATATAGAGAGAGAGATATATATGTATGTTGAGTATATTTCCTTGCCGAGACTGTATTCGAATTTTGTCAATTCAACTACATTAATAAAAATGAAAATACGCATGCATAAACAAACATAATTATGCCAAAATTACCTCATCTGTTTGTTAGCTGCGATTCAAACACTATTTTACTTCGATGGAATACACCATGGAAGCTAATTTAATGGAACGACTAACTAAATTGAAAGCAGAGTATCGAGAATGCATCATGACTCCTTGCCGAGAAAGTCCATGCATCTCCTTACATAAGATTTTCTCAAATTGAACTCAAATTGAAATTCTTTTGAAGCAACATTATCTGCAATACTCCCCACACGTGTGAAATAGCTGTCCTCAGCAATATAAGTAATCGACCTCTCTCCCCATATATATATATATATATATATATATATGTGTGTGTATATTATGATTATTATTTCATGTATCCACATATTATTTAATAAAGAGATAAGGAGATATACTCTTTTATGTATACATTTTTAGTATTTACTTCAACACTGCTCAATACGTAAGAAAAATGTTGTAGGTGAACCTACCCCCCCCCTTTAGTAATAACTAAATGGTAGCAACCTGCTACAATAAATACCAGATTTTGCCGGGAGACCATTTGTAGTATATTAAGGCACTAGCACTGCCAACACTAACTTGCGTATAATTTATCTGTTAAATACAATTCATTATTATTATCTATAAACCTGTTCTTTTATTTCATCGTTGGTTCTCCTAAACGGGTTCACAACATAAAGCTAGGTGGTATTTAATTATGAAAATATATTCTTGGCGATTATGCTACACAGACGTTTCCGCGGTTCATCCCCGTAACGAATCGGCAGGCTAAAATGCATGGAGTGTGTGTTGATGGGTGTTTATAGATATACACGTGCTGTTTAGTTTAGCAAGTTAACTAATCAGAGTCTTTGTTATTTACTTCGCAAGTCGTTGGCTTACCCACAAAAAAGGTTCGGTATATAATACGCATTCATACACAAAAGAACCTATGCGAAAATTACCTCATCTGCTTGTTAGCCGCAATTCAAAAACTATTTCAGGTCGATGAAATAATCTATCAAACATAATTAAATGGAGCGACTAACTAGATTGAAAGGAGCATGCCGATGAGTAATCACGACCAGTTACCTAGAAAGTCCATTGATAATACTAAATGAATACATGAATAAAGGAATAAAATAAATAAATAAAACACTAAACTGAACTAAAACCTAAATTGGAAATACAAGCACGTGTTTAAATGATGTGATCCATTATTTTGACACACCAAAGAAACGCGGATGGACAACCTTATAGAAAACAAAACAACATCATAGAAAATAAGAAAGTAAAATCAACCAAACCTTTGTTTGTAAGAATCCCAACCATTGACTAAAAGACAATCGGCAACACAAACTCCATGCATTTTAGTCTGACGATTCCATACGGCGATGAAACGCGGAAGCTTCTGTGTAGTTGAATATATATATATATATATATATATATATATATATATATATATATATATGTATGTATATATATGTATGTATATATATATATATGTATATATATATATATATATATATATATATGTATATATATATATATATATATATGTATATATATATATATATATATATATATATATATATGTATATATATATATATATATGTATATATATATATATATATATATATATATATATATATATATATATCTGGGACGTTAAATCTTAATATAAGAGCATATACATTTATAGTGCATACGACCATAATGCAAGGCAACAGAAGACAAAAATAGGGTGTAACCGGTAATATATGTATTTATTCTTTTTGTATATCATTTTTGTATCTACATCGTCTCAAGATTACAAGGATATCACACAGTCGTGGGGAAATTCTCTGATTACTATTCCGCTGTGTTAAAATAGACAGAACGTCGTAGCTATAGAAACCGGAATTACCATAAACATTTCGCGGCTAAGAATGACATATTTTTACACCAAAACTCAGACCTCCTACGCACTGTCAAGTTCGAATATATTATAAGGTAAATAACGGGTATCGAAATAAATACAGCAAACCTTATACATGTTGGAGAGGTTCGTTAGTGTCTTCATAAAACATACCCCAACTTTTATATAATACCTGTTTCCGGAAGTTATCACCATCCAGCAATAGTAATAATTAGCGAGATCCAGAACGTCATCCTAATAGAGGACCTTTATGTTAACCCAGCATACTGCGTGCTCTTATCAGCAGGCTACCTAACTAAAATTAATACAGACAACAACCTCTGAATGATAGCAAACTGGTATATATGTGCGTACGCATGTAATATACCGCCCATAATTTAACATGTGAAAATGATTTTAGGTCGATAGCACAAATAGTGAGAAACACATAATCAAATGTAAAAACACACATACAAACATACAGAAATATAGAAAGCATAGAAATAAAATGGGTGTCATAACAAAACGGTTTATATCAGAAGCTAGACAAAATCCAGAAATCAATATCAGATTCGAATTCGGCACGGAATACTTAATCGAACACGTACACATATGTAATGTTAGCCCACATCAAAATTAAACTATCACTAATATATATATATATATATATATATATATATATATATATATATATGTATATATATGCATATATATATGTATATATATATATGTATATATATATGTGTATATATATATGTATATATATGTATGTATATATATGTATATATACGTATATATATATATGTATATATATATGTATATATATATGTATATATATATATATATATATATATGTATATATATATATGTATATATATAAGGAATAATTACAGAATATAAAATGTATAACAACATTGCTTTTAAAATCAAAATAAATAAATAAAAAAACAAAAATATCTATTTAGTTAGTGATTATAAGAAAACCAAGAAAAAAAATAAATTAAATCACTAAATAAACGATGAACACAGTTTTCATTTATAATAGTATTATTGCAAATTAGTTAATTCTATACTCTCCAGTATATGCTGAAACTATTTAATTTTCTGGACGCGTCAAAGACGTATAAATAAGCGATTGAATATTTTTTTAAATGTGTAGTGATTTCCTGTCGACAATTTCCCTATAAAACAACTGCATCTGTAACGCATTAGCATGTGTGTGTTTATTATACTTAACTCTTAATTATACTAGTAGTGAAGTAAGTAACATTGTGAAGAAGGATTTCCGTACGATCCACGCCGAGTACATTATCATTTTTCATCATTGTAAATGAACGCATTTTTTTTAAATATTGGATTATATTTGTAATAGAACACGCAACTATTGCGGAACTATGTCTGCTAGTGCGTAAATGAAACAGTAAAACATTATTTCCCTTCTATTATTTACTGATTATTATATTTACATTTTCTCATAAAAGCCATTACGTATTAGGCAAACGGCAAATATCTGCCTGGATAAACAAGATGACAAAGCCAGAGTCAAAAGGCAGTTGCAAGCCAAAAACGAAAGAGCGACTGACGCCAACATTTTGGAAGTTTGAAAAGCGGCTTGAGTAGAAGACGAAGAAGAAGAAGAAAAACAACAACAACAACAACAACAAAATAAACTTGGACGGACAAAAAATGTATAATTATTAATAACTCCAACTCTAAGTGATCGATTGCCCACCACTGGTGTTTTATATATATTTTTTTACTGTAATGTTGCTATTATAATTATTATTTATGCTATCAGAGATAAAAAAAAATGTTTCTACAAATTCCGCTAAGCTGAATTCAAGTTGAAACCTTGGAGTCCATATAATTTCTTCTGAGAGTATAATATTTGTTTCTTTAGAACTAGTAGTATTTATTCGGCGTAAGCCAGATATAGACATATTGCAAGGTCGAAGTCTTAGAAAAAATAATAAAAGGTATAGCCATGTTTAGAATATGTTAAATATTTTTTATAATTCGTTTTCCTTCTCCTGTATTTTAGTTTTGATTCCAATAAATGTTTTATCAATAATAAACAATCTCTCTCTCTCTCTCTCTCTCTCTCTCTCTCTCTATATATATATATATATATATATATATATATATATATATATATATATATATATTAAGCGCATTCTAATCAATTAATCCTCATAACCCCCAATTATATTTCACATTTAGGGTACTGAAAGCGTACATACATGATTTACGCAAAAATAATACTTCGAAAAACAAACGATTTATTAGACATTCAACAGATAATTATTTATCTTTTTTATACAACCGTGTGCGAGCTTAGCATATCATAAAATATTACTGTGTTTATTTGTTGCACGTATCGTAGTATAATTAAATTAATTTTTTTAAAGAGAAAAGCCTCGTAAAGCCATATTCCTACTGTTGGTGTTATGTTTGTTTATATAATTAGGTTGCTGAGAAAGAACCTGATAAAACTGGATTATTACTTTTGATATCTGCCGGAAAGCAAGATACGATGTTACTAATGAAGGTATAATAATCCTTCCTTAACACTGTGTACAAACGTAGAAGGCAACAAAGTGTAAAAAACAAAAGAAACAAATGAGAGTTGTGTTGTGTGCATTTTCTTTTTGTATTTTGACAATATTTTCTTTTGCTGTGTCTATTTACTTTTTTCCTCACAAGTGCAGAGTAAGACACAAGTTCGGTAACAAATATGGGGGGAATCCAGCTAAATAAATACGGCCACATATTTACATAGAAATTAAATTTGCATCAGTCTACATCGACAGAATAGATGAAGCCCCGAACACAATAACTTAAAAAACATTTGTTTCTAATTAGGCAGAAATACATTTTTATTTACATTTTTTCAAAATAAATGCCCCAAAATGTGTGCTTATCGAACAAAAAAGAAGTGTTTGAACCAGTAAAAACACACAAAACAGATCAAAAGAAAACAACCAGTGCTTCTAACGATTTTGTACCGGCACATTGAGATAACCGATTTTGACCGAACTAATCAATAAGTTATGCTAAGTTTACAGTTATAGTAATATAAAACGCCAAAATTAAAACTCGAAAACACACAAATATACTAGACATGTTTAAGAAACGAAGACAATTTCTATTTGTGTTCAAGATATGACATACTTGCATTGTGTCAGCTGTTTACTTCATTATTTTAAATTACTCCCGGGCAGCGCCGAGCAGCGCCGGGCAGCGACGGGCAGCGCCGGGCAGCGCCAAGCAGCGCCGGGCAACATGTCCCGCTAGTAATAATAATCCAATACGTATTTATGAAACTCACATGAACACGTTATTTCATCTTATACTTTTATTAATGAATATATGGTGTTCTTAAAACGTGTGCAGTTGAACACTATATTGTTAATGTATTTTATAAAAAGGATATCTCATATCTTTTGGATATTTTACAGAACTATTTTTAACACGCGCATGGAAGTGTTATATTTTAGCTCACTGATGAATGCAGGAATCAATATACAACCGGCTCACTGGCTTGAACCCAGGCTATTTTCGTTTGCTGGTAATCTCACCCGAACATTGGTGTTATATACAATGTTTATTTCACACGACAGTCACAGAAACAACATTAAAAAGAAACTTGCATACACGGTAGAGTGAAAAACAGGCGGATAAGATAGACAGATAGTCAGTTAGTGAGGGCTTACTCCCATAAACGAAAGCACACATAATTACGTTCTCGAAATTTCGTCAGTTTAGAGAGAGAAATCCCCTGGCCGGGAGTCACGTGATTTCGTTCGAATTCGTCTCTGAGTACAATTGGCGCACACTATCAAACTGAAACACAGCTCTCGATAAGTAACAAAATACTGGCACCTTTTTTTTTACAAAGTAATTCAAAAGTTAGTATATCCTAGTTTTTATTTGAAACATTTTTATTTAATACAAACGGCGGCATTTTTTCTAAATAAATAAAAGCAAAATTAACATTCGGGTTCATAGATTTGTCCGTAATTAAACATTTTCAAGAATTCAAACTCTAAATATCATCATTCATAAAATTAAAATTAATAAGATTTTAAATAACAATAGATAATTTCACTGCAATAGTTTTGTTTATAATTCTGAGACTATACATATGATATATAAGCAAACATTAAAATGTATCAAAAATATACATATGATATATGAGCAAACATTAAAATGTATCAAAAATATACATATGATATATGAGCAAACATTAAAATGTATCAAAAATATACATATGATATATGAGCAAACATTCAAATGTATCAAACATATATATTTATCGGAGCCGTAGCTATAACAATAACTGACTGATAAACCAGAAAGGGGGTCACATTTTGAAAATATACAACATCACTACGTCACTGAGGTAAGTCGCACATGTGCTTATATGTCTCGTCTACAAATATCTCCGATTATATTTATGACATTATAAAAGTCGAAGCCAACAATAAATCTACCCAAAGTTTGTGTATTCTTTATTAGTATGAGTGTGCGTTAATCATTTCTTAACTACCTAATGATCTGTAAAATATTCAATTTTAACGTAGTCCGTTTAAATGAATGCACATGTTTACAATGAAAAATACTTGATGGCTGTTTTGAATACTACTTTAACCATGATACTGAAACAACAGCAGTTTTTAATTGCTGTAATTATGCTCTAAATATATGTTTCTATCGTTTGCGTATTTAGTGATAAAATAATGTAAATGATACATTGTTAAAAAAATACAGAGATAACCGAACCAGACATAAAAAAGCATTTTCGATTATAGTAGGATTTAATTTAAAATACAAGAAGGTTAGTAATACAATGCAGAGGTGGTGTGGATAGACACAAGATGAGGCAAATAGAGTCATATAACGTTGTCAGGAGGTATGTAGTTTCACCTATTTAATTAATTGAATGTATATATATATATATATATATATATATATATATATATATATATATATATATATATATATATATATAGCTTCATTTGTAATATAGCAGGAAAATCCCAGCAGATTGCACGATTAATTAAGAATTAAAGTTAAAATTAAAATCTAAGAGCGTAATATTTATTTATTTTGGTGTTGTACTAATTTTTTCTGTACAAATATATATATATATATATATATATATATATATATATATATATATAGAGAGAGAGAGAGAGAGAGAGAGAGAGAGAGAGAGAGAGAGAGAGATAGAAGGATGGAAATGGATTAGAAAAGCAAAAGTCAGATCTTTTTTCAATTCAGTTGCTCAGAGCAAGGTATATTCCGCAAAATGCAATTTATTCAAATTAATTTTTTCTTTAATCCAGGCTTTTCAAAGATCAAAATCTTATCATCAGAGGTAATCGCTGGGATAGATAAGTTGTACAGGCCAAGATTTAAAATTTGAAAAAGTAAAATAAAGATTGTGGGAAAAAAAAAACAAGACAAAACTCTGACCGAATGCAAGCAAATGTCTGATTGCAAAAAAGTCCGGTGTCAAAAAGTCCAGCGGAGAAAGTGAATTGTAGATAGGTAGGTCGTTAAAAGGCACGAGAAATGACATGAGAGGATTCAGAGTTATATTATATCCAACCCGCATCAATATGGTCTGATGGAAGCTTCGTACAGTAGAATATTTATCAGGAACTAATTATGGGCATTCTGAGAACGAATAATCGATACTTTCACGAATTATTTCATTATAACTTAATTTTCGAATCACTGATATTTTGTTTTAGAAGTTTTAGATGGGGATTTATAATTTGGATTATTTCGATTATTCCAACAACGGTTCTCATATTGGAATTAATTCTCATAGCTTTTGCTGTCGATGTAACCTCAGACATTCTTCAAGTGTCGAACTCGGGAATCTGTACGGAATTTCGAAGTGACTGTCGTGTGGAGGTTTAAATTTCAATACTTAATGCGGGCAATACTAAAGAAAAAATACTTAATTAGTTAAGATATATTACCTGGCTCACAGGACGAAAGCAATCTACCCCCGTGAAATTAAATAACAGGTTCCGTCCAAAATTCCGTACATAATCGAGAGTTCGACAGAAAGATTCTCGAATTCGACAAGATACACCTTCAGAAGGTCAAAAGTTACATCGGCCGAAACGTTGTGGGAATTACATCCAAGATGAGAACAGTAGTTCGAATAATTCAAATAATACAAACATCGATCATTTGTCATGATACTCGCCCGATAGTTCCCGGTACATTGACATAGGTTTCGCGTGGCAATAATAAAATCTTCCATGTAAGTATTGACTATTAGACTGAATGTGTGCAAGAGCATACACACCATTGATAGGTTTCATATCTGACCAAATCCGTTTGTTCGGTGTCTATTGGATCGTGGCTATGCAGATCTTTATGCTATTATTTTATTTTAGTTTGTCTCTTATTATTTTTGTACCTGCGGTTTCACATTTTGGGAGATTGTGATTGGTAAGTCAGTGTTTTCACCAAGTAGTATGCCTTTATATGTAGATTTTGCGTGCCCCATATATAGGCACCCAGTCAAGATAACCTCATTCAACCGTAACTCACGTCAACTGCTTTAGTGTTCAAATCTCTACTTACACTTATTACGTTAAAACTGATTTAAGCATTTTTTTTGTTTAAGGCTTTTTTATGCACTTCGTCCCCATAACAGCGTAAAACATTCACAAGAAAAACTCGTCTTGCTACAACCACTGTTAATAATGTCCCTTTCTCTCTTACTCTCTCTCTCTCTCCCTCTCTCTCTCTCTCACTCTGCCTAAAGCTAAATTAAACTTACATAAGCAAAGTTTATTGTCTAGAACATATTGCTGGGCTGCTTTCCAGCTAACAACAACATTGTCGTTTTCAAGTCAAATGTAAAAAATAAATCTTGTTTAAGTCATCTTCCTAAATAATCAAATTCTGCCAAACTTCCATCAACGTTACACATCATCACGGTGTTGTCTCACCGACCACTTGACTCTCATTAAGTCTTATCTGCGAGTAGCTTTTGGGCCTCGATAAGTGGTGACTTTCTAGTATAAAAGAAAAAGAAAATCAGTGTGCTGTTTTTTCCGATGTTGATGAAGGTCTATAGTTGGGAGTTTATGGAATAACAGAAAATGAATGAATCTTGCCTTATCCTCAGCTCTACGCACGTACAGGCGATCAACATTAGCTATCAAATGGTGTATTTAGTGACAAATCAATATGTTTACCATTGAATCTTTATCAACAAAAATATATATCATATATCTACGCGGCGTGCTACGGTGTTTACTACTCAGGAAAACCCGACAAGTTGGCGTCCCGAAAAAGGCAAGTTTCAGCAACTTTTTTTTTCTTTTTATGTCACATAAATCCCAACTAGGGTAGAGTGAGACTCACGGACGTGTTTTCATGTGTGGAGAATCAAGATCCCATGAACTGTCGATTAAGACAACAATTTTAATAGAAGAATGCATCTCTTAACTGACTGAGAAGAGAAGAGATTAAGTGAAGTATTTAAACAGACACTACACTCTGCTCCTAGACTTTATGAGTAACAATATCGCTCATAAACCATGAGTAAAGTAAACTAAAGTGGCCGGTCATAGTTGAAGGCGACCCAAAGGTTTCGTTTCAATTACGTACTACACTGAGTGGAGAATTCAACTCCTTTCCCAGGATTACGCAGCTAACCATTGATCCTCATCTTATAATTCTGAGTGTTTAGCAAGGGTGCATCAAGTACCATTTTTTGAGTCTTTCGTATGACTCGACAAAGGATGGAACCTTCAGCTTTTCGGCCCATTAGCGAACACTCTAACCATTATGCCAAATAGGAATTTACTCAGGAAAATTCGGCGAGTTTGAGGCCCAAAAATATATAGTTTCAGTAGCATTTATGTTTTTACATGATTCACATTTTCACTAAGTAAGCATACTAATCGATAATTATTCTTTTTGAGGATTCGTGTGTCTAATGTTGAAGATGTTAGAATTGAGAATTATTAGAGGAGGCACGTCAATGTTTCGGGGAGAAGGATCCAATGAGCCGTTATTTTGAAATATCATAATATAAAAAAAATATTTAGCGGGGAAAAAGCATATCGGAATGTGCTTCGACGAACTTACTGCTTTTGTACATCTCAACGTAAATACACGTAACCAATCCGACTAACAGCAAAATCCCACCACTTCACTGTAAACTTCCGAAGATGACGAAAAACTTTCTATTCAAGTAGCCTTTTTTTTTAGCTTGCCTTTGAAATTTCCTCCCATGTCTCGCTGTTTCTGACTGTACTAGGATTCTTGAATTTAAATGTAATGTGAACAAACATCTTGCTGCAAATCTTGAAAATGAGCATGCTCACAATATATCTCACCCCTAATTACAGTACGTTTTTTTTAAATTTCAGTAGGAATATTCCTTGTCTAGGGTGAAACAAAGTTTTGAAAAATGGTATAATATAGCATTGCACTAAAGATTGAAATATGATTTTAGAGTTGTCTCTGTATCCCAAAAGCAAGCTCGGTCTGCTCGTCCCTCTGCCATGTTTTTTTAAATAGCAATCTATCGTTAGGCACGCAGAGTCAGTGGACGCGTCTAAAGAGTATCCATTCCTGTTTAATTCTTACGAATTTTCTTCCATGTTTTCCTTCTATTTAATCCTTCTCCTTTACTGAAATCGTATCATCCTCCTTCAACGTGATTTACGTTTTTGTATTTCCTATCTTCCAGGAAAGGATTCATATCAAAATCATTCCGCTTCAACCGACTACTATTTTAATTTTCTTTACAAAAATAGATAAAGGTGAATTTAAAAAAATAGATATCACCGAGGAGAACTATCTTTGGCTTACAGTTAATTCTAACAGGATTTTAAAGTATTCCACTCATGTATGAACGTTGGAGCGCATATGACCATTTTATACGAGTACAGATAAGTTGAAAACTGAAGGATGACCAAAAAATTATCCAAGTAGAAATACTTTTCTAATACCTTTGTTTGGATAGAGGAAGAGAAAGTTATTGTATTATATTAAGATCTCATCGTTTGAATTATATCAAGAACAAAAGCAAGTTGGGTTAAGTTTCGTTTTTCTGTATTATGGTATAGCATCCCCTTTTGAGATATGCTTTTTACACTCTAAATATTTTTTTATGTGAATATGCAGTAATTGAGAGAGATGGCAGAATGCGAGGGCGTTTTTAAAACGTATAATTAAAGGTCTGTCTTTTGTACGACTCGTAATGGTGTATTAACAATAGTGCGATCTTGTGCTCCCTCTCTCCTCTATTCCCCTTCTCTTTCTCCCATTCTATTTCTCTTTCTCTCTATATATACATCTATCTATATATGAGCACTGTCGTTAATGATATGACTTGCTCCTACTTTAGCGTAAAGCATAGGTCTTTGTAAAAAATAAATAGAGTACTTTTAAGCAACGGTCAATGTTTATATAAAACAATTGTAGATATCATTTACTTGCAACGCTTGTCCCGGCAACCTGGTGTAAGCGCTACTGATTACTGACAATGTGGTTTCCGATTCTACTATGGCTTAGAATGGGGACTGGTCAATCCACACTGAATAGATGTCACACACACACACACACATATATATATATATATATATATATATATATATATATATATATATATATAAATATATATGTATTACTTTGTAGGTTGAGATTTTAATAGAAAAGGCTTTGCTAGTATCAAATTATGTAGATCTATGAATATAGACGGCATGCCATTTACTAGATAGCTCAATATATTTAGTGTACAGAGCAAGTTTGATTTTTCTTTCAATAGAAATATATAAATGTATTACATACCTTTATATATATATATATATATATATATATATATATATATATATATATATATCACGGGTGTAGTCGTAATTTTCACAAAAAAAAAATTTGAGTGGCTTAAACTTTAAAGGTCATATCAGACGTTTTCTTGACATTTAATGGCATTCATAATAACTATTTTAACGAGTAATCGGATATTGTATATTGAACATAGTTACTATATTACATATCGCTTACCAGGGGTTTGTTTTCATAACTTTCTCAACTTTATTCGATCGCAATATAGCTCAGTCGATCCGATACCAATTCAACGCGGCATAATTGATCCTATAATTTTGGACGGAATCCCTTAGTTATATTGTGCCAAAACTAAGAAAGTAGATAAGAGTGTACTAATAACTTGTAGTAGTAATATAATATTAATAATAATCATAATAATAATAATAATAATAATAATAATAATAATAATAATAATAATAATAATAATAATAATAATAATAATAATACTAATAATAATAATGATAATAATAGTCTTAATTTCGTTAACGTGGACTTTCCTATCAAGTTTAAAAAATTAAAAAATACAGAACGCAACCGTAACATAAAAGTAAAGTAGCAATCAACGGGATGATGACGGCGGTTAAGTGGATATCGTCACGGACTGAAGGCATGGGTGCTCCAAGTTCGAATCCAGTCGGTTTCACAGTACTACTTTTACTTAGGGATGTTGGCAACCTTCTTGTGGTCCTTCCCGTAAGTACCCTATGTATTTCCAGAAAGATGTCTCAGTAGAAAACATCGGGGAAACTAATGCCAACACCAGAATCATCTGATTCACACGAAAGGAGAAAAACACACCTAACAGACACGCATACGTACACATATGCTTAGCTATAAATATGCCATTTGGAAAATATATAACTACATGAGAAAAAAAAACGGTTGTGTGTGAAGGTGCAAATTCCTTGCTAAAATGTTCACTGTAATAATGGTAAATTACATAAACATTTAAACAATGTATAAACACAAACTAATGAATTATTTGAAAGAAACCATTCGCCCCATCAATAAAAACTCCACCTGCAGGCAATCATATCGTTCAATTAAAATGATCATACATCTTTTAAAATGTGAATGTATTCAGCATGCGCCTGCCCATTACAGCAATGTTGCACGTGATTGGACTCATGACTACTTCGCCCTTAACTGAATTTGGCGGGGTTGTCCTATAGCTTATCTTCCTCGGTTACTTATTTTTCTTTATTTTTCGTGGAGCTATGTAGCCAAACAAAGCGAATTGTCACTTGGGCATAAGGGGCTATTGGAATATATATATATATATATATATATATATATATATATATATATATATATATATATATATATATATATATCATCTTAGGTGAGAAGTTGTGTAGCAAAGTTAATTGTTCACATTACAGTTAAATGCTTACATGTTGGAAAAGCTAGGGAAACAGGAAGCAGAGGAGATAATTCGAAAGACAAGCGGCCATGAAACACACGCGATCAGCATTTTGAGCAATGACTATTTTGTTTTATGTACATTTAATGTGTTATCAAGTACATTTAATGTGTCACATTTGCATTTACATGTAATTATGTATTTCTAAGATATAAATACATTTTGTTTTTAGAGCTAGAAATGCTTTGACTATTTGTTTAATTTTCTCTCACCCTATATCTACTACTATTACACATTGTTATCTATAGTTCTGAAGCCGAAACTATAATGATCTCAATTCTGTTTACTATATTATTTACGACTTTCAATGCTTAATTCTGGTTAGTATAGTATATTTTCAGTTGCCATGAGATTATTCTCCCAGGCATTACCTCCTCCTTTAAGGGATAGTTGTGAATTATATCTGCTGCTGTCATGGTCCAATATTCCTAAGCATTACCTCTTCCTGTTGTTTTCGCTGGAGGGAAGGGAGGAGAGTTATGCCTATTTTGTGGTTATGATAACATTCTCACACATATCTTATTTTGTTTAGTGATAGTGTAGTATCTGTTTTGTGGTAATTATACAATTCTTTAAGATATTACCATCTCCAATTTTGAAGGACGTATGTAGTATCTGTTCTGTTGTCATACGAACATTATCTCAGGCATTACCTCTTTTTGTGGGCAGGTAGTGTAGGAGCTGTTCGACATCCCAAACATTATCCCTACCTGTACCTGTAGGGGAAGAGTGTTGTGTATTTTCTGTTATCATGAGACCTAAATCACAGATATTACCTCCTTCAGATGGAGAGAGATAGAGAGGGATATATAGTAACCCACTAAGAGGTATGTTGGAAAGAAAAAGCGAGATAGCGTAAGAGATATGTGTTTTTTCGACAGGTCAGCAGAAAATAAAAAGTGTCTCTATATATGTGCGTATATATATATACATATATATATATAACTATATACATATATATATATATATATATACATATATATATATACATATGTATACATATATATAAAGATATATACACATATATATATATATATATAAATATATATACATATATATACATATATATATATATAAATATATACATACATATATATACACATATATATATATATATATATATATATATATATATATATATATATATATATATATATATATACACATATATATATTGTGTGTATTTAGGCAGCATATTTTCATATAGGCAAACATTATTAAATAACACGTAGTGGTTTTGTTTGATGCGACTTTTTTTATTTTTTCAATTTTCCGAATTGTTCATCAAATGTTTCGGTCAAATTGATATAAATATGATCCATGGCTTTCTTGTTCCATTCTTTTTTTTATTGCAAGTACTTTCGATTTGAATCGTCAAATCATCTTCAGGCGGTATTAGTTTTAGTGTCTTTACTGTTGTGCTTATTTTTGAATTATAACGGCAAGTAGTTTATGTTTGAAAACGCGTCTGTAAAGTTGAAATGTACATGAGAGCGTGATGGCGTTCTACACATACGAGAGATTTAAAGTTTTAATGAATTATAAAAACATAAAACAAGTCCTAATTAATAATCATTTTCCCAAATATATGGTTGATGAACAAATAAAATTAATGATTAGATATTTAGATAATCCTACTAATTAGCTAAATAATTGGATGATAAAGCTCTTTAAAATATAATACATCGCTATATATCCCCCATCAATTCTGATGATAAAATACGATTTATCATTTATTATAAAAAAATGAAAACATCAAACTATGTTGTTAAAAATAACACTTCCCAAACCCAAAATAACAATAAAAATAACAATAAAAAAAAACTAATTCTTACATAGGTTTCACTTCCACAACACTATCCCGAAGACTCACCCTACATCTCTCCGACACTAGCTCTATATGCCGACACCTAAAACACATAATTGCACCCCCTCCCAATATAGAAACATCCTTGTTAACAATACCAAAATAATACACCATGATACCAATATCAAAAAATTAAAAATACTCGAAGCCCTCTACATAAAACTAAACATCCCACAATTAATAATGTCAATTATGAAACTAGTCGCAACATTTTAAAGTGTCTAGCATAATAATTAACATTACCAAATTCTTAGCCATTAGGTAGTTATGCGTTTGAATTGTATGCACTTTATTTAACGTCATCAATTTCTTAACGGTTTAAACAGTCACACTTTAAATCTCTCGTATGTGTAGAACGCCATCACGCTCTCATGTACATTTCAACTTTACAGGCGCGTTCTCAAATATAAACTACTTGCCGTTATAATTCAAAATTGAGCACAACAGTAAAGACACTAAAACTAATACCGCCTGAAGATGATTTGACGATTCAAATCGAAAGTACTTGCAAAAAAAAAGAATGGAACAAGAAAGCCATGGATCATATTTATATCGATGTGACCGAAACATTAGATGGACAATTCGGATAATTGAAAAAAAAAAAAGTCGCATCAAACAAAACCACTCCGTGTTATTTAATAATGTTTGCCTAAATGACATATACATATATATACATATATATACATATATACATATATATATACATATATATATATAAACATATACATATAAACCTATACATATATATATATATATATATATATATATATAAGAACATATACATATATATATATATAAACATATACATCAATAAACTGTGTCCATCGCTTTATTGCAGATTACAAAATAATCAATATTTCAGTAAATATAAGTTATAAAAAGCTGAAAATTACACCATCCAAGGACTGTATTAAGGTGAGATAAATCCTAAAATTTCATCAAAATTCATGTTATATTTAAAAAGTTATGTTATTTTTTTAATATTCAAGGAATTTTCACCGTCCATTGCTTTATTGCAGGTCTCATAAAATGCCAAAAAAAGGACGTTTAACAGCTACCGAGAAGCAGAGGATTATTGCAGGACTAGCAGAAGGACTCTCGATCATAAATTTAGCCACAGAACTAAAAAGGGATCCCCGAACTTTAGCTACATTCGTCAAGAACCCCAACATCAAGTCCAGGAAAGATAAGAACACAAGGAGGAACCTTTCTGATCGGGATCTTCGAAAAATTCGTAGAGAGATTGTGCGCAACCCAAACAGCACCAGTGCAACAATTTTTGCGAGGGCTGGAGTCATACCAAGGTCCAGACAAGCCCGATGCAATGTACTGAATGAAATGGCAAGGAACATCAAACCTATTCCTAGGCCTCCATTGAGCCAAACCCACAAAGAAAAACGATTGGCTTGGGCACAAAAATATATGAAAATGGATTGCTAAAATGTTCTGTTTACAGATGAGGCTCGTGCTACCCTTGATGGACCGGACGGATGGGCCAAAGTTTGGAATCCAAATGGAACTCCAACGCCTTATAGATTTCGTCGCCAACAGGGAGGTGGAGGCATAATGTTTTGGGCGGGAATTATTGGGGATAAGCTATGTGGACCATTCCGAGTGCCAGAAGGTGTCAAGCTCACCAGCAATGCCTACACTGCCTTTCTAAATGAGAATGTGTTACCATGGCTAGATGATCTTCCCTTGTCACGTCGTTTTAAGATTATTTTTAAGCATGACAATGCCCCATCTCATGCTGCTAGGGCAACTACATCCTTCCTTGGATCTCAGGGCTTTGTTGGAGAAACCCTCATGTCCTGGCCACCGTGTTCTCCGGACCTTAACCCCATCGAACACCTATTGTCAATATTGAAACGATGAGTTTATGAGGGAGGAGAGCAGTTTTCTTCGAAGGATGCCCTTTGGAACAAAATAGTCGACGTTGCCAGAACCATTACTCCATCTCAGATCAAACAATTGACCTCCTCGGTGGACAAAAGGTTGTTTAATGTAATTTCAAAACATGGGGGATATGTGGACAAATAATTCGTTTGTTTGACACTTAGCCCTCGGGATGTGCCTTTGTTTTTGTTAATTTTCCCCAGAAAATGTGTTCAATATAAATTTATGATGCTTTGGTATTGTTTTATTGAGCTAAAACATTATCTTAGAAGACTTGCAATAAAGCGATGGACGGTGAAAATTCCTTGAATATTAAAAAAATAACATAACTTTTTAGATATGACATGAATTTTGATGAAATTTAAGGATTTATCTCACCTTAATACAGTCCTTGGATGGTGTAATTTTCAGCTTTTTATAACTTATATTTACTGAAATATTGATTATTTTGTAATCTGCAATAAAGCGATGGACACAGTTTATATATAAATATATGTATATATATATAAATACATATACATATAGATATATACATATATATACATATATATACATATACATATCTATATATATATACATATATGTATGTGTATGTGTGTGCGTATGTGAGAGACAGATAACCTTGTAACTTAGAGAGGAAGATATAGAGTGTAAAATATACGGCAAAAAAGAGAATGAACACGAAAAAGAGAGTGATATAAAAAAGGTAGGTTCAAAGACATATTCTGATCTCATTATCAAGGTTAATATTGATGTTATCCTGATATACAATTGAGATATGTAAACACAATGAATTTTCTGACAAGAACAGTTCGCTCAAAATAAACGCATGAAACACGCATGTTAGATAGAAACAAAAACATAGCAAATCATATATATATATATATATATATATATATATATATATATATATATATATTCTTTAGAAGTAATTCAACCATTAAAGCTATATGTAAAAACAAAAATCGAAACTTTTTGTCCCAAGTCCTTCAGTGGAAAATTACTTCGCTTGTAAGTCAATTTACTTTTTACAGTCACCGTATTCATTTGCTTCAAAGAATTTACGCGAGTCTTTACATTATTAAAGAGATCATCAGCTGTTTACCATAGAAAACAAGTTTCGGGACTTTAAAATCAAAACACTGTTTTATCCGAGTGCTTCCCAGAAGATTTGATCAGAGCCTACTCCCCTTAAAATAAAGAACAAACACGGTGCTTATATTAGATCTAAGTTTTTTTCCAGAGTCATGTTTGGTTAACTTATTTTGTTATTATAAAATGTCTTCCTTACCTGTGTTGTTCGTACGTGTCTACGGAAATGTATTCTTTATTTACAAAAAATGTTGTATTTTATAGTGTTAGGAACATCCATTATACAGCTTTTTTGATTGTTTATAGTTTTGTGTATTTATATTATCATATGATATTTAGTTTTATATTTAAAACATCTAAAAATTCATATATATATATATATATATATATATATATATATATATATATATATATATATATACATGTATAAATATATATATATGTATATATTATATATATACATGTATAAATATATATATATATATATGTATATATTATATATATACATGCATAAATATATATATATATATGTGTATATATTATATATATACATGTATAAATATATATATATATATATATATTATATATATAAATGCATAAATATATATATATATATGTATATATATATGTGTGTGTATATATATATTATATATATACATATATAAATATATATATATATACATATATATATATATATGTATATATTATATATATACATGTATATATATATATATATATGTATATTTCAATGTTGAATTAAATACAATATAACTGAATAATCGTTTAATATTAACTTATCGTGATAATATGAATTGAATAGGGATGAAAGATGATAATAAGAAAATTGTAATAATACAATATTCATTAGAACATGAATCTCCTTGCTTTGAATTTCTGATGTTTTAATAAATATTGTATATTACATTTTTCATTATCATCTCTGATCTCTCCCTCTCTCTCTCTCTCTCTCTCTCTCTCTCTCTCATATATATATATATATATATATATATATATATATATATATATATATATATATATATATATATATATATATATATATATACATATAAACTATATTTACTTAGAAGACAATATAAAGATGCCGATAAAAAGATATATCACCCAGTATAGATATATGTCGAGAGGTGGTTGAAAAACTAATAAAAAATAATTTACTTAAGTTTTATATCAGAAATCATAGAACGTATGAGAAGCCTTGCATGTGATCCTTTTACCATAATCAGCGAGGTGTACTTCCTAGTCAATAAAAGGGTTTACTTTTAACATCCACATAAAAATGAAAAGAATAACACACATCGTAAGATTTATTATCTACTTGTCTGTGCATCAGTTTCTATACATGTATGGCAATACGTTACACTTCGATCTTGTCAGAACATGAATTTTAACATGTCATTAATATAACGCTGAGAAACTAAAACCACTTAGCCGTATAATATAAAAGTGTTAGCTTAATTTTCCATAAAAGACTAGTGAGTCATTCATTTGAATAACTTCATGGAATTAACGTCCAACTTACAAAAAATAATTTTTTGCCAAACAATAATTTACTTATTTAATCATATATATTGGGTTCATTTTACTATTCTTAGAACACAAGTCAGCCACTTTAAATAATTAGTTTGTGAAATGTTTCCCTGCTTTATATTAGTGTATTATTCTTCGAGTCTTATTTAAACTACATCAACTTAACTACTAAAAGTTTATTTCGTTTTTATTCTTTGTATAATATGCCTAAAAAGGGTCATTAACTAATGTTATTTATCAATCCTTACCGAAATATGATGAGACCTAAGGTCGCTTTAATATGGTGGGCCCAACACCTTTCAGAAGTAAACATTACATGTTTCGTAAGTATTCCGTCACTTTTAAGAGGTGACAGAAGGAACGTGACAGAATACGGGCACGAATATTACATTGTTGTGATAGTCAGCTTATTCAAATAATCATGCACAGCTTAAATAGCGTCCTGTCACTACTTTCCACCGAAATCAACTTATCATTTGTCGATTGAAGTCTCAAATCCACAAGACTATTGCGACAACTATGTTGTTTTGGGCGATGCCTAGTGTTACCTGTCGACATAATCTACATGGAGGAAGTGAATTTTGATGTAACCATTGCACTAAAGGACTAAAAAATGTATTAATCAAATACAAAAAAATACGCACACATACGCAGCAAATATTACTAGTTACAAATATAAAAACATTATTTGATAATATAGCTTTTTCTAAAATAATAAGGTTCTTTAAGGAAACTAATTTGTACAAACACATCAAGATAAACACAATTAAAAAGTAAAAAAATCGAATATTAAATATGATAATCTCTGA
Organism: Sepiola atlantica; assembly: GCA_963556195.1. Taxonomy (NCBI): domain Eukaryota; kingdom Metazoa; phylum Mollusca; class Cephalopoda; order Sepiida; family Sepiolidae; genus Sepiola; species Sepiola atlantica. The sequence goes on from OY744521.1 coordinate 116,394,165, forward strand.
CAAGAATTAGATATGTATTAACTTGCATCCGGAATGTGTATTATCTTGTTATCAAGTAAATAATTTGAAATATTATATTACACAACCTAAAAAAAGCAAAAAGTATAGCAACATCAAAAAATTAAGTAATATCACTCACATATTATGAATAGCAAAACACTACACTCTAAAAATACCTTAACAAAGATAAAAACATTGTATAAAGTTTCTTATTCGGAGAAAAAATAAATAAAAACATCCGTTTGCCATGGGATGACCTTCTAATGGTTAGAAGATAGTTCAACGCAAAAAGAAGAAAAGAGGGAAGAAGAAGAGTGTCAGTAATTAAGACGAACATATTGCACTATATTTTACGTCAAACCAGAGTCAATCATATATGAAATGTCGTATTCTCCACTGTTATGATGTTACGCTAATCTCAGACTAAATATGGCAACATAATCTGCGTTGGTATGGACATGTACAAAATACAAACGGAATTGCCGGCGCTTAAACAAAGTCCGGGCTAGCGGCCCTATACAAAAGGTCGAGAAAGCAACACAAAATATTTATGGTTGGATATTCTACACCAATATCCAAAGACGGTCGTTCTTTATCCTGTTCAAGCATTTGATCGTGTATAGTGGGAAATCCTGTTATTAACGCTAGCAGAAATGTTTTTCGGATTTCCAATTGAGGTATGTAAATCCAATGAAATTCCCGATAAGAAATGTTCGCTCAAAATAAACAAATAAAAATGGCATGTTAGAAAGACAACACCGTCGCTAAAACGATATCCAAGATAGGGGCCTTAGGAAATAAGTCGAGATGCCAACCGAAACGAAAGTGGTTGGATACTCTACAACAATATGTAAAACGAACCGGACCAACAATTTGACCGTGTTAGGTGAGGGTGAATTCCTATGAGATCGCCGCTGCGCGGGATGGTACCAGGAGATAATAATAAATGTCAGTGTATCTAAAGTGTATGTATTGATTATATAAATACATCTAAATGAATAAATGCAAAATATTTTTCATTATCACTCATTTATTACCACGAAACAAGTTACTGTTATTTAAATCAATAATACAACATAGTATTAGTAAATATAGTACTGCAGAATAACCCTTGCATATAAATTAGGAGTGCTAATTTGCATATCTATGTTGTAACCAGTCTATAATAAAGTAGTGCTTGGTGTTATTGATTTCAAATTATATTGTCCATATGTATCCTATATATATGCAATAGTTTCGTCAATATTAACAGTAATTAATTAAAGTTATTTAATTACAACAAAAGGATGAATTCATTCATTTTTTGAAGAAGGTGAATGTCATTTGAATTAAACTTATTTACTTTTTAGAAAGAAATATATACCGGCGCAACGAGGTGAGTGTTCTCCTCCCTCTTATCCCGTCTCTATGCTCGCCCCCTCTCTTTCGCTCGCGACGCCAACGAAACATTTTCTTTTTTATTGCTTTTTAAAGAGCCCCCATCATCGCATAAGAAAATTGAATCATTTATTCTATTCATTTTTTATGAAAGATAAGTAAATGAGTATCGATTTTACCAAAAAAAATGATATTTATCTTTTTCATGAATAAATGCAAAAGTGTCTAATGAAAGTTTCTAACGAACGTTTCTAGCGAAAGTTAAGTATAAATATTTATCTATTTCATGAATAAATGCGACAAGCTTTGTCTCGGGCTTGCAAGATACTTATGAATGAAATTCTTTAGATTTAAGCCCTTATCGTGTTGAAAGGGGGGGACGATTGTCAGTATATTTTAACAACACATCTTTGTGTGATAGAGAGTCATACCTTTTGTCCAATATACTTTGGACTTACTCTACGCTAGACACTTGCCAAAATACCGTATTCACTATAGGGCTTTGGAAAGCAATAACGAGCTAAAACCAATGGTTTTAGTGTTCAAGGAGAGAAGCCCTATATATATATATATATATATATATATATATATATATATATATATATATATATATATATATATATATATATATATATATATATATATAAATGCACTAACGAAACTACCCACCTTCCGGACAGCTATAACTAAAGCTGTAGTTGTATCTTCAGACAAACAAAGAAACAATGTGGTTTTCACATTTTTAGTAATTTGAAATAAAAACAGCAAAAACGTTATTGTCATTGTGTTATTTGATATATTCAAACGTTGATTGCTTTAAGTATAAAAATCAATTTCCCATGAGTAAAAGTATAAACAGAATAAGTCGGTGTTATTTTCAAGTATAACCAAAAGAAAAATGAATGAAAAACCAAAACGAATAATCAACAAATAACTGTTACCAAACGCAATAAATGTGCTTTTCTATCTACCTTCTATTTCTTGTGTGTTAAAGAATTTTAAAACGTTTTGTGCGTATTTTTATAATTCATATAAATCCGATCGAGTTACAGTTCTATTTGCAAAATGGCGCAAGCGGATGTTCCGAAGATTGTTTTACTGAACAAATAACTTTCAAAAACGCCTTTAAATGTACTTTTTTCTACTGAATTGAAAGGGTAAAAGTATAATAAAGATAATCATACTTCGTAGACGGTCGGCAGACGAATGTCAGCTTAAAGCCTAACGTAATTCATTGGACGGAACTTTTTAATTGAAATTTAAAAATAAACGCTTTAAAATACTTCAAAACACAACAAAATAAGCAAGTAGGTAAAAGATTTAACTTTCAGTTGTTTGCTACTAACTTTGTCCTTACTATTTTTTGCGCATCCTTTTTTCTATTGTTTTTTCTTAACAATCGCCAAAAGAAGAAATTAAAAAATGATATATTCCTGAGAACGTTAGCATGATTACTTCATGTTTATGGCCTTTATTTTTAAAGACAGAAAAAAGAAAAAACGATTAATGACGATTTCAAAGAAAATAGCAATCTAATTATTTCGTAATTTATAAAGCTTTTGTGAATTAAAAAAAAGCTTAGAATATATTTTTTTTTACTTATAGTGTGATACCATGCCGAACAAACTACATACACTGATCCCAGGGAGGCGGTAATGCTTGAGAGGATAATATAATGACGAACGAATACCCCGCTCAAAGAAAACGTTGGAGTTCATTGCTGGGAGCAGTATGTCATGACAACAGAATAGTAAGTACACTACCCCCTCTCACACAAAAAAGAGAAGTTAATAATGTGAGGAGTGTATCATGAATATACTATATTGATCCCCTCCTCCCAAAAGAGGAAGTAATGCCTGGGAGGAATGTATCATGACGAAGGAAAACATACTACACATAAGTATATAAGCATAAATCGTTTTAATGTTAATATCATCAAGTTGGGTTGACAAATCCTTCGCATATTATTCATTTAGATGACATTAAAAACAATGGCAAGTGTCCTTGTCCACGTGAAACATCCGAATTGAAAATATGCCTGAAAAATATAGTCGCAATTTTTATTAACACATAAAAATATGCTTACTAAGAAAGAACGATAAGTTCCTCTCATTATTTTCCAGTAAAAAAAAACATGTTTATAAACTTGACTGATAGTGCTTCTATAGATAGTCTTTTTCTTGACTCGTTAAGATAGCAATTTTTTTATCTAATGTTTATTTCGCCGTTTCACGGGTACAGTGAAACTTGGCATAACAAAACAGCATTAAACACATTAAGTTGGGTTTTTTTACGAAAACATTGTTTAAGTTAAAAAAATCTACAAAGTTGTTTAATGTCAAAACCTATTTCACTTTACATAATTTCCGTGACTGAACATAAAATAAGAATAGAAAAGACAGCATGTCATTTTTTTAATTAGTTATTCATTAGGGGAATATAAAAGTATATATAAAGAAGTGAAAGAATTTTTAAATAAAACCTTACAATTTAAACAGAAAATTCAATTTTATTAGATAGCATTTTAAGTGAAAAATGATTTAATTTCAGACTATGAATATTTATAATTTTTATGGAAAAATGTTCAGATGTGATTCCTGGGATGGCGGTCTTATCACAAGAAAAACGATACAAAACTACGCCCCAATTAAAAAATGTTCCGATTAAATGGAGTTTTTGTTTTTTATTTCATTTATGCATTGTCACAAAGACATTATTTTTTATGGTTCCCTAGCTATCTGGCTAAAATCAAAATGGTGTATTTGTTCTCCAAATCTCAGCGACATTTGAAAGAATCCTCACGTAAATTATACCCCTCGAAGATAAAATTCTAAAAGTTTTTCCAACACTATATCCTTCTTTTTTAATAAAATATCTTTAAATAATTTTATTAAAAATTAAAATGATAATACTATAGATAAAACGATTGCGTGTATAGAATAAACTTTGGCAAACAAAATTAGAATTGTATATTGGGGAATATTTATTTATTAGAAATTTAAGAATAAATAAATATGCAAATGAGCAATATCAAGATTTGATTTAGAGATATTGAGATTCCTATATATACGGTATTTTAATAAATAATCGTGTATCATTAGAGTGGAATACGCCTAGTCAGTTTTGATGTTAATATAGTTAGAATAGATGGTGCAACTTTCTCATTCCTTCATTTAAATAACAGACACCATTTATATTAAGTAAATAATCGAGTATAGCCGCTAAATAGAATTAATTGTGAGTAGCTGCTTTCACATCAGCTGACATTCGGATTGCTGTATTAGTAGTTTGAGCAAAGTGGTTTCTCGAGAATTACTGTTTGCTGTTTTTCTACGGCGTAAAACCGCTATAGACGTTATATATGATTATGATTTTTTTGCAACAGTAATTCGGTAAGTGCTCACATTACTTTCCTCTAATAAACATAAAATTAAATTGAATAGCTAAGTTTGACATAACTAAATAATTATATTGTAGCTATTTCATTAGTTATGTTATTATTTTGGTGTGCACGTAACATATTAAAGAGTGTGTTAACAGATAAAAAAAGAATGTGGGGTTTGCATATACTTACCTTTATAAACATACATAAAATTTAATAAACATATCAGTAGATAAAATGTTTCATGTATATATTTAAATGGTTATCATGTTATAAGATGTGTATGGCATAAGGATAGCCAGTATATGTAGCGACGTGCTGTGTTTATAAGAGACAATATACAGGCCAGTTGTCGGGTATCACGCGTGCCGTCACTTCTAGTGGTCGATTACAACGACAATAACGTGTACATTTTACTCACCGCCAGTCTTCGCCATTGCCCGCCATGTAAAGTACTCGCCAACTCATAATTCAAAAGCGGAAATGAGTCAGCATTTTTCTAAATTGTATATTTTATTAGACGATGCGTGCAAGTATCTGCTAATATCCGCCACTACCCGCCACTATCCGCCAATTTTCGTTTCTATCCACCAAGTAAAAAAATCGCCAACTCACAATTCAAAATAGGAAATGAGTCTACATTTTTAAGTTTTATATTTTGTAGGCGAAAACCCCCTCTACCTGCTAATATCCGCAACTATCCGCCACTGTTTGCTAGATAAAGAAATCGACAACTCATAATTGATGTGTGTTATTTCATATAATAGAGGCGCTACAAAATAAACATGTTTCATTAGTTATTTCACATCGAAAGGGCGCTAAATAAATGAACATGGTTTTGGTCTATGAGCACACATGAACCACGTGGGTTCTTGGATACGACCTTGACGCATTCATATGACATGAGTGCTACATAAATAAACATGTATTTCTTCCACACGTACACACGAACCATATTGGTTCTTTAATACGATAGCGAAGCATTAATATGAGTTACTTTATATAATTTAGGCTGTACATAAATGAACATGCTTCATGAAGTCTTTCATATGACAAGGCCGCTACACAAATGAACATGATTTTTGTTCAGGGACACAAGTGAAGCATAAAGGTTTTTTTGATACGACAGGGGTGCATTAATATCCGTTCTTTTATATAAAAGACGCGCTACATAATAAGTATGCTTCATGAGTTCTTCCATATTACAGGGGCGCTACATAAATAAACATGGCTTTGGCCCAGGAGCACAACTTAACCATATATGTGTTTTGATACGACAGGGGCCCATTAATATGAGTTATTTTATATAATAGGGGCGGTACATAAATGAACATGCTTCATGAGTTTTTTAATATTAATACATAAATGAGAATGATTTTGGTTCAGGGGAACAAATGAAGAGTGTGTGTCCATTAATACGACAGGAACCTATGGATGAGTTGTTTTATATAATAGGGGCGCTATATTAATGAACATGTTTTATGAGTTCTGTCATATAACAGTGGTGCTACATAAATGAAGATTATTTTGGTCCAGTTTACAAATTAACCATATGGGTTCTTTAATACGACAGAGAAGAGTTAGTTCAGTGAAGAGTAAAGAGATGGACTGGGAGAGGGAGGGGAATAATAGAGAAGAGGGAAAGTGAGAATGGTAGAGATACGGATTGAGAGCAGTAACGTTTAGGCACACCCTTTTTAACCACTTCTTTTTTGTCGTTTATGGTCCCTGGCAACGCTGATTTCCCCTGCTAGTAAAAGATAAAATATAAATCCACATGAAAGGTAAAAAAATTCCAAATATAACATACGCATAAAACATATAATACAGATAGGAAAATAATGCAAGTATAAATACAAAATACATATAAACATGGTCAGAAAAAATACGGACAAATATACCGATAACTATCTAGATAAAAGGCAGTGGTGAGCGCTTAATACCTAAATATAATTTGTCATTTATATAATATTTTTACATTATTGTTTCTAACATATGTTGGATCAAGCATGTACTATTTGCTTATCAATAAAAAGAGTAACGCATGTTTTATCTGTGTTATTATTATTAGCATTAATATTAGCATTTTTTTTCATTATTAATATTGATATTATTATTTTGATTACGTTAGAAATGTAGTGTAAATTAAATGTTATGTTATATTTATTTGTATCTCTGTCTTGCCTATGGATATATCTAATTTAAATTATATATGTGTTTACGTTATTTAAATTGGTTGTAATTGACTTTACTTCTATACGTGTAGAAAGAGATGATTTCGGATTTTAAGTGAAATACTCCATCATTATCCTAGGAGTTCATAATATTGAAAGCCTCAATAATACAAATTAATTCAGAATCTCAACTCCGGCTGATATGACCAAGTCTTTCTAATTATAGACTATTCGAAACTATATGTGATATTTTGATATTTTAAATTACAAATGTGTTTCCATTATGAAAACCTTCTATAATGTGTTTCTATAATTGAAGTTATTATAATGTAATTAGATTATGTGTTTAATCAAATTTTAAGTAAAGACTATGTAAGCGAATCTTTCATCTATACTTCAATATTAGTATTTTTAATATAAATATTAATATAATTAGTAATCATGTAACCACTTCTATTAATATCGTCACAATTAGTATATGTATTTACAGTACTGTTTTCATAATTGCTACTATTTATGCTATCAAATAATACATTTGTAAATTAAATAACTGTGCATACAGATTTTATCTAAATGAAATATTCTCTTAGTTATACAGTTACAGCTATCATATTGTTATTTTATCTTATTAATGAAGTTATACATATTGGATTCTTAGTGTAGCTATGTGTGTATGTTGGTGTGTGTGTGTCTGTGTCTCTGTATGTATTGATGTACCAAACTTATAAATAGGTGTAAATAAAAAAGGAACAATGAATTCGTGAGTTATTAAAAAAAACATGTTGGCAGGAAACAATCGTTGGCAACAACTTAAATATAATAACGTGAAAGAGCGAAATTTGAAAAAAATGCTGATGAAATTGAAAATAGTGTTTAAAATTAATTATTTCTTCAATATAACACTATAAAAATGATTTAAGATGTGTTAGTTTTAAGTCTCCTCCCCTTAAGCCCAATACACTTTTTCTCTAAAAGAAAAACCGATTAAAAAAATACGCATAAATTACGCATGACGATAATGACTGACTCCAAAAATGTCAGTTGCGAAATTTGCCCTACGGATTTTAAACTACTATATTTTATACTTAACCGTACAGCAACCATTATGAGATAAATGCTGGCCAATAAAAGATGCCAATGCCGAAGATGAAGGTAGACACAACGACAGAGATCTACTCTTTTGATTGTTGTCATATGCATGCTGGTTGATCCGTATCTCCAAGTGTAACGTTGTCGCCCACCATAACAAGCATTACACTTGCACGTATATACTAAGTTCAAAGTTAACACATCTACTCGCGACTATACACTTTATAGTCCCGAGGTGATGTGTTAATATAAAAATGTTGCTTGACTTGAGTAGACTGTTTGTAATTTATATATATATATATATATATATATATATATATATATATATATATATATATATATATATATATGTGTATATATATGCATGTATATATGCGTATGTATGGTAGTGAATTGTCATATCTTTATGCTGATTAGTCCCGATTATTAAAGGACGAAAAGTATACGTACATAGATAATTAACAATAACAAATATTTATCATAATGTGTCGCTCCTCGAAAAAAGTAGAGCACTGTAAGTGTAGTATTAACACAACATGACTTCACTAGCTGTAAATGCATCGTTCGTTCCTTAAAAAAGTAGAACGCTCTGACGTTAAGCCGCCGATAAAAGTGTTAAAATTATCACAGTCTATTCGCTATTTAAAATTGGCCGTGCGGTTAAAGCGTCGGATTTGAGTTGTAAAATACTCGTAATCCGGGTTTCGAATCGCATGACCGGTAGTTAATAGTCATATGTCTATGCTGATGAGTCCCGATCATTTAAGGACGAAACGTATATATATGTATATATATATATATATATATATATATATATATATACAGGGTCGGTCAGATAAATTAGAACTAATTTAAAATGCTAATATCTTTTTTATTTTTGATCATATGATTACGGTTTTTTTACTAAGGTTCCTTAAACACTTTTTTGCAAGATAACATAATTATATTTACTCAAATTTGTTTTAATATGGCGGAATTAGCACGAATAATAACTATATGCGAAATGAGACGCGTCGGGAGTACTCCTTCGAACATTGTTTAGGGCACTGGCTATGCAAAAACAACTGTTAATCGGGTTTAGGCTAATTTCGATGCCGAGTGTAAGGTTGAGAGAAGTCGACACAGTACTCGTAGTGATCGAAAGCGCACAAAAACTTTCCTGGTGGGACTTAAAAGGTCGATAAAGGCAGACCCAAGTCAGTCGATGTCGAAACTTAAATGACAAGAGACATGAACAAAAATAAGAAATAAACCTGAGTTGATAAGAATCAAATACTGATTTTTCGAAGCACGCAATGACAACTTTCGAAAACCCAACAATATAATTTTATATATTACATGTGTAGATATTTTATAAGTATAATCTTTGCTAAAAGTTTGTGGGTAAATATGTTATTTAACTGTAAATTTTGTAAGACTAGGAAACGCCGTAATCTCCTCACTGCCCGTTCAAAAGCTATCAGAGTTGAGAGATGCCCCAAGCTTATCAACCATCTGAAACACAAAGGAGGACATGTGCGCATTTTTGTTGACGAAAAAAAGCTCATCGTGGATGAGGTTCCAAATCGCCAGAACACTCGAGTAATTGCCTGTGACCCTTCGGAAATTCCTCCTGTGATGCACAGCAAAAGTCCTGCTTCTGTGATGGTTTTTGCAGCCGTGGCAAGTGACGGAAAGGTGATGCCTGCCTATTTCATCGGAGCGGATCTTAAAATCAACACAGCGGAGTATTTGAACATTCTTAATAATGTTTTATTGCCTTGGATCCGTAGAAACTACGACCCTACGAAAGTCATGCTCATCCAAGCCTCGGCACCAGCCCATGGATCAAAGAAAGTCCAAGATTTCATAAAAGAAGAATCTTCCCTTGTTTGTTCCGAAGGATATTTGGCCCAGCAGCTCTTCAGATCTAAATGTTTGCGACTATTATCTGTTCGGCGTCGTCAAGGGGCAGACTAATGTCAATCCATACCCAAATATAAACTCGTTGAAGACAGCCATTCAACGAGCATTTCGCAATCTCGATCCCAATAAAATAAAGAGGAGCTGTTCACGGTTTTGTCAAAGAATCTCCAAAATAATTGATGCAAAGGGTGCTCATATTGAATAATTTTGTTCAATAGACTGTAATAATTAAATAAATAAATGTTAAAATGATAGCTTTCTATAATAAAACTTAAAATTATGAATTTTGTAAAAATAAAAAAGTACCAATTTAGCTGCCCGACCCTGTAAATATACAAACAAAACTTACATAATAATTTCAGACAGATAAATCATGGTATGAAGCAGACAAAAATATCATATGATTGTTGACAGAACCCTTTTAATCTAAGTCCATATGGCGAGCCTACAAATGGTAAACGTGGACGTAGATCTTCGGCGAATGGCCAGCGAGTTCAAATCCTCATTAAGCATTAAGTGCTCAATTAGTTAATGGAAGGTTGGCGGTCGTCGAATTACGTCTGTATCATGGGTACATTTTGAAATCGATCTGGTATTTACGCACATTTGAAAAGTGCTTCCGTGTTGCATCGGTGTTCATTAAGTCAATTGCTATGAACGAGTCTGAAGTGACGAAAGGACGAAAGCAGACTATCACGCCAGTTGGCTTAGTGTCATCATCCCATACGTGCGTGGAATTAAGTAGATCTGTCTATGAAATATATGTCAATACACAAATCTGTAGAGATTAGAGCGAAGCTTTAAAAGGTAGGTTTGGTGTGTTTGTCATACAGCTATCATATATCAGCATTATTTCAGTTCGTAATTTTATATTCGATACAGAAGTACAAAGTAAATAGACACATTTATTATCATTAATAATAAAGACTACAACAGAGGATTCTCATAGGCTTACGCAAAATATTAATAATATTTTACCATATTGGATTAATTAGACAATCAATCGCTTCAGAGTGGAAAGTGGAATCTCGAGGTTTGCAGCGAGAGTCTATCTTTGAATTATCTTATAATACGGCTCCTCTGAGAACTTTAATGTTTATTTGGCTCGTGTCACACTTAAATGTTGATATATGATAGCTATACAGATATCTGAAAAACGGAAGTTAGTATAAAATATAGACATATCAAACTGTTGCTGCTGTTTAGTCCAGCTCTGAGTGCGAAGGATTTGTTGGGTAGTTCATGCGAGATGTTATTTAAATAATAAAAGATAGATATGATATATTCATAATTATCTCATATCGTTCCAACCAACGTCGATGTTTTTCTGTATGATTACTTAAACTTACTTATCATTCAGACATTTCTCTATTTTATTTGAGCGACAGATAAGCTAGCACTCAAATGACCCCAGTATGTATTCAAAACATCTTAGCGGAAATGGCTTCAGTTTGAGTGACAGCTCGAAAAATAAACCCACGACATTATTTAATTCTTTTATGTTGTTGTTTTGGACTTTCAGATTCGGTTTTGTGACAAAATATCAGATTTAACTTTGTTGAAAACGTTACATAATTCTCTTTAATAGATTCATAGCGTAACATAAAATATCTTTACGATCTCTTTTTTTTAATAAAAAGTTATCCGAAATGAAGATGTTTAATCTATTTCCAATATCATAAGTGTACTTATTTTTGTTATCTCCGTCATCCTAATGAGATTTCACGTATAATTTAGTGCAAATCCTAATCAATATTTTTGTTATGATACCAGTGTTTATTATTAATATTATTATTATTATTATTATTATTATTATTATTATTATTATTATTATTATTATTATTATTATAAATAGTAGTAGTGGTAGTAGTAGTAGTAGTAGTAGTAGTAGTAGTAGTAGTAATAGAAGTAGTAGTCATTTTTATTGTTACTTCTCTAAGATACAAACGGAATCCCGGAATTTACACTATAATGCAATTCTTACGAATAAAATTGAGCGGCAGCAGACGTACTAGTAGTAGTAGTCGTTGTTGTAGTAGTACTAGTAGTATATGCTAAAATCCCATAGGACGTATACGGTATACTATAGATAGTAAAGTTGGTGCAATTCAGACCTATAATTTATGGGTCATATAAGAGTTGAATTGTGTGTACTACCAGCATTAATTGTGGAACTTTAGCAACCTAATTAGCAGTTTACCATAGAAGATAATCCAGCACCTCAAGGAGCTTGAGTCCAAGTTATGTGTCATTACGTCATCAGTTTAGCCATAGCAATTTCAGGCTCTCTCCAGTTCGTGTTGATGCTATTGTGGATGACTCCTATTCATCTCTCCTTCGATATCAAAATTATTGCAGAATCTGACCAGAGAAGCGGCTGCAAATTCCTCCTCCTTATTTTTTTTCTCGCCGCTTGAAAACATGTCTCTCTCAACTGAGAGATATCCCGTGTGCTCACAGCTGCTAAGCAGCAACGCATACTTGGAGAGAACTTTAAAATAATCTTCGCATAGCAACATAGTTTGTAGAGTAGGACACAAGTAAGATATGCGATTCCCGCGAGATGCTTGCAATGTTCCTAAAAACTTCTGCTGCCGTCCGAGATCAATCAACAGTCCTCATTTAAAGTCAGGATAAATGCCTGCAGATGCTTAACTTTTGATGGGGTTTCGCTGCTCTCTAAGAGACAAACATGGCCCCTCTTTGAAATATATATTTTCTCTCAACAACACACCAGTGTATAAATTTCATTATTTCCATTTTATACTTTTTGCTATCTGACGAGTAAAATTTATACTACCCTCTCAATCTTGTGTTATGTTACTGTCACGTGTGTTCTGATTGAACACCCTCAGTTACAAACGTTGGTCCTTCCTTTTGTATGACATAAATACACCGGATGACAATTAAATCTATATAGCAGTTTATATAAAACCGCACAGATAATTGTGCATGTGTATTACGCAATTTTTTTGTGTGTTTAGTTACTGACTAAGTTAAGTATTGTGTTTTCAAATTAAAACAATTGGCCTCCTAGATATCAACGTTACCTATTGGATTTAGATTGCTTGTGTATAAATACATATATTAATGAATAATGACTCATATATGGGTAAATATCCATTCAACACAATTGTTATTTTACACATTTGTAAAGTTCAAACTCGTTTTGACCGATCGTATATTGAAGTTGATGAGATAGCCGCGGGATTTTACATCTCAGAAGGAAGTGTATTGTCAATTTTGCATGAACATTCGTCAATGAAAACGCTCTGCTTCAAGTGGTACCGTGTTTGCTCACATACGTTAACAAAAACAACAACGCGTCGACGATTGTGCAATTATTTCAATTATACAAAAAATAAGTTTTTGTGAATAAAGACAGAAGAATAAACAGGCAATGGTTCAGCTACCGTACTTTCAGATGCGCAATGTATTTTTACATAGACAAATTTGGTAAAAGTAAAACGGTCTAATAGCAAATATTATATAGATATATTAGAGATAAAAAATAACAAAATCAACGAAAACGGAAACAAATTAGTAAATAAATAGTGTTTCTTTCACCAGAACAATGCACCGTGTCATTAGTTGATTGATCCGATGGTAAAACAACACGATGTGTACTTCGAATTGCTACCTTACAAACCATATTCTACATAATGTAACTAATAGTTATTTGCAAACCTCTTAAGAGACAGAGATGTGGCTCCTATAAAGAGGTGATACTGCTATCTGAAGTCTTTTCCAAATTATAAAAAAACAAATATTTGTGTAGAAAAAAAATGAATTCAATTGTTAAAAAAGCATTGGTATCACCCTATAATAAGATTATGTTCATGATTAAATTCGGATATCACATAAAAATAATTGCTTTTCTAGTAAGGCGCAACACATTTTCAGCGATGTGAAACATATATATATATATATATATATATATATATATATATATATATATATATATATATATATATGTATATATATAAATATATATATTAATATACATATACATATATTAATATACATATATATATTAATATATATATATATATTAATATACATATATATATATATATATATATATATCAATATACATATATATATATTAATATATATATATATATATATAATTATACATATATATATATATATATATTAATATATATATATATATGAACATACATATATATATGTTAGTATATATATATATAAATATATATATATATTAATATACATATATATATATTAATATACATATATATACATATATATATATATATATATATATATTTATATATATATGCATGTGTGTGTATGTGATGGTGAAAAACACTTCATTATCCTTCATATTCGTCAACATATATGTGGAGAAACACAATGTATATATATATTATATATATATATATATAAATATATATATATATATATATATATATATGCATGAATCAGCAGATAATATACGCTGACTACACACCGCAATACACACACACCCACACACACACACACACATATATATATATATATATATATATATATATATATATATATATATATATATATAGTAATCCAGGTAGGGTAAAAATCCATAGGGTAGAAATCCAAAGGGAATCAAACCGGGTTTATAAAAGAGTGCTCAATAAAAATATAGAGCTGTATTGTGAATGCTTTTATTCAAACATGTACAAGGTCTGCTACACTGGCATGTCGATGTTATCGATCTACAGCTCTCAAGAGCTGAGGTCTCATCAGGCAGAAAATCGTTTTTTGATTCAACTGGTTGCTGAATTCCAGGAATTCTCCCTGGAATTCAGCAACCAGTTGAATCAAAAAACGATTTTCTGCCTGATGAGACCTCAGCTCTTGAGAGCTGTAGATCGATAACATCGACATGCCAGTGTAGCAGACCTTGTACATGTTTGAATAAAAGCATTCACTATATATATATATATATATATATATGCATATGTGTACGTATTTTATTGCGTGAATATATGTTTGTGAGCAGCATATTATTAGTATAGAATGATGTATAAAGAATGCGATATATATTTATATATATATACACATATATATATATATATATATATATATATATATATATATATATATGTGTGTGTGTGTGTGTGTGTACACTTTTTATAATAATCATAATAATAATAATAATATGTTCTACTCACGTTAGTATAATGCATAATATGTGCATTGAATATAAATATTTGTAATTTCAAATTCATTCGTCTGTTTGTTATGTATATTTTGTCATGAATT
This sequence comes from Sepiola atlantica, assembly GCA_963556195.1. NCBI lineage: Eukaryota > Metazoa > Mollusca > Cephalopoda > Sepiida > Sepiolidae > Sepiola > Sepiola atlantica. Next base: position 116,409,360 of record OY744521.1, read on the forward strand.
TTATGGCCCGAATTCTTCTTCATTGGCAGAGACGGCCACTTTATCAAATAAATCCTCTCAATGTTTTTCTTCTCTTTCTCATTATCATGTAAATAATCTAAAAAGGTTAACGCTTCGTTTGCTTTTTGAATATTTATTGTTCAGTTCTTATGGATGATTTATTTGTATGGGTTATGGTATTCAAAGCAGGGTATCATCTATTTGCTTTTGTTCATATTTAGAAATTATGTTTAAAAAGCAATAAGATGGGACCTGCAAACATGGTCGTGTCACTTATTTGCTTGCAGATAATTTGCTTTTAGTATTAAGTGTCCATATGCGAACGCCTTTAATATATCTGTATTTTGTTGACCTACTTTGTGGTCAAAGTAATAGTAAAGTTGCCGACTTTAGTCAAGGAGACCCAAGGGCTTTCTGCTCAAATGTTCCTAAACCAAGATAACGAAAAAAAGGCAACACTAATTTTCCAGAATTATCCCTCTTACTCTAGATGCTCACTTTATAATTCTTAAGGAAGAGTTCTGATTGGTTAGTTTTGATATTGTTAAATAGAAAATTCTAGAACAATTGCCGAATATATTTTAGAAAGTACACATGTGTAATATTAAATCCAAATAGACAGGCTCGTTTGAACACCACTCATGGATGATTCATCACGAAAGGAAATAGATCTATATTTACGTTAATAATATATATATATATATATATATATATATATATATATATATATATATATATATATATATATATCAACTGTTGAAAAGTGCCCCATTCGTTTATGAAGTTCATTATCGCTTATGGAATCATATGATATAATTTACTACAGACATAAGTGTATTGATACATCGATTAATAAAGAATATGTATTCAAATGGAAAGAGATGCTACCAATGTATTTTTAAATCTGTTATACAGTAAACCTACAGTAAAGTGATACCTTTTTTATTTACTGTTGTTATAACAGGATATCTGAAAGGATATCGAACCATTGTTAGTGCAGGGTCTGATATCTTTATTCAGAACATTTACGAATTTCAGAAGTTGATTTTTAGATAAAATGGCCGACTTCTCATTCTTAATGTATGATTATGGTTAAGGTACCTGTGCGAGAAAGAGAAATATTCATATCTCAGCGTCAGATGTTTTAACATTGGACAAACAGGATAGATGAGGATAACTGTTTGAATTTAATTTTGACACAAATTGTTTTACAATGATTATACGGAAGTTGATCATCACAAAAGAGAAGTAGATTAGAAAAAAAATGATAACATGAATACATTGACAACTTTTCACATATGCAAAGAATTGAAAAGAAATCGGTATCGGCATTTTCTTTTATTACTTTACAAATTTACAAATAATTCGCTGAAAAACAACGAAATGGTTATATGAGAAGGTACTTGAACATAATAAAAAGTCAGAGAGAATAAGCCAGAGTAATTTTTGTTGCGGTCTAGAAAAGCACAGAACAACTATACCTTCACAAGCACAGACAGCATATACACACGGACACTAGCGGAGAAGACAGTCGCTAAGATAATCAACATCACAAAGCCGGAAGGTTAAAATAAAATTTAAAAGATAAGTTTTTAATTGAATTTCTTGTTGTGTTTTGCTGCTCCGAGACGAGAGAAACTCACTACTAACATATACGACAATCACAGGCTCTGATCACTCCTTCTGATCCAATGCGTGTAAATGTGTCATTCCTTTTTCTTAAAGGTAATACGCAACAAAAACATAGTCGAAGTGAAACAAAACGAACAGTATTCATGATAATAACAGTTGTTATTCTACTTGGAACACATCAATATCGATATTTAAACGAACGGGAAATTTCCAGCTTATTATCTATTATTTATGTTCAGTCGACTCAACTCATTCCATCAGAAGTTGTGTTTCGAATCATTCTTATTTGTGTACAGAATAGTTTTGGCAAAATAAATACAAACTTTAAACCAGTTTCCCACGGTTACCAAAGAAAGGAAAGAAACAATATAACATCTGTGGAACGTATAAAAGAACAAATCGTTGTTTGTTAAATTCAATAAATAAATATTTTTTTTGAAAACAACGTCTGAGGTCATCACTTCATAATAATGTAGATCCCAGTTATGAAGATAAAATTGCGCCCGCATATAAGCTGATAGCAGACCTTGAGAGCACATATTGAGAATAATACGTTAGTAACTGTACAGAACTGTACAGAATTAGGAAATCATACATACACTCTATTAACACATCAGGTTACTGTTAGCGAACAGATAACATAAGCAAAGCTATATATATATATATATATATATATATATATATATATATATATATATATATATATATAAAGAAGGAAAGCTGAAGATAAACAATTGCATAAAATTACATAAAATTACCTAACATTGATACACATTTTATTACATCGAATGTGAGATATTTTTAACCCTCTGCCTTTTATTTGAAACCATGTAAAACATTTTAAACTCTCTCCAAGTCTACAAACATTTCTCCAAATCTAAACACTTTTGCTATTTTGCTATCTGCACTATAGCGTCCCCTTTTGTCTTCGCCAATGGCTACTCAATACTGCTACCATTCTTCCTCTTGGCTATTTATTTCTTCATCCCCAACCTTTCCTGTTATTATTTCTTCAATTTTCAAAGTGTAATGGAACAGGTAATATGTATTTATTTTAAATGTCACATTACCGAATTTTATCCTCTGACGACGTTTTATATATGAAAATCCATGGATTAATGATTAGTGTTACTCCTTGCATCTGAACATTCAATGTAATAAAATTTGTATCAATTTTAGGTAATTTTAGGTAATTTTATGCAATGTTTTATCTTCATCTTTCCTTCGTTAAATTGATTGCTCTACTCAACGTATTGAGCTTTACTTTATCAGGACAGATCACTTAAACGATACTTCACTTATCGTTAATTCTATTATATATATATATATATATATATATATATATATATATATATATATATATATATATATATGTGTATTCCGACTAGTCATGTTTGCATTGTATAGAAGACAAATCCATTATCTGTTGAGCGTTTCACTTCGACATCGCCTTCCGTTCCACTTGCTAGAATTCCTTGAATTTTAGTCCAATGTTGAAGCCATTTTATAAGCATTATGCGAGAAGCATGTGTTTGAGATTCACTCGTTATCTCGCTATATTCAATAAAGGTTGAAACCATTAATATAAGTATTAAGCTAAATCACCGTGCTCCTGTATGATCAACGGACTATTTCTAACATGATCGATAGTGAAAATACCGCAACATGATGATTAAATATGAGGGAAGTTAGTAATTAGCAAGCAGAGATAGGAAAATATACTTAGCTTTCAAATCAATCATGTAACGATAGTACTGATTCAAATGATACATTGCAGGGTGGGTCTTAAAAATGTTATATGTCGAGTCGTTAATAAGATTCGGAATCTAGCTTGCAGTTAAACTATAGTTGGTACAAATAAATGTATGTATCTATCTCACTTGTCCACATACTTAAATTGTGAATGTCAACGGTTTTTGTTGTGTCGCCGTACGATAATATGCTTTGGAGATTGTCTTGTCAGCACGAGGTTTTATCATAAATGGACTGTGCACTCCCTGTACTTACGCTTCCAGATGGTTCATCTCTGAGATAAACACAAATATAATATCCATCAAAACAAACCCCAGACTACATATGAACTGGACAATAGCCTAAATCTGTGTCAGAGTTATTGATAATCTTGCACATCAATACCATGAGTGCTTATTATTGAATCGCGATAACACAAATGGATGGAAAATGGAAACCATCTACTCTTATGAGACAAAGTGATAATTATAAACAGGGGCATAACGGTGAGGAGTAAGAGGACTCAGAGAAGCAGCACTTATGTTGGCGGCAATGACCTACTAAGCAGAACTAATACAGAATGTAATACAATATCGGTACCATTATTTATAAATATTAAATAAATACAATAATGTATAGTACTATGTAGTAATAAGTACTGATCTATAGTGATCAAAAGTATTGATCTATAGTGATAAAAAGTACTGATCAATAGTGATAAAAAGTACTGATCAATAGTGATAAAAAGTAAAACTGCACATTAAAAATACAAGAATATGTTTAAGACGACCAAAATGTATACTAGAATTGTTCGCAAGAACCCATGTCGTAACGTATGAAGTACTAAGTAAATCAAGTTCTAGGTAAGTCTTTTGAAGGTTCAATCCTCAGTGCGGGCGATGTTAGGAATTAGGAATTACTGAAGATGTCTAACCAGTCATAGCTGACTGAACGAGAGCATGCAACCCCCGTGGATTCAAAGAAGTATTCTGTTCAAAATTCCGTGCGGATTCCTGAGGTCGACAAAACACATTCGCGAATTCGACAAGATACACCTGAACAAGCTCGGACGTTACATCGGCCGGAAAATTGGGAGAATAACACTCAGGATGAGAAGAGTAGCTTGAATAATTCAAATTATACATAGCCAAGAGACATTCATGGCTGAAACGTCTTCGACAATTCAAGTATAAAGTGAAGTTTATATGAACCGAATGTTGTTGTATTGCACTATTAATTAATGATTCTATAGGTGCCATTTTGTGAGGTACTCCTATACTTGAGCGAATGCCTGCGATTTAACTGTGCAGCCATGTTTTTATTCTCATTTTTTTCTTTTTCATATATTTAAATTTGGGAGTGAGGTGAGATGATATATTCATCATAGATTGTTTAGGAGTGTATTTAAGTGGAATGATATTAATTGAAATTAATGTCGGGTGTAAGGTGCCTTTGACTCTTGCTTACATTTGCACCCTTTCTATTATTATGAATATTTATATTCCATTTTTCGATTGTTTTCTATAAGTTATAAATAAAACCAAACTAAAAACGTCGTACATTTTTTTAAATACCCCTAAGCGCAAAAAATCAAAATAGAATATACTTATCTTAGTAATTTATGTAATATTTCAGAATATATATCGGAAAATAGTTCATACAAAATAATTAAAAGCAAACAGAAACTACGGCTTTATATAACTAGACACAAGTTGTAACTGGAAGTTCATTTTTCATCCTTGTTTGTTTCACTATAATCTTGTGGATTTACTAAGCAAAATTTACGTAGGATTCCGTTAAAGTTAAATTTTATTATTAGACTATAGCTTGATTATTATATTATTAGTTAAAGCATAACAACAACAACAATTTAAATTAAGATAATATTATTTTGATCTCGATTTTGAAAATTACTGAATGTAAATCACTTTCAAAATTCAAATTTTTTAATGCACGATTATTTGTTAAGAATGTCAATACAAGAAAGTTTTTTTAATTCGATAGATTAAATACTTCCATTTTTTTTTCTCAATTCCGAATGGTTACGAAGTATTAAAACAGTTGATTTGTTGAAGAAACGTAAATGCATTCTTGTCAAATTAATTTAGTAATTCAATTATATATTACTTTTTAAATTCGTTTTATTATATGCAATTGCATTTCTGATACTTATAAATAATCGATTGATCTAACATTTAAATTTAATTTTGGTAAGATTTTATTAGTTGGACAAATATTTAACCTAGCAAATTAAACTTTGATTACCTAGCTAATATTCATTTGCTATTGTTGTACCATGTTATTGGTAATATAAGTATTTATTTTGTCATATTTCTGTTTCAAAAGCACTTGCTCCAGATGGCGCAAATGGTTATATGGAGACACTCATAAATAGTCACCTAAACTGTTGTAGTACGATTACATTTCAACAACTACAAACATTACAGAAAGTATTTTAAGTAATAATCGATAATTAATTGATCTAAGTTTGAAATGCTTCTTTCAGTAACGGATTATATTAGTAAAAACATTATGCGTTACGAACGATCAAAACTTGCTAGCTTAGTTGTTACTAATGCATTTGGTGACTTTCCTAAAAAGTGTAAATAAAATATGAAAAGAAATTGAACCTTAAATAGATCATTCCAAGTTAAATCGGTTATTTTACTATTAAATTGGCAATGTTCTGCTGAAGTTGACAACAAAGCAGTGAAAGTAAGACATTGTGAGTCCGAACCACGCCCGGTACGTACATTTTTCGTATTTCCTGCAAACATAAACTTAGTTCAAATTTAAACATAAAGCGACTTTTAGAATGTTCTTTTAGTTCTTCTTATTTCTTATGTGTCATTTTAACGAAATTTACGATAGAGTTCTTTTAATGTCCATATGAGAAACTTTCCTTTACTTTAGATAGATTGGGGAGTGTTCTACTTAAAAGATAACCTATATAACGAATTGGTTTTTTATTGAACGGTGCACTGACAATTAATAAAATAAAGCCGAAGTTATCTTTACATTGACTTCGATAATGTTTCCATGAATTCTTTGGAAGAAAATAGGTATCTAAATGTTGACATTTACCATTTTTTTCTATCTAAAAGTTAAAAAAAAAGTTTCGATCGTAATATTGCGAAGGTGTGCGATCGACATAGACATTAGATTATTTTATTACGAACTACTAATACTCCCAGGGAAAACTGAGTCGCGACATTTCGTAGCAAATAAAAGCTATAATGTTCAAGTCGTGTATAGACGAGAAACTTTCGCATACACACAGATGTTAAAAACAAGCCATGTACACATCTGATAATCGACACGTGTTAAGTTGAGTATAATTTATAAGTTATGATTATAATTATGTAGATAGTTATATACGAAAATTAATCGGGCATATTCTTTCGATTTTAAGAGGTTTTATTTCTTTTTATATCTTCTATAAAAAGACAATGTGCGTATGTGTGTGTGTTATAAAAATCGATAGGTGAACATTTAGAACATTCATTTAATTTTCAATAATAGTTAAATATGTAACAAAATCTAAAGACACTATAGAAATGTTACATCAATTTTATTGGGGATATCTAGGGATAATTATCAGTTAGGTCCATACATGACTAGAATATTTTAGGGCAAATAAATGATATATCATTGTAAAAAGTATTTAAGAAATGCATAAACATTTGACTAATTATTTTTATTAGAATTTTCAAGATTTAAAATAATTGAAGAGACAAAAGGAATTAAGTTCGATTGGTTAAAACCATTTGCCGTTTTACAGAAACGTTAAGAAACGCAGCGCTAATACAAGCACCTTTAAGAACACTAATTAGATGAACGTTATTTTCCTTGATTTAATATTGGAAATGTTACTTTTACGCTTTTTTCAAGACAAAACTTGTAAACAGTACTATATATTAAAGTACATTTCCAAATAAATATCTCGACCATACATATATGTCTACCATGCCACCGTCGGGTAAATAACGCTAGTATATATATATATATATATATATATATATATATATATATATATATATATATATATAGTGAGTCAGATTGTATATGAAAATACATCAAATAAAGTGCTCGATCATATGAGAGATCTAATATAATTTATTTAGATATTGTATATTACATATTTCAGCAATGTACCGCGGTTTCAAGCAAAATGGCAGATTTAGACATATTAAGTAAATTTCCGGGGCCAGAGGAATCATCGGCAAGCTGAAATCATTGTAGTAACGTCCCGATATGGAATGGCGTCAACAATGACAGGACACGGTGTATCTCTGAGGGGGTCCTCGAAAAAATCCGGTGTGGGATAGTGATTAACTAAGACTTAAGGGAGATCGATGTTAGTTCGTGTATGAACGGCCTTCATTTTATTCCCTAGCAAGTTTTATTAATTTATTTATTGATCTGTTAGCAAGTTTTATCTATTTATTTATTTATCTGTTCTTTTTTGGATGTGTAATGCTATTGTTTTACCTAGTCTGAAAAATACGAAAGGAGCGGCTATGAAGTTTGTCGTTTGGGTTTGTGAAATTAGGGTGCGTTTTTGTTGTCGTTTTCAAACTTGGGTTAAAAAATCCAACCCTGAATACCCTTTTGATGTTTCCATGACGTCCTACCACAGCGCAGATATATGATACCTGATTGGGCTTTTCATCCTACACTCCTTACAAAATAAATTCCCTGACCAAGAGTTCGGCTTCTACCGAGATGACGGCCTATGCCTATCCCGCAACAACAACGCGCAAGAACTCGATAGATTCAGGAAACATTTAACGGCATTCCTTAAAGAACTCGATTTTAACATCACCATAGACACCAACTTGACTAGCGTATATTTTTTAGACATATCTCTAGACCTGAGCAACAATTCAACTAGGCCATACCACAAACCCACCGAAAAATTCCGGTACATCCATACCAAATCCTTCCACCCTCTCTCATATTGAAGAACCTTATACCCAATATAAGTAAAAGAATTTCCAGACTTTTCACCCACACTCGTGATTTTCCAACAAGCCGCCCCGTATTACAATAATGCCCTCATTGAGAGCGGTTATTACGAAAAAATATCCTACATACCCAACCAATCCACCAGTCGACACATACGCAAGAGACAAATAAATATTATCTGGTTCGTCCCCCCCCCTTATTCCCTCAGCGTCAAATATAGCGTAGGTAAGCAATCTTTCAAATTAATAGAAAACACTTCCCGCCATAAACTTTTCAACAGAAATACAGTAAAAACTAGCTATTCATGTTTTCAGTCCGTGGGATCAATTCTGACCTCAAAACCACCAACTAATTAACCCAACCCCCGTTGCTCTTGCAACAGAGGCGAGACTTGCCCCTTCGGCGGAGGATGCACAGTCAGCTCCGTTCTTTATGAAGCCACGGTATTATCCGAGGTGGATAACAAAAGGGAGGATATATACATCGGAATGACTCAAAAATCTTTTAAACAAAGACTCTACGCCCACAACAACACTTTCAAATACTAAAAAAAAGACCACATAACAACACTGGCAACCCACGTATGGGATCTCAAGAAGTCCAACACCCCCTACAAAATAGAATGAAGAATTACCGACAAGCCTAAATCCTACAACCCCAGCTCCAGGACCTGTCCTTTGTCCACTACTGACAAATTCAGAATTATACAAGCAATCAACAACCCTTGCATAAACTGCATGCACATAAAAACCGAGGTCTTCAGAAAATGCCCCCCAACATAAAATTCCTGCTAGGCAATGGTCTGATAACAATATTACATAACCCACCAACCATCCCTTATAACTAAGTACCTCTCTAATAAGATAGTAAATTATTTCTTAAAGAACATACAAATAACCAATCTCCCCAAGACCTCCCTAAACTAAATGCATATATTTCTATTTACGTACAAAATACCCCACAGATATATGTTAAACACACCACGAGCGCGCCTAAATAAACCCCGCCTACACTGATACAACCTAGTCCTAACCACAGATTAAACATTCATCAATAAATTCCCCACCCTTTTACCACAGATAATACCCTAATCCATACTAAAACTAACCCCATCTACCGCGGCTTATATATTTATCAGCAGATACCCCTCCAATCACGATAAATACATGAAACCCCTTTAAACTGCCAGGAATATAGATACACCACAGAACGAAATAATTGTTGACCCCTAAGACCTCCCCGCTTCATACAGCCCATATAATCAACCGCCCACCCCTGTATTAATGAAGATGGACATGCTTGTGGGCCCATGCACGTGTGTGTGTATGGGTTCGTTTCCGATGCGCATAGGGGGAAGTGCGCGTACGAGTGGAATAAAATACAATAATAAGATAAAGAATTTCATAAATTTTCCGAAACATACTAAATATTAATGATATTGACACACCATCAGTGGAATAGAAGTTAACAACCCCCACCCAGAGACTGAACCTGTGCCCCTCAGGCGGAGTTAACAGATAGTACCCATCATTTCGTTTATAAGCAATTTTTGTTTTCAACACTACTGGTTATAAACAGGACATGTCATAGAAACACCGTTTTTTTTCAATATACGGTTTTTCCTCCCATTAAGCTTAAGAAAATACGAAAACACCAATTCAATAAACAAAAATAAACAACCACGTTAAGTCCATACAAATATTATTGCATCATTTTTTAAACACTATATCGAACAATTAATCTGGTACATAAATTTATTCACAAAAACGACAACAAAAAAGCACCCAGATTTCACAAACCCAAACGACAAACTTCATAGAAGCTCCTTTCGTATTTTTTAAGACTAGGTAAAACAATAACATTACACATCCAAAAAAAAACAGATAAATAAATAAATAGATAAAACTTGCTAACAGATCAATAAATAAATTAATAAAACTTGCTAGGGAATAAAATAAAGGCCTCATACACAAACTAACATCGATCTCCCTTAAGTCTTAGCTAATCACTATCTCACACCGGATTTTTTCGGGGACCCCCTCAGAGATACATCGTTTTCTGTCATTGTTGACGCCATTCCATATCGGGACGTTACTACAATCATTTCAGCTTGCCGATGATCCCTCTGGGCCCAGATATTTACTAAATATGTCTAAATCTGCCCTTTTGCATGAAACCGCGGTACATTGCTGAAATATGTAATATACAGTATCTATATATATATACTAGCGTCGAGATATTTATTTCGAGAACTACTTCAATATATAGTACTGTTTACAAGTTTTGTCTGAAAAAAGCGTAAAAGTAACATTTCCAATATTAATATATATATATATATATATATATATATATATATATATATTAATTATAGCCATTTTGATGTGTGTGTGTGCGATCACCGATATATATATATATATATATATATATATATATATATATATATTTATATGTGTATATATATATATATATATATATATATATATTTATTTATATATATATACATCATATATATATATATTTATATATATATATACATCATATATATATATATATTTATCTATATATACATTTATATATATACTATATATATACACACATATATATATATAATATATATATATATATACACACACACACACATATATATATATATATATATATGTATATATATATATACACACACATATATATATATACTTAATTATTGCCCTTTTTGATATGCGCGTGTTTAGATTTGTGTGCGATCAGTGATGTTTATCTTTTCCCGTTAACCACTTAAGCATATCCGAACCAATTTCACCCTAAAGACCTTATACACACAAGCTAGCTGCGCGTCCGGATACACACCCACCTGGATAAGAGATTACACTTCAGTAATTGAAATTCGAACGACTTGGTTTAAAGAGCCCTTATGTCTAAACGCTATTCAGACACATTATTATTGTCTTGATATTGTATGAATATTAAATTCCAGAATGTTTTGTCCTGTTATAATTCGATAATGCGAGCATATTAATAAAAGATATGTATTAGAGTTTAATGTTTTAGATCAAAAGACATTAAGTTGCTGAGCATATAAACGAAGCCAAAGAGTGATTCACCTAGGGGGTCATTCTATCGAATGGGAAAAAGAAAGCGACTTTAAGAATTAATACATAAAATAAAAAAGTGTGGAGTCATATTGTCTTTAGTGATAGGCTAGAGAAGACAACTACTACTACTACTACTACTAATAATAATAATAATAACAATAATAACAATAAAAGAATCAAAATTAAAACGTATAGAATTAGAAATTAAGTATATATAAGATATAATGATATATATATATATATATATATATATATATATATATGTATATATATATATATATATATATATATATATATGAAGAGGCGAACAACAACAACACGTAAACAATAAGAATAAAATTATATAGAACGAGAATAAAAATATATAGAAGAAATCACAGAATAGCAATTCATAGAAGATTTAGTAGACATAAAAGCAGAATTAAAATGAATAGAAGACAAATAATTAAAATAAAAGCAGTTGATGAATTAATGAAAATAAAAGCGAGAATAAAATAGATGTAAGGATAATAAAAAGATATAGAAGAAAAAAGAGTGAAAGAAGTAGAAGAATTGAAAGAAGTAATAACATTAATAGAAAATATCAAAGAAGAAAAAGAGTCGACGAGAAGAAGAACAATTAAAAGTAATAACAGCAAAAATAAAGCTGATAAGAAAAGCAGAAACAGACACAGAACGAGAAGAAGCATTAAGAAAAAAGGATCAACTCAACGAAAAGATGATGAATAATTAAACGAAGTAAAAGATGAAGAACACTAGTAAAAAAACAAAAGAATCACGATGTAGAAAGGACAGGATGCGAATTAAAATAAAATAAAATAAAATCTAAAAATTACACCAGAAAAAAAGATCGAAAAGGAAAGGACGAAAATAAAACAAACGAATCGAATTAAAAGAACATATAAACAAGAATAAGTACTTTCAGAAAGAAATGAAAACATAAATTACAATTGAAAAAGAAAAGTCAAAAGAAATATTATACCTGAAAATGAAGAAAATCAACAAGACAAAAAAAGAAGTAGTTGAACAATTAGAAACTAGGAACTATAAGAAGAATTAGCATCAGAAAAAATAGCAAAGGAAGACGGTTAAGAAGCAGAAAAGAAGAAAAAAAAGAAAAATACATAACAAATAAAATAAGAATTAAAAGAAGAAAAAAGCGATAAATAAAACAAAAAATTAAAACCGAAGAAAAAATATTGTAAAAATGAATAAGATCTAAGAGAAAAAAAATTAACAGGCTTAGAAAAATGAGAGAAAAAAGAAGAAAAATTAAGGGAAGATGAAGAAGAAGAAGAATTAAGGGAAGGTGAAGAAGAAGAAGAAGAAGAAGAAGAAGAAGAAGAAGAAGTAGAAGAAGAAGAAGAAGAAGAAGAAGAAGAAGAAGAAGAAGAAGAAGAAGAAGAAGAAGAAGAAAAAGAAACAGAATTAACAGAAGATAAAGAAGCACGAAAACAGAAAAGAATAAGAAAAAAAGGAGTAAGAAACATAAACATAAGAGAAAACGAATGGACAGAAAACCAAATGGCGAATAAGAATGAAAGAAATAAGATACAGGAAAACAAGAAATAAATAAATACGAAGTGGGGCAAAAAACATAAGAGGATATAATGAAAACAATGGAGTTGAAAAAAGAAATAGTTATACAGATACGTGGAGTAAAAGGAAACTAATTAAAAGAAAACACAAAGCAAAGCTATAAATAAATAATTAATTTATTCTTCATTCGCTCATTACATTTTAGTAGTTCGTTTCAATAACAACGTCTGCCTATGTTATCCAGTGTTTCCAATCCTCTCATTATATTGGTAAGCATGCAATTGACATTATCTTACACCCTTCTCTTGAAGTTGTTTAAAAATAACCGTCTAAAATATTTACGAATCAAAAATTAGATATAAAAATATATAGAAATATTTACGAAATACAAAATTATTGCCAACAGAGACAAAGAAATTAGATTTAAAGAAATACTCATTTTCATCAAAGCTTGCATTTGTTTTAATAAGAGATTCGCGTATATTAATATGGCAATGAGTGAAACTAAAGGGTAGTATCTTGGGAATATAGTATAATTTACTATTTTACAAGAAAGTGATATGTGGTGCATGGGTCAATACATAGAATTAGTGTTCCTGAAAAAGACACCGAGAGAACTAAAACGCAGCGTTCTGCGCCGGTTACCACTAAACTGTCGTCAATATATAAAAGTGGTTGCACTAAAATCTATTTTTGTAAAAATAATTTTGTATTTCGTAAATATTTCTATAGATGTTTGCATCTAATTTTTATCTGAAAGTATTTTAGACGGTTACTTTGTAAATCTCAATGTTTGCTTGTAATTGTCATATTCCGTGCGAAGATCTGCGCAATCTATTCAGAAAATAGTTTTGAGTACTATCCCAGGCTTTTCGTATTCGCCAGAGAGACGCCATATTTAATCTCTACCGCCATTTTGTAACGTGTCTATAAAAGCCACGCTTAGTAAATATGCCAAACGCGCTCAAAATACGAGGGGACTGGACAAGCGAGTTTTATTTCTCTTTTTCCTAAACCAGATAAAGTTAGTATGTTTGTATACGCAGGTAAAAAAGGAATGCATTTGAATTCTATTTCCTAAGTTAAGTAGTCTTTCACTATTCAAAAGTGACCTATTCAAGTTGGCTTTCTGCCAGGCTAAGCTTACTTTGATTAGTATCCAGAATCAACGTGAGTACTGAGGGATTCAGATCGTGGCTATTCAATCAATGTAAAATAATGAATAAACAAAGGGATAAAACAGCTTCAGAGTTGTGAGATTGCGGTGTTAAATATCAACAAAGTAATTGATCTAAAATTGGAAAATAGACTACACTAAACAGCACATATTACTGAAAGAAAGTTGTTAATAATGTGGAGAACGAAAATTATGAAAGGAGAAATGAATAAACCTCTCAAATTACGCAAATAATAGTTAGTAAATAGAGTTAAAAATTCAGCATAAAAAACAAGAAAAATAAAAGCACATGGTTACTGATATTTCAGTTGTCTTATTGGACCAAAATATTGATAATTACTGATTAATATCGGATATCAGTAGCTCCTTTAATTTAAATCACTTAGTCCATATATAAATGTTTTACGTCAAGTGAGCAATTTAAAATTCGTGTTTCAAACACTTTAATATATATATATATATATATATATATATATATATATGCATAGACATGCATATATATGTATATATATATAAGTGTATATATAAGTATATATGGATATACATGTATATATATATATATATATATATATATATAAACAATAGTATTTTAATAAATAAATATTAATTATTTAAATGCTAACGCAATCTTCAGTCTAGGAACTAATTCCCGACGGTCGGTAGGCGCGAACCCCGAACACAAATCGCCACTGATTCGTAGTCGGTGATCTTATCCAAACGGCCATCGTTAATTAGTTAATAAATATTGAGTAACTATATATATATATATATATATATATATATATATATAAAGTTACTCAATATGTATATAATATGTATATATATGCATATATATACATGTATATATATATGCATATATATGTATATATTATTATATATATCCATATATATACATGTATATATATATCCATATATATATATATATATATATATGTATATATTTATATATATGAATATATATATATATCCATATATATATGTATATGTATATGCATATATATATATATATATCCATATATATATATATATATATATATATATATATATATATATTTATGTGTGTGTGGGTGTGTGTGTATGTATGTATATACACGTATGTATCAACAGGACTTTATTACTTTTCCGGATGAATTTCTAAAACATAGGAAAAACTGTTTGTTAATGAATAGTGATGCATCTTGGTATATACCTCTGTTCCGTCACGACAAGACGTTGCAAAAAGCAAGTAGATGACCAGAATCAGCAAGCGTACACTTAATTGTATACCGTGGTTCCTTAAAATGTGCTTAGCTATTCCTGTCGGCATTAACTGATGAGGACGCCTCAGTCTATTAGCTGGAAACAAACTCCTTGCGAATTCGAGAATGCAATGTTTGGAAGGGTTTTCCTCATACAGTTTACAGAACAAACACCACAGCATAACTGAAACACAGCCACCGGCGTTACAGTAGTTCAGTTTCTGTCGGATTAACCGGCGAGTATCAGTTGTTGATTTTTATCATTGGAGTAAAAGTAAAGGCGGCTTGGGAATAAGAGTAAATACTCTGTGCAGGCGAATAATACACATATAATCTGCTAGAACTGCACCAACTTATACTTAAAACCGCCATTGACTTGCTAGTCGACATCACGAAAAAAGCAGATGAAGATTATGTATGATGTGTAAATATGTTAGATCCTCATTCGAAGAACAGAAACATCTAAATATGAGAAATCCAATGAATATTCAAATTTTCAATTAAAAAATTCACCTTCTTTTTGATTACATTTCTCTAAAGAAAAACACTAAACAGCTGCAGGAATATCATGCCTGTACGTACGTTATCACACTAACAACGTTTTAAAAGCTCTGATCAAAATGTTGTATTTGTTATATCAATAAATTCTACAATTATATCATTGGGGTCTGCATTCGTGCAGAACTTCCATAGATATAATTTTGATACCAATTCATACAAGGGGTTAAGAGTCTACCATGACAGGGTATTTTTTTTAGTTATTAGATAAGTATGTTTCAGTTTAAAAAAAGGTTGCCCAATAATGTTGTGGGGTCTTTATTTGCACCGGATGTCTAAAAAATTGAAATATTGTTAAGCAAACGAAAACATAAAACAGATAAAGGGTGAAACTGCAAACAAATCCATGGGTTCCGCTAGTCTACGCAAATAATACGCTAAAGTAGTTCATGTGTGTACGTACGAATCACCTGAAGAAGGTCGGAGGTTACATCGGCCGAAACGTTATAAGAATGGCATCAAAGATAGGAACAATAGTTCGAATAATCGAAATAATACAAACTGTATAAAAAGCATCCAAAATTTACTTTACAATGTGCGTCGAAGAATCAACCAGTACCATCCCTCGAAATACGAAGATTATATTTAAATAGAATATGTTGTCAGTTTGCAAATATATCTAGAAGTCTTTTAAAATATTTTTCATATAAAATGCCGATCTCTTGAATTAGAAAGTGTTTTTAGAAAACCGGTGACGTGAGCAGATTAAGTAGTAGATATAAAGAATGCTACAATTCCTATTTTGAGAAGTAAATCCCGTAAGAAAATAAAAAAAATAATGCTTTTAGTCTAAGTTTTCATTATGACGAAATCAAAACAATCGAATAAGAAAATCACGAGATTTCATGAAAGGGAGCAAACACAATTAAACTTATAGGATATTCTCAATTTGATAGACAGATGCTTTATTCGTTGAGGCAACAACACAAAGATAAAGAAATCTGATTTACTATTTTCAATTCAAAAAATAAGTGGCGTGCGGTCTTCATAATGAAATGAGTAATTCTGAAATATGATATTTTTGACATTTTAAATTGTATTTCTAATGATGTTATTGTGAAGATATTGCAAAACTGGCTGATTTTCGTTAAATATATTGTTGCTTCTATTTATCAAAATTGTTTATTATATTTATTTCAAATAATAATAGAACAATGTTGAGGTTTAATTTCTAAAGTTGCATTTTTTATATAGTTATTTTTACTTCATCTATTTGGCTTTTATCTAGACACGCTGTTTTTGAAATACTTACAATTTAACTAACATTACCTTTTACGAATGAAAATGAAATGCATTTAAAATGTATGTAAAAAGAAAAAAAGCAATACAATTACGATTATGGTCCTCATATTAAAATTGTGTTTGAATATATATATATATATATATATATATATATATATATATATATATATATATATATATATATTGTCAAAAATCATTCGTCTGCCACATATGGAAGTAAACTAACACTATATTTACGTAAGACATACAATTACGAAATCTAAAAGTTTACCTCAAGTTACATGTACAAAAGCGATATAAATTATCATCTGAGTCAACATTTCACAGGAATAAAAGAAACAAAAATAAAAAGTGAATATAATCATTTTGTACATTTGTATTTAATACAAATCGCAATGTTTACAGATTAATTTTCGTAATGAACACTATCCCCAAACATAACTTAAATGATTAAGTCAAATAGTTGTATTTAATTATCTAAATTACTTTAATTAACATTTATTAATAAATATATTTACTTTAATATAATTACTTAAATATAAACTTATCTTATTTACTTTTATAATTACATAAATAGTACCATACTTGAGTATATTTATTAGATAACTTGAATTTGGTTTATAACCAAAAGTATTTTCAGTTACCTGTTTTACCGTAATTTATTTTATGAATCTTCATAAATGAATTGTTAATTAGCTTGTATTGACTGAAATTGTTTAAGTTTACCGTGACTCTTTTTATACTACTTATAATTAATTGTAGATGTTCTGTTCCTAACCCAAATTGATACATTTTACCCTGGCTCTTCATTACTGGCCACTACAAATTAATTATAAATGTTCTTGTCGCAATCCAAATGTATGTATTTTACCGTGACTCTTTACCTGCGATATATTAGTTATGAATTTTGTGTTTCTTAACTCAAATTGATATATTTTACCATGACTCTTTTCCTGTTACGTCATTGTCGGCTACTATGAATAAAGTAAGCATTTTCTTTTCTCAACCCAAATGGATACATTTTATCTGAGGCCGTTCCTGGTATTTTATTAGCGGTTATTATAAATTTATTCAGCATTCGTATTTCCTGAACAAAATTAATACATTTTGCTGTGACTCTTTTTTCTGTTACTGTTCTGACTTTTAAGTACCAATAATAATTAAGACAACACGGTGGTATATTTACAAGTGTGGATATATTGAGCAGTACAGAATAGTATGCTTCAGAAAATAACTGCTCGTCCTCCATCGATTTCTGCTTGATACATTATATTTAGAAGAGTATATGTAGTAACGGAATAGGGTAGATAACCACATTACAATAAAATAACATTTACTTTATTACCTACCATTATCTATAAAATGACCACGTTCTTTTCTTAGCCAAAATTGATAAATTATATTATAAATTTTTTTTCTGACTTTATTACAGGACACTAACAATTCAGCAATTTATTTTTCTTGTTACATCTTTATCTCTCTATTTTGTCTTTATTTCTTGCTACATATGTAATTATTTTCATGGAAAGATAGATTAACAGCTTTATTTGTTTCTGCCTCTTTCCAGAGACAACGGAGTTCTGCGCTACAGTTCAGCCCATTGCCGAATTGCAGCGTCTGCTGTTACTGCGCAGACCTATACGGAATTGACAAGCTCTATTGCAGTCGCTACATATATCAATAGTGTTTGCTTCTGAGATCTCTGATATAGCCGTTAGCAGTCTGATCAAGATTAGTATATCAATAATAGTTAAATTTGTATACATTAAAAAATTTTAGACACATTTTTATTATTTATGTTTTGATTAATATTCCATTAGTTTTGCTGTTAAAATTATTCTTAATACAACAATTACCAGAAGTGCCGTTATACTCTTTAAACCAATGAGAGTTTATTAAAATACTTAGAATTTTTCCAACCGCTTAACCAAGGATATCTCATACAGTGTACGACTAGAACCATCCAGAATAAGTAGAAATCAGTTGATACTAGAAAGGTAACTGTCTTACGACTGGTAATATAGAAAATATAGTACTCTCTGTTTTCTTTCATAAATAAAGCCCATAATTTCTATTATCGGATATAGATATTAGAAATGTATATACAGTGTTATAATAAGTAGGTTTATCTCGTTTATTATTTAGTTAAACGTGGGATGTGATTCAGGATAAATTGAAAGAGTATTTCCTTGTACACGGAGCAAACACATAGGCATCCGATTATAAGACGTTTGTGTTTACTACATAATTATGATTTTATTCTCTTATTTCTAATACTCGTAAACCTCATCCCTTATTGTAACATGTTATAAAATGGTCGGTAGTGATCGAAAGGGCGGAGACCCGCATATACACACAACTTCTAATTAAGCATATTGATATTTGAATGTTAGTACACAATAGGTTTTTGTAAATAGGCAGGATATGAACTACAAAGATCGCTATTTCGGAAAAGAAATAAAGAATATTTGAATAGAAGACTACCCAAATGTATACTTTAACATCTTTCAATCAACTCGCTACGAAGAAAAGAGAAAATGCGATGTTTACCTCCTAAAATCATTTTAGTGAATGGACTGACCCGCTTTAGTTTGGGTTTTTAAAAGCTTAATGTACGAAGCATTCGTCTCTAACAGGTGCACCAACAAAAGTTGACCGATTTCTGAAGTGAATTATTAGAAATTGTCTCACCGTAAACACGACGTCTTTTATCTTCAGATGCATACATGTCTCATTACTGCAGTGATAACAATAACCTATCATAAATTACGTTTGTTGAAGCTAGGGGATTGGTTCGTATAGCGCTTCGTACGTGACACGACAAAGGAACAATGACATTGGCTGTAATAAAAAGTGGCATATATAAAGCCATTAAATTAGGTTTCCGCCTTTAATGTTCATGTAAAATGCCAAATTAAATAGAAAATATGATAATTATATTTGCATAACCGTGTGTTATTCTCTCTAAATCATTAATAAAACATGTGCCACCAATACAGTTTTATGGGAATCAACACAAGATTAAAACATAAAACGAGCAAATATAGATTACATACCGTCGTATATCTACATTAAATCTTAATGAATGAATTAACTGAATTGAATAACGATTACATTTAATTTTATGAGATTCAAAAGATAAAACTGCAAAGAGCATCTCACTGAAACGACGTGCCAAAGGAGGTCGTGATGATGTCTACCTTATCTTGGTTTAAAGCTCACTTGGCTAACATGCAGACGGTATATAGAAGCAATAACTTCTAGCTTTAAAAATATTTATTCCATTTGAAAGTATGAAAACGTAGACACTTTAAGAATGCAATTATAGTTTAAATTAAAATGTAAATTTTCGGTAATAAAGTCTCATTTTAGAGGAGATTGTTTTTTCGAAAAATTAGGTTTAAAGTCGACTTAAACAAACATTCACACGGTATAGACATGCAATATCTCTTAGCTTTGACTTTACATGGCTTGCTGCACTTTCCTATTGTTGTCAATATAATTGCTTGACTGATGTATTGGTTGAACTAATATTAAAATATCATATCGATTATGATTTAAAGAATTGGGAAAATATTCCAAAATATGTATTTGTATTTGAAAATATGTCTGCGTAGAGACTGAGAGAATGCAATTCAAGTTTAAAATTAAATTAACATTTTCGATAATAAAGTCCATTTTCAGAGAAGATTGTACTGCTGAAAATTTAAATTAAATAAAAAGAATGCATTTCAACAGCTTCTACGCTTTCATATTTTTCTATTTAAGCAAGTCTTCTGAACAGAACACATTCTTCTTCATGATTATATTCCAGAATTCTACAAGACGCACCGGCGGATGGTCAAAGGCTACATCGGCCGAGTCCTTGTGAGAATACAGCAACGATGAGAACGTGTTTCTTAATGATTCAAATAATACACATTAGCAATACTCATCTAAAAAAAATTGAAACAGAAAAATAAAATGAAAATATAAAAAATGAACAATTGACTATGATTATTCGAGTTAAATTAAATATATTAAATAATATGTGTAACCAACTACAGTTTAAAAAATGTTGTTGATATATCCGTGACATCATGCATCTTATCGGATGTACTGCTGGCTTTACAGGCTGAGAGCAGTATCAAAGTATCCCCTCAAACAATGACGAATGAAAGAAGCTCGTGGAAGCAAGTCGAATCGCGATGTTCCCCTGTATCGAGTATAGTTGGAAAACTCCGGCTGTCTTTACAGCGATCATTTAGATTAAGAATCTGTTGATACGAATGGGGATTTTAATCGGCTTCTGCTAACGCTCCTACATGTTCAGAGGTTGTCGTTTATTCTCTGATTGCCGAGGGCGCAACAGTGCCAGTACAAGTCACATCACATATTAGCGACTGGCTGTTGGGGAATGGTAACATCGTCAGGTAGTCGGGTAATTTGACATTCCCTCTGTTAAGAACCACCGATTCAGGGATCGATGTCAAGGGGCCGTAAAACGACATCATTGAGATAGTTGTGTCCAGGGAATCTGCTGACGCTGCTTCTACATGAAGTAAATACACTTCAACCGACGGAAAATTTACGCAGTAAACTCAAACTATAGTAACGAAAAGTGTACACATTTATTAATATCATAATAGGTCTGACCTTAAAATTATTACAATGATAAAACCTTAATTTAAGAAGCGTTGATACGGTAAGGAAACACATTAATTACTATTATTCCGACGTCGACTTGAATCTGACGTGGTATTACCTGCCAACGTCTAACTTATAAGTTAAATATCTATCTTCAGGAACCCCTAGGCTTACTTTGTCAAGGTGTGCGCCTCTACCCCATCATTCACCTGCAATCAATCTTTCCTAAACCTTGCTACTCTTTTCTGCCCAACTTATTTCTCAACCTTATTAACAATCAAGGTCTCCCGAGTTGTCTTGCGTATACACAAAACTGCATCATGTAGTTAGGCTTCAATTTAAGGAATTATGAGGGAGAACTTAGTTACCATTCTTATGAGGTCAAACGGGGTGGTTGTATCTGCAAGGACCGACTTTATGGAATAAATAGAAAGTATCGTGTGCAGACTTTGGTTACAACATATACGCATACAAAAGAAATAAATCTACAATACAATCGTATAAAAATATGCATAGAGATTCGGCATAAATAATTGAACAGCAGTTGGCATGCCGTAAGACTCAACAATCAAGTAAATGAACTCACAAAAAAGTGTTTGAAAAAGTAGTTCTATTTATTATGGTGATTACTAACATTTAATTAGTTATTCTTACTAGCAAAGTTATGCTCATTCTGGTCTAATACGTCTTGGAAGATATTATCATGCTGAACGAATATATACTACATTGCTACCACAAATTAGGAGTTAATCTCTAAGTGGCAGCTCAGTTCGCCATTCCCAGATAACAAATATGAAAGACTTACTTGTATCGTCATTCTATTTCTTTAATTGTGACAAAAATGTAAACGTTTATCTATCTTTAAATAAAGCGTTATTGAAAACTAATAATAATAGACTTTTTAAAAGTTATTTTTTAATTAATCCAATGATCCTATTTTACCGTAACCAATTTCACCATAACTATAAAACAGATGAACAGGTTTTTAAAAATATTATTTATTAAAACGTACTTCCCACCGAACCAAATAAAAAGTTAAACTACTTATTTACTACAATAAAACTAAAATCACTAATCTTATTATTACAAATAATTATTCACCCTCGATTAAAGTATTGGATAAGACGGGCCTAGTATACGAGTTTAAATGTCCATTGGAAGACTGTGTCTCCGACAACCAAGGAAAACACGTATATATTGGCTCGACAACCACGAGACTGTCCAGGAGGTTGACCATGCATCTATCCGATAATAGTGCTATAGCTAGACACCTTACTAATGAACATTTCTGTCTCCGCTCGCAAACAGGAAAACTTCTCGTTGACAATACTAAAATCCTAGAACATTATACTAATACCCAAAAACCCACATACTAGAAGCTTTACTCATTAAAACTAAAAAACCTGCTATTAACAAGATTAATTTCAACACTAGTACTAATATACTTAAATGCTTATAATACCTAATAAATATGGTTTCATATATAAATTTTTCCGCCATAATAAATTATAAATCTCACTCCATGTCTTTACCTGTTTGTCATTATTCCACTGAAGATGGAACCAGACGGGTTAGAAAGTACTCTGGACCAACATGTACATTACGGCAGCTTTATCAGCCAATTTTCTTCCGAGATTAAGATTTTAATCCGGAAAATTGAAGATATCAATACTAAAATAACCAGACAAAAATTATCGGTTATTTTTAATAATACGTGTCTTAAGGAAACTATGGTGCCTCGATATATATATATATATATATATATATATATATATATATATATATATATATTAGGTATGAACATTTTTCAGAGGTATTTTCTAATTTTGTGTGCTAAAATAAGATCACAGTTGTTCGTGTTGTCGTCATTTCCCCCAGTGAAACATTGAGTAGCAGAGGCGTTGCGTCTTTTCTCTTGAGTGACGTATGTGTGACTGCTGAACACCGCGTATGTAGTTGCACTGGCAAGCCTTCAGACATGAAGAAGTGTGTAGCATCCGTTCTCTTCCAGTGCGGTAAAAGGAGAAGATGTATGTTGGTCCTAATCAAGACTGCCACATTTAGTGGTATAGAACCCTTCCACAAAATAGAGATGTAAAGTAAAAACGTGTTTGCTTGATAAAATCTTACTTTCAACAACTGCGACTGAAAGATGTTTTGCAAATATGTAGGCAAATGATGTTTTTATAGATAAAATTACTTATTACCAGTAAACAGCTCTAGTATTATATAAACACAATAAAGATACTCTAAAAATGGTCACCTTTTTGATACAAACTTAAGCTGCACAACTATATATATATATATATATATATATAGTTGCTATATCAACCCGGCGTTTCCCGATAGTAATTTCCTTCTTTTATTTTATATTTTATTTATTTTCAAAAATATTGTCTTGGTATTTAAATTAAAATGAAGTTATTCCGCTTGCAGTAATGAATACAGTATTATGTTAATTACTTTTGATGACGACTAATTAAAAATAATTATTTTCAGGAAGGAAATAAATTAGATCATATTTTATTTTCTTACCAACATGATGCCTGGATCAACAAGAACAAACTCACGAACCAGAATAAACGATTGATGTCATATGAAGAATGCTATGCATGAGAAAAATCCGAAAAATTTACTAACTTTACTTTATATATTCGATATGTATTTGTTTGTAAAGGTCGTAATTGCATAAATCCATTGAATCTGGCAGTGTGTAGCAGTTTTCTTTAGATTTCCCTTTGACAGATGAAACTTTGTTTTGCAGATGTTTGCTTCGATGCGATGACAAAAAGAAAAACTCCAAGAAACAACTGAGTAAATATCTTCATGAACGTCAGCAGATACATTTCCCTTAATACAGGGAAAAAAGTAAAGAAATACACCCGTTTAATAAAAGCAAAAAACGATACATTCCAATTGCCATTCTGTAATTAAATTAATATCGCGCCAAACAGATTTCTTTGAAAGTGTCTTGATTAATACAAATTAATCACCTTCACAGGTGTTTTGGGACAGGCGTATGGGAGTAAACCCCATTCACCGAATGTTTTGAACAGGTTTCCTTCTGTATAAATAAAGCTATGATCCTCAATGCTAAAACATATATGATAAATAATGGATAAGTAAATCTTTATATTTAGAGATTTTTTTGCATGAGAGCCCATGAAAATTAAATAAAAAAGGGCGTATTCACAGATAAATATGTCACCCAAGGGTATAGATGGATAACAGAGGAGAATCCCAGGGAAAAAAGCAATAACACTGTTGTTTCCATTTAAAATCTCAAACGATTTACTGTCTAGAAGAATGTTCCGATTCATGGATTTATCACAGCTAGATTTTATATTAGAGGGGCATGTGTTTGGCGTTGTCTGGGAATATCAGAAAATCTAATAAACCCATGTTTCCACCTCTGAGACCCAGATACATTTTTTACTCGATATTTACTTAGCTATCAATGTTAATTTGAGTGTTTTGTTAATATTTAATTTATAAATATGTGTGTTACTTTGTCGAAATAGTCGCTCTCCGAAGAGTCTTACTTAATATATGTTTTTTCTAGCACTGACTGTTTAATAACGTAGTGTTAGAATAAAAGAAACGGGCGCCTGGTTGATTTGTCGTGCAGTCAGATAATTTGGAGGGAGTTCTTCTCTCGATATATATATATATATATATATATATATATATATCAGGTGTTCTTGTCCTCGGTTAAAGCTGGTTGAAGGATTTGTTACAGTTTAAGTCGTGATTTGTCTAGTAGTTAATGACAAAGGTGTTATTTGCCACGGGCATTTCCCCTTTCCTCAGTAAGTCATTAAGTCATATTAATTTTCCTTGACTGTAACTAAAGAACAGAAAACTGTGTGCGTAGCAAAAGAAGGAGGAAGTATTGTCTGATTCATAATTCTGGGTGTATTAACAGTACATATTAATACAAGAATGACACAAGTTCAATAAGGCTTTACATTGCTCGTTAGAAGCGACTTAGAATGCATGGTTGTATTCTTAAATACATTCAGAAACTGGAATAGAGTTAACGTGAGGGCTGTTGTGAATCGCGTTGTGTCGAACAGATTTTGCTAATGTCTATATTCTATTAAAGGCGTCAGAAGTCTTATATTCTTTTCACTTCTTCAAACAGTGATATTTATAGGGATTTTAAATTGTCCAGATTTTTGCAGAACATCTAGATTAACTAACAGGATCATATAGGGTTGTTTCCTCTGTCACTTCGAATCAAACGTAATTTTCATTTACTTTTAGCGATTATTCATAATTCACCCATCTTACTTATAATACTCTTGTGTATTTTTGCAAGTCGGTTATATCCAAAATACAACACAGATTGAACTTAGACAACACAATATGTTTCATTATTAACACGTCTAAGGGCCAATCTGAACGTAAACATGGAAAACATTTATTCATAAAATAAACCTATTCGGTATTTCGTTCTAACTAGATTTTGAATCCCTCCTTTTAGGAACTAGAATAAAAGTGAGTTTTACTTTTCGTTAAGGAAGTCAGTAGTCGTTTTACATATCCATGAGAATAATTTAATGTAAATATCAGTTCTTCCAACATTCTTATTAATATAGTTTTATAAAGATGACTATTTTGTAATCATATGTACAATTTTGGTGACTTTGGTGAAATTATCTACTCTCTGAAGATTATTGTTAAATAGCGTGTTATACATTTGATTATTCAATGATCACGTGTATTCATTTTGCTGCATATGTAGGCATATTCACTTTCGGGGTATGCATATTGTTTTATAATGGTGTCTTATTTCTACGTGTGTCAACGTTGCTGCGGTTTTATAATAAGTGATGCTTGAAGATTTTGTTTATAACAATTTTATAACTAAAACTATTTAATATCAAAGTAGTTCATTTGGCTGCATTGGTAGGCATTTTCCGAATATGCCTGTTTATACAGTTCTATAATTATGACTATTAAATGTAAGCTTATTGAGTGTGTTGCGTTGGAGAAGATAATCGTTCCTTTAAGATTATAGTTTAATATAGTTTTCTACAGCTAATTATTTAATAGCGAGGTTTCACCATGTGGATTTCGAGATGGACGCATTTGCCCTCCTACAATTCTTGTGTCATATAATTGATGAAGCGGGTTTTTGTTTCTGATTTAATAACCACGTGTAGAGATTTAGCACATTGGTAATGATACGTGCTCTCTGAATATTATTATTTAATAGTGTTTTATAAATCTCATTATTTACTCTTCATGTACAGAGATGTTTAAAAAGGTACATTCTCGTACGATTATGGTTTTATAAAGTGTTATAATGCTTTCTATGTAATGGCCAGGTGTATAAATTATGTTGCCTTACTTGGATAAGGCACTGTCTCAATGTATATTACCTGTACGTGTGTTAGAGCGAAGTCTATTGTGAAGCAAGGAGTGTGTCATTTCAAAACACAGCTCTCTCTAACCGGTACTGCCTGAGTCCAGTTACACGGAAAAGTTCAGGACAAATTAAAACAATGCCGGAATAAGTAGAGATCCCTCCTATATACCACATCTGGCATTCCCAAATAGTCACCAATTTAATACGGGCCATGCTCAACGTCTCCTTACTTTCGTGATCTAAAGATGGTTGTTTATTACAGCATTTACTAGGCAGGTGCAACATTTTCATATCTATCTTGGTGTATGCGATCTCCATATTATAAGTGTGGTATACAATTTTAAATAGATGACTACATTTTAATAATCCCGTGTCCAAATTGGTTCCGTTATATGCTCACCGAAAATTCTTGTTTAATATGGTTTTATAACGCTGAGCATTTAATACCAATAAATTTTCATTCAGTTTTAATTTCAAACTTTATCGACCGAACGAAGACAATTTTTACGGCCGATATTTCTTTCGTAATTGCATTCGCTTTCAAATTATGCTGAATAAAATGAGTCCATATCGAAATATATTTTGCAAATGCGTATGCAATCTATCGAGCGAATTCAGAGAACGTAGACAAAATGGCGCTATACACTTGCTCCTTGCCTTTTTTCCTTCGTGTAAATTGCACCAAAACAGGAAAACCGAAAATTAATACACAGAGACTAGTTTCCATGATGCATATGCACTTAGCAATACAAATTTATATGTAATATTTCCTCGTTTTGGGAAATAAAGAGCGTTAGTAATTATAATGAACGTTATTTAAACGTAGGCATAATAGCTGATTGTGATACGTTAGTAGTTTCTTATGGTTTCTAGCTGAAGGTTGTTTAAAAAGTTACAGTCTGGGTTATATATCTATCTGTATGTATATGTATGTATATATGTATGTATATATATATATATATATGATGTTTTTATTTTATTATTTTTATTTTTTATTTTTCACATTTCAAAAACGATAACATTTGTGTGATATATAGTGTTTACGGTCCGTTTCATTTGCTTTGTGCCAAACAACATTTTTTATTTTAATATCGTCTCTGCAAAATAACAATATCATATATATATATATATGTGTGTGTGTGTATGTGTATGTATATATCTATATATATGTATAAATATATATGTATATATATGTATATAGATCTCTCTCTATATATATATTAATATATATAGTATGTATGTATATATATATATATATATATATATATATGTGTGTGTGTGTGGGTGTGTGTGTGTGTGTGTGTAATTTGGCAACATTCCTTCTCTCATGCATGTTTGGTTAAACAGCAGCGCTTGCTTCTGTTTATTTATTTTGTCGTTAGGTTTTTCGATTCGTCGCACGACCGATTTGGTATTGGCGTCCATGTTGTGTAAAAAATCGTCATATTTTCGCGAACGTTTTCGACTGACATTAGTCATCTTCAGGCGTATGAATTAGTATGCAAAATAAAAGATTATTAATTTATTAAAAAGACATTTTAAAAACAATTCAATACCACTTCAACAACTCGTTATGAGGAGGGGGCGAAGGACTGTTGGTATCTTGTTGAAGTGGTATTGAAAATACTTTTCATTAGAGAAGAACCGCAGCATCCGGCGGACTCGGGCTTGAGCTCGTTCAGCAGAATCGCCGCCTCCCCTGCCTCGACTTCTTGAAGACATTCGTGATAGGATGTATTGAGACTTGTGATAAGAGGAATAATCAATGTTGTTGCTTCATTGTTCCGCATATTGTCGACTTCTTAAGGTTCATATCAGCTGTTATCTTGGCGTAGCTCTGTCCTTAGATTTAGCCGAAACACCTTGCATATGTGTGTATGTATCTATGTATAGCTGTAAAAATTGAAAACTAAAACATTCATTCATTCAATTCTTTTTGTGAATAGATAAAAATCACCTGACAGTTGATTAAATACATGAAATAAAGCGTTTTATTTATACAAAACGTGTTTTCTACACATTTGTATATATGTCCAGTTCTCGGTGAGGAATAGCTGAAACTCATTAGAACAATTTTCTATTACTAAGGTAAACTTTAAAATTGAAGAACGTTTAACTCAAGAGGTAAAATGAAGTTGGCCTCATAAAAGATTCAAACGACTTTTTCTTCAAATAAATCCTCAATGTTCGGCTATTTAATTTATTTTTACAATTGATGTTTTCTATGTTTTAAAGATACTCATATTATCCTATTAGTATACACACAGAAGGAAGAAGTAAATGAGACAAGATACCGTTTAGGATAGACTTCAAATTATTTTACGAAACGCCACACTACGATTCTATAGAGAAATGTATCCCCCAGCCTCATTTAATATGATGGGACAAGACATAACTTAACACAAAACATTGACATTTACTAAGCGCATATTTTCTACATAAATACGTAAGAGTGCATTTACATTTTTCTGCCATATATATATATATATATATATATATATATATATATATATATATATATATATATATATATATATATTGCCGATGATTCCACTGGGGCCAGAGATTTACTAAATATGTCTAAATCCTCCCTTTTGGATGAAACCGCGATACATTGCTAAAATATGTAACATACAGTATCTTAATGAATGATATATATATATATATATATATATATATATATATATATATATATATATATATATATATACACATACATATACATACATATACATATATATATATACATATATATATATTAATAATTGAGATTATTATCTGTATGTCTGTCTGTCTGTCTGTCTGTTTGAAGGCGAACCCCCATCAGAGTAATATTTCTATTTACTTAGTCTGCCAACTTCTATATATACTACTATAAATACAACCGTAAACACTATACGCATTTCTCAATTCACATAGTTAATTGCTTTTAAACTTCTAATAAATTAGTATTCGCAAATATACTATCATGATTATTTTCTTCAGATTTCCATATGTAGTTACGCAATTTTGTTCGCTAATAACTAATAAATTATAATTATTTCTTCTATTATTTATATATATATATATATATATATATATATATATATATATATATGAAATGAATTACGCAGTTAATCTACCTACTGCGAAACTGATTGAAAAGCCAGCGTTACTCCATTGACTAGGTAACTTCCCTCTGATCATTCAGTATGGACGCAAGACGGGCGCGTTATTTAAAATGTAAACAAAACGCTGGCATTTACCGTGTTACATTTACTCTCATTTCTTTTTATTAAAGCGTTCTGAGTTTGTTTATTTTATGAGACTTATTAGCCATTATTTTTTAAATTACAAAATTATTGAATCAAACTGTTTAATTCAAATAATAATTGATTTTAAAATTACTATTTAAAAAACACACACATACATTATAATGAAATTAGTTTAGGTAAACTTTTTTTTCGAGAGCAATTAAAAAACTATTCGTGTTTACTGTATTTGATTTTTTAATACTTTTATTTTAGGTGAACCTTTTTTTTCGATTTGAAAAACTTCCAATATTATAATTTTTTCACGACCTTAATTGTGTTTATGATTTCGGTTTTACCTTATACGCTGTAAAACTTTTATTTACAAACTGTTTTTATTATTCCGTGTTTTATTTATTAAAATAAAAGATGTGGTTGTTTTTTTCTTTTCTTTAAACAAAAAAATACACCATTGTACTGGAAAACTATATAACTGATTTTAGAATCAAATTGTTTAATTAAAAAAAGGTAATTTAACAAAAAAAACACACACCCTTACACACACATTATAATGAATTTAATTTAGGTAAACTTTCTTTCCGAGAGCATTTAAATAACTAATCGCGTTCACTGTATTTTAGTTTTTGGTGTTATTTTACTGTAGGACCGCACTAACTTTGACCCCGACGTTAAG
Organism: Sepiola atlantica; assembly: GCA_963556195.1. Taxonomy (NCBI): domain Eukaryota; kingdom Metazoa; phylum Mollusca; class Cephalopoda; order Sepiida; family Sepiolidae; genus Sepiola; species Sepiola atlantica. The sequence continues at coordinate 116,440,461 of OY744521.1, forward strand.
GTTAGGGTCAATATGGGGGATCGGATTAGGGTTTAGAGTTAGGGTTCGGGTGATAGTCAAAGTTAGTGCGGTTCTACAGTAAAAGAGTACAGCTTTTTTAATGTTTTATTTTAGGTACATTTTTCTCTCGATTTGAAAAATACTGTTCGCTGTATTTAGATTATTAAATTGTTGATGTTAACAAATTAATTGTATTAAATTGTTTAATTAAAATAATAATTAATTTTAAAAAATACTATTTAAGAAAACACACACATTCTAATGAATTTAATTTAGGTAAACTTCTTCTCGAGAGCATTTAAATAACTAATTGTGTTCGCTGTATTTGATGTTTTGACTGTTCTATTTTAGGTACACCTTTTCTACGATTTGAAAAACTTCCAATATTATCATTTTTTAACGACCTTAAGTGTGTTTAGGATTTCGGCTTTACCCTTTACGTCGTAAAGCTTTCATTTACAAACTGTTCTTATCATCAATGTCTAACCACCCAAGAAATATGACTGGTGCTTTATCGGTTTACGGGTTAGCATTCATTTCTGACGCGGCAGCCTAGCAAACATATGTGCCGGAGGGAGAATATATTTGCTAGTATATATAATTACTATTTAATGTATCCACATGAAATTTTATAAAGAGATATAATTGTTTATGTATCAATTTTCAATATTTACTTCAACAGTGCTCGATACGTAAGTAGAGCATGGTAGTAAGCTATGCAAATATATGTATGGCAATTAAGAAACACAGAGGTCCCGCGTTTCATCTCCAGGGGGAATCTTCAAGCTAAAATGCATGGAGTTATTTTTGCCGGGTGTTTTATATACACGGCTAGCTAGTTAACCAATCAGTTTCTTTGTTGTTCTCTCAGCCAGTCGTTGGGCTTATCACGAACAAAGGTCTGGTTAGTGTTACTACCTATATCCATTTATATTTTTCTGTTTTCTTTGTTGGCTCAATATAATGGGTGAATTTATTTCAACATGTTGTTCTTTATATTTCTATGTTAGGTTTTTATTTTTAAATTGTTGGTTTTTGTTTATTTTTGTTTACTTATTTATTTATTTATTTATTACTGTATCGTTAGTCTAAAGTAAATTTATTTCTGTGTAGGCAGCTGTTTGCTATCTCACTTCAGGTGTAATCTACACGGTGCGTCTAAATTTCTACATGTACTGGTCTGTCGGATTATTTCCAATTCAATTATTGGTGAGCGTCCATTTTCTTTTAGCTCCCAACAGTGGTTTGCTAATGCATTTTTAATTCGACGTTCTCTGTTTTTAAATGTGTTTTTGTGGTCATAATATCTGGTTTTAAAATATAGAGAGGTTATACTTACCTTGCATTTCTTGTTATTCGGTCTTTCCTTAGCAAATAGTGTGGCTTGGTATACTATACTTTTGGTTAGGCATTTATTTTGTAGTGGACGAAGTGTACGATTTATGCAGTTGAATCTTTTCTCTTCATTGTTTACGTTTTTATTTCTATTCGGGTGGTAACTATTAGTGTTTTTTCTATTTGTATTGTTTATATTTTTGTTCTTCTTAGGATTCTTTTTGCTATATTTTTCACTTTTTCATGTAATTTGTTATTTTTTTCCTCCTTTCTGCTGTTTTCTTTTAGTATTGTGTTATTGTGTGCCTTAATTATCATTTCTAGGTTTTCGCACCAGCTGTAGGATTGTTTTAGGTTATTTTTATTGAACATTCTATGCAGGGGACTTGTTACAGGGAAGTGTTTTTCAATCAGATTTAGGAATTTTTTGCACAGTTTAGTTTTAGCATCTGGTTATAGTGCGGTGTACAGTAGATTATATTTCTTTTTCTTTTATTGTTAATTTTGTTGTTATTTTTAGTGTCCTGTTTTTTTATATTTAATTTCGCTATTATGGTAACCACTATTTTTAGAGCTGCATTGCAAATAGTGCTTGATTTTTTAAAAAACACTTTTGTTGCTAGAATCATTGATAAGCTTACGTCCGATAAGATTTGGAACATGTTTTATGATTGATGGGGTGGGTGATTACACTTTATGTTTACGTATATTGGATTGGCGTTATCTTTTAGGTATGGTTAGTAAGTATTTTTTATTTTAGTTTAACGGAACATCTTAAAAGTGAGTTGTTTTTATGTTAGCCAGTACTTCTACTTCTAGGCCTAGTTATTTCATTTCCATATGCATAATTTTCTTGACGTTTTCTCCCATGACTTTGTTGGAGTCTCTTATTATCGCTAATCCATCATCTCTATGAAGGCCAATATCTGTATTATCAAATATATTTGTGAGTGTATATAAAATGAATAGCCCCACAAGAGCTGATGCTTCCCCAGATACAAGAGCACCCATGGCCAAATCAAAGAAGTTTGTCATATTTGTATCCATTGGTTATCGTTATTGATTAAAACTGATCTCTGGCATTTCTTTTAATTATGCGGATTTTATCCGTGAATGTATCAGTATACATCTCTGCAAACAAATTCTAATGCGATGTTGAAGGGTTATTCTGATATAAACGGGTAGAAGTCCATTATGTCGTATTGTAGGAAGTTACATTTGTTCTTATTTTCGATATTGTTAAACCGAGCGATTGTTTCAGCAGTATTCACCAATTGGTTTAATTTTAGGTCTTTTTTATTTTTGTTTGTTGATTCTAGATATCATTTTTTGCTAATTATTCCTATTTCTGGTTTGATCGCATTAATTAATTGAGTGCTAAGGTTAGTGTTGAAGTTACTTTTGTGGTTTTTAAATAAGATATATGCTTCCTTACGTTTTACTTTACTAACTTTGTCGGTAATTTTGAGTTAATCGTTAATGTTTACTTTAAGTATTTATTATATTTATACATTTAATTTTTCGTAGTGTTTCGTGATGTTTTCTGTTAGTTGTTTGATATACTCTTGTTTATCTATTTTGAAAAAATTCCTAGTTTTGTCCGTTTTTACTAAAATGTTGTTAAAGTTATTTATATTTTTAACGATGGTGTGTAATTGTTTTTAGAAATTAATATGGTGTTTTTGAAATTCTGAATATGTAATTACATTTAAGAGTGTATTGTCAAAGCTAATCATGAGATCTATTGGTTTAGCATTTTGTAGGCTTTGTAATCCGTGGCATTATTTTGTATCTAGGTGTTTACCTCTATTGTTAAGGAAGAAGTGTGTTCGTCATCGGATTCGGCGTATTAGTTTGCCCATTGTTTTAATCAATTTAATAATGTGTCTATGCTTGCTATGTGTTGGGATATTCTTAAGTGATTTTTTAAAGTTATTTTTTCCAAACACAAGTTTTAAAAAGGTTGAAGGCAATGCGAAGTTCCGCATCGCTGGAAGCTGTTAACAACAAAAACAAAACAAACCTTCCTAGAGTTGAAATCTCGAACAAATATCCGATTTGCCAACCTACAATTGCTGTAGGTTCTGCCTATCGCCGGCCCTAGCACTCCTTCATTGTCTATTAGTCAGGCGCAGAGGTAACAGTGCTGGGACGCCTCTAAACACTCAGTGCTTGTTCTTCCAGCAGCTGATTGACATTGCTTGAAGCCAATGTGAAATATGAAAAGTGTCTCCACCGGTTTAACCGGGTTGCTTTTAAGAATATTACTTTTGTGTCCAACGATATGTTTCTTCAGGCCGGCAGTTGACCTGCACTTTCTGTTGCATGGCACACTTATAATGTCATTAACCCGTAAACATAATTGTGTATGAAGGCGTTTTTGTTTTGACTTACAATGGCTCGCGTATTCAGCTTTAGACAACGAAATTTGACCACATCTCACATCTGAAACTTGCTTTACTGCTATATAGATTCTTCACAACCATTTTTAGCAGATTTCATTTCAGTCCTGCATCTTCTCAAATGAATTGCTGTTGTGTGTATATTAGTGTATATGCCTACAGATATACACACACATATTAGGTATGTTAAATGGAGAAATACGTTGTGCCTATATTATTATATGAAAATGTATATATATATATATGTTACTATATATGATATACATATTATTTATAGATTCATACACACACATACATATATGTGGGCGTGTGTGTATGAAGCGATACAGACAAAAAGGAGCTTCATTTCTACTCTACTCATTTAAAATGTTTTGCTTTCTCCTCATCCTCCCTGTAGATCTGATAAAGGGCACCAACATATTTCCAGAATATTCCGATAACTATTCAGCAGCGAGTAATGATCAGGACCAATTTGAATTTATCGATCTAACATACATTGATCCGTGACCAAAATCAAAAAAGATTCCTTGCATAATTAGACAATACGCCATATTGAATTATGGTTTCCTCTTTTTTCCCCTGCTTATCTGTTTTTCGATTTTCTGGTTGGTTTTGATAATCTGTCCATATTGTCTTGATTATGTGTCTCTTGTACATTGTGATAGAGTAACGTTATTACTCATTTTATGATTTGACTTCTGTACACTCACCGTCAAAATAACAGAAAAAAAGTATGCTTTGCCAATGTTTGCACGGATATCTATACACTATCATATAATTACGCCAGTAATGTAATTTTTCGTGAATAAATTATAATCATTTCTGATTGCCTGGTGACATTTTATTTAGAGTAGATTTTTTTTAGTATAAATTTGATGCAGAGATGGTTATCTGACTTATTATATGCTTTCTCGCTTCGCTTTACCTCTTGAAACGATTCATCCTAAAAGGTAAAACAAAGGCACATTTTATTCTCGCAGGCTTTTGTGTGAGGCTAATGGTTTATATTCATTCATGTGGAAATACGTATACATTAGTCTTTATTGTGTAGTGGAAGATATAATAATTCGTGTGGCAGAAAAGGTAGTATTATTGCTGAAATTAATTCATGAAACAAATTAATCCGAGATATTTCTCTATGTGATTGTCTACTTCTTTTTGTATTATACCATAACGAAATATTTTACCTTGAAACCAGTACTACATAGACGACTCTGCGCATACATCCTTTCTACGTTGTTCTTTTTTACCAAATTATATATTATATAATCCAGAATTTTGAAAGTTCAAATTTATTATAACGATATTGTTTGATCATTGAATTATCACTTTAATAAGTTGTAATAACACTTTTTTTAAATGTTATCATTAAAGTAATGTTGTTGTGATCACTATTTATATACTTATTAGATGGGGATACTTACGATGTTTTTCAATTTGTATTTACATGAAGATTTGCTAAGAATGTTAATACCAGATATTATTTTCTACCACAAAATTGCAAGACTACGATTTTTTGTAAATATATATATATATATATATATATATATATATATATATATATATATATATATATATATAGGATTCAAATAGTTGTGTTGTTCACGAATAAACGGACATGAATTCTAGTTGTTTTATTTTCGTAATACATTTATGTTTAAAATTGTGTGTAAAATGTTGATATCATTATTTTATACTATTGCATCTTTTTAGTTTGAGATGTAATCGATTAATTGTGTAAAAATAAAAAATAATATGCAAGTTACAGGGACTCGGGAATCACACAAATATACAGAGACACAATTACATGAATGTAAATATACCGTCTATGTCTTGCGTGACGAATATACCTGGTTGTTCTTACCGAAATTAATGATAAAAAACTTAAATCTGATTTTGGAGTTGAGCTTATACCTCCTTGTCGTAGACGAGGTAAAGCGGTAAAACATTTTACTTTAAAATAGTTAGATATTTTCTTGTGTATGACTGCCCTATTATTTTCTTGACTGAAATGACTTCAAGAAATCTTGTATTTAGGAAGTCTTGTATGCGTGGTGTGGGTGAGGCATTCTTTTTCTGGTAGAGTCACAATTTTCTACTTAATAAATATCATTGTGTATTTATACGTATAACTTGGTGTATTCAAACTACTGCCCTTATATTAGATGTTATTCTCAAATCGTTTCGGTCAATACAACCTTCGTCCTATTCCAGGTTAAGCTTGTCAAACTTGGAACTCTGTACGTAATTTTTAATTGAACCCTTTAATCCACGGACGTTACTTGCTCTCCTCTCATCAGCCATGATCGAGGAGAAGTCGTAAGTAATGAGTACGCTTATTCTTTGTATCCTCCGCACTGATTGTTGATTCTTTGACTTCCAGAAATATGTCATTTAGATCTAATTATTACATGACACTTATATCCACAGTTCTTTGCGGATTTATTTATGTGTATAGATATAAATATATATATATATATATATATATATATATATATATATATATATATATATATATATATATGTATATATATATATATATATATTCCATCTCGTCTGGAAAAGTTAGCGAGTAAAATACATGCTTTTATAGTCCCTAGACAAAATAATCTTAAGTAATGAAAGGAAGTGAAAAGATAAATAGCAAATCAGACAACCATCTCAGACTTTCCTCGCTGCCTGAAATTATTTCGGAAAGGAATATATCCCTCTATGAAAAAGTCAACGGTGAGTGTTTTGATTTTACGTAATTAGAAATAATTTATATATGAAAAATTAAATTACTGACGTAATTTATCTATAGTCACCACATATCAAGGTCCAAAGTCCATCAAGGATAAAGTTTATGAGACGGAAATGATTGCCAAGAAAAACATGAGAAACTGTATGGTATGATCTACCTTTAATTAAGGGAACACGATTTTGCTAACATTGGATTTAAACAATACTAAATTGTAATCAGCAGGACAGCACTCCGACGATGATGTGTTTCATAGTCAAGAAGCTACCACAAAATAACCTCTGTTAATTGAAATGCCGCCTGGCGCTAAACACATTATTTTATTCGTTGTAGTGGAAAACGAGTTCTTGCTGCGAATGTCTTACGAGGAAGAATTAAATAGTAAAGCTCAGTCCTGCACTTTCACTGGAATAACGATAGTTTAAAGAGAGATTAGGAACGTCTCATCTGTGAACAAAGGGGGGTAAATAAGAGAAGAGACCACCCAAACTATATTTCGATGCCGACTTTGTCCTCTATCAATACAGGAACGAGTATTCTGTGTGGCACTTTAACATATATTGCACATAGCGATTGAAAACACTGGCGAAGCATACTTTATTCCGTTATATTTGTGACGACATTTGTACAGTAGTCTTCAATATGTAACTGTGAAATAATATAAATGATCTGTATGTGCTAAATGCAAACAAAAAAGAACCACACTTTTTATTTCGAAATCCTTATTTAGTTCCTTGTGTATGACGGGTACTTTTTCGTTACGAGTGAGTTTAAACAGTGAATATTGTGGTACTCGAATTTAAATAATATTTTTGTACAGTATCCCACTGGAGATTATAAATATTATTAAGATATGTCGTCGTAATAAACAAACCATTAAAGAACATTTGAAAATGTATTTTTCATAAGGATTGATAATTTGTATTTTAATTATAATATTCAGACTACGATTCTTATTTTCGTTCTTATTTTAACAACGTTTAGGCCGATGTAATCTCCGACTTTCCTAAGGTGGCTATTTTAAGACTAGGGATTTTTTTATATCGAACTTAGAAACGTATACGCCATTTAAAACTAAACCTTTTATTTTATTAAGTGTAAACTTATTTTCGGTGTCAGCCATGACCGGGTAACAGTGTTAATCATTGTTATTCTTACTTATTATCGTCTATAAGAAAGGATCGTATCTTCTACAAAACTATCACTGAGATCTATGATTGTTAATCAACACATGTATCCGCTGCGCCACAGTTTCGAAAAAAAGATCCCAACGGTTGTAGAGATACAGCTATTTAAAGTAGTTCGTCCAACAAAAATATATGTTCTTTTTATGGGGGTCCGACCGACCCTAAGGTTAATCCCCAGCCAAAGATGCTAAATAATTCATTACATCTGGGAACTATCCCCACCGCCAATCCTCAAGACATCAATAAACTATTTCCACATGACATCCACAAGGCATCAAGTATTATCACAACACTCCAGCCCCAAACTATAAAAGAATGCGTAATATGTGGATGGTTGTAAAACGAACCCTCCATATAAGACGCATAAAACAGTCCGAACACATTCTATCCCATATTTACTAACATGGATTTCTGTGGCTAGATATACTGCCTAATTTAGAAGATTATAGCTCGTTCTATGCTGAATAGTTTGAAGGTATTATCATTTCTACTCAGATACGTTGACTAGGCCGGCTTCACCGGATGAATTCTCACAACCCTACGCATTAGCTATGGCTTATATAGACAAATGTGTTGAATAAATAGTATAGTATTAATCATTTACTATTAATGGTGTTTTTCGTCGATACCAGAAAAGGTTGATATTCCGTAAATAGGCTAACCGAAACCAAAAGAGAGTAATTCTATATGAAGTGTAACGAGGGCGTCATCTGGCGGTTGAGGTCTCTAGAAAACGCTTAAATGATGATATCATTAAAGTTCCAGCAGACCGTAATTAATAAAATAATCAAACTAGTAAGCCTTTCCAGCGAAAAATACGACCTATAGATTCACGGTGGGTGGGTTGCATATTATTACTACTTTATATTGTAGCGTGAATCGAACTTGTTTTGTATTCTGATCTCGGAAAAATATCTCATTGGCAACAAATTTGACCTAACTTAAAATATGGTGTCTATCACAAATGCATATTTGGCATCTGTTGTTTGAAGCCAAAACTCTACTATTAATAGTTATTAATATTTAATGCAGTTTACTCTAATATTCACACTAAATTTAATATTTTTCAATGATCAATTACGAGGGAGGGTGCTAATTGTTCTGTTGTCATGGTACCTTAGCTTATCTATTCATTGTCTTTCCTATTTTTACTCGATGTGGTTAGTGTGGTATATGTTCCTTTGCTATGCTACCATCCTTCCAGGCTGCACTTCTTTTTTCGTGTGCGATGCTAGTGTAATATATGTTCTGTCGTCATGGACCTATCATCCCAGGCAGTACACCCTCCTTTGGAGTGTAGCGTAGTATATGTTCTTTTTTTATAAGACCATCCTTCAGGCATCACATCTTTAATTTGTGGATAGTGTATTATAGGTTCATTCGTTATGAAACAATCTTCCAAGACATTAACTTCTCCATTAGAAAGCAGTATATTATATGTTCGTTCGTAACATATATTAACAAATGTATGGCATAAGAAGGACATTTTACCTCTACTTTTATATTTTGGGAGAGTAGTGTAGTATCTGCTCTTTTGACAAGATACCATCTTCCCATGAATTATCTCCCACGTTTTCGTGATTGAAGTTTAGTACCTATTCTGTTATAATGAACTCAACGTCTTAGGCATTAGATCTTCATTTTAGTGGTAGTTTAGTATATGTTGTGTGGTTATAAGACCATTCCCTAGGGATCACCTCCTTTAGTCGGAAATAGTGTAGTATATGTGTGTCTGTTATTAAACCATTATCCGAGACATTAACTCCTCCATTGGAGAAAGTGTAATATGTGTGTTCGTCATATACACTAAACGCATGCCGTTAAAAAGAGCATATATATGCTTGTTTTTTATTTGGCGGTCAAAAGGATTACACATATGAGTGTTTTTATTGATGAGGCTCTATTTCCTTAACTGTGAGTTTAATCTTGCTTCACATTACCCGGAGGGAGTGTTTAAGTGCTCTCATGAGTTTATTTAGCAAATCAATTTTTTTCAAATGGTTCCTATCTCACAGGGTTTGATTAACTAACCAAATAGTTATACAGTATATCTCATATAGGACGAACCTGACTCCGAAGCCATGACTCATCAAGCATATCTGATCATCCATTGTACCTTGAAAACCTATTTACACTTAACGTTAAAAGTATAATACTTCTATATAATATTTAACACGTATGGATTATAGCAATTATGAGGATAGTAATATGTTCCATATCATCCAGGGAATAGAAGACACGAATAAAAATATCCACATAGAGAAACAGTCCAATGCCGCAACCAGATTTCAACTTGTGGCCTGTGAATACGACTTTTTAGCTGGCATTGCTTTTTATAATCAACCTGCATGACATTACCATTGTTCACCGACATAATCAACCTCTTTCTGTAAAATATCATGTAGAGTAAGAATAAATAAAATGTAATAATCATTGAATAAACTCTAATTATTTTATCTTCAAGCCATTCGCAAAGACTGTATTCCATTGTTCTGGTGACATCATATTAGAGACTTAAGTTCATATACGTCGGAGCAGTATCAAGAAATAGAATTCATTTTACTTTAATTCGTGACTAGAACCCTATGCTCTTCTCTACGGGCGCTTATTCTGAATGACATTATACAAAATGTTGATTAACATTTGGCATGAAGGTATGAAGCTATACGAAACCTGCGAGAACTTTTACTTTTATACGTTTAAGACACTGATGGCAATCAGACTGGAGCATTTCCTTTTATATTAGACTACTTAGAGCTCTCTGGATTTAATACTAGTGTAAGTATATAGTGAGTGGTTCAGACTGGAATGATCTGGCGTGTGTATGGTTAAGAGGAAGTCTGATGAGTTGAATAACGAACAGCTAATTGTATGAATGAATAATACGCTAATGGTGTACACTGCTTTTAGGAACCGTAACATAAACATAAACCATGCCAAATCACGCCAGGCATGTTTGTGTCTGGTTCATAAAATAAGAAATTGAATTCCACGTGCATATCTTGCTATGTCACTAATAACAACATGTATATATTGCAAGGAAGAGGTACACAATATATGACTCTTCGCGTAACTATGACATCAGTAAATCATAACTACGCCAGAGTTTTGGAGGCTATCGATTTTTTCTGTCAAACAAGCCAAACCAGAAGTATGTAGTGGGGTTTGGCAACACACTGCGGTCGTCCAGTGATGCTGGGACAGTTGGATAGGGCTAAGTAACCTATAACTACAATTATTCACGTGGCGTTTTTCCTATCGACAGAAAAATAAAGGTATTGAACGTTTAAACTATAATGAGTAGTCTTTACAATCGATCCGGCGGCAATGCATATTTGTTGTAATGTTATTGTTTTTTTTTTCGGATAAAACCAACGTACTTGTAAAAGAGAAGCTGAACAACGCAGCTAAATCAGAGGCATAACTAACAGTACGGCGAGCAGCGAAACGAGAAACATAAAAGCGAGTCAGGCAAAATGAGAAGAGAAGCTACCACATGTAGCCCAACTAAATTAAAAGATTCAAATCAGCCTACCTTCATGTAAAATCGTATGACATCAAAGAAGCCAGAACACATCTGAAGTGTTGAACATTGACACATGTTTGTTTATAGTCAAAACGGTTACCGATCTGATTACAGTCTATTTTGATCAATTCAACACTTTATGAAGGATGGCTGAGTTTGGACTTTCGATTAAGTTGAATAAGCATGTCAATAATTTTTCGATTCAGAGCCGAGGGATTGGCACTTTACCTAATTCGAAAGTTTGCAGGCCGTTAACAGAAGGCCTAGGACAATGGCAGCTCTTATTTTGAAAGATAGTTCTTATTTGATATTACATTCTTGTGTACTAAATAATTATTTTAACATGGCAAACAATTTTTTTGTTTCTAAACCTAAAATATGACGTCATTTTACGTTACGAAAACATAGTTACTGTATTTTATATACCTCCTTTCAGTTGGGTAGACACAATATCGAGTGTTTTTTTGAAAAGCCAGAACATTCTGGCCTACAAAACATGCTTGACCAGCCTGTTTGCATTCGCCGGTAGGGTCGCTCTAAACGATTATATATAAACAGATCACTTCTCAGAGAGAAGGTACAGCGTTGGAGGAACGACCTCCTATAACTGAACAGAACTGTATCTCAGCCCGGCAGCAATAACGCCATTGTCAGGCTGGTTGTCAAGTACGTCTTCTGAAGTGCTACAAGTAACACCTACGCAAGCTGTGTCATGTAAGTGTTTACTTGCATAGTCTAATGAAATTACCTGTATTTTGCTGTTTTTTTTTCGTTTCTTTAATTCCTGCAATTTTTAATAGTTAATCTAATCACAACACAACTGGCGAGACAGATGGAAATTGCACTTTTAATCTGAAATGCGGAATATTAACTCGGCAAATTATTTTTGTTTTTACTGAAAATATTTGTTTACTTACAATAAATATAATTGACTGCAATTTCAAATTAAACTGACCTTTTTCACGAACGAAAAACTTTTATTACATGAAGTAGACAATTCAACTGGGAGTATTTTGATACTTTGTTTTTACGATTGAAGCGTGTTTTCCTTATCTGCCCTATTTTTCACTGTTCCTGCTTCTGTTTGTCACTCACTCATACGTAATATATCTATTACTCTCTCTCTCTTTACATTGGTGTAATACAATATATATATATATATATATATATATATATATATATATATATATATATATATATATATATATAGCGTTGTATGTCTTTCTCTCTCTTTTTCGATATTTCTATTTCACACCGTGTGTTTTTTATCTGCAACACTAGGTACATTTTGTGTAAATCAAGCTCACTTCATGTTTCTAATATGCTCTTTCTTTTTCTCACACACCTCTCTCTTTGTGGTATATAATATATGGATCTCACTATGCCACTGTCTCATCTTTTCGATCACTCACTCACCGTTTCCCTCTATCTATAACACGTTGGGTATATTTTGTGTAATGTCTCGTTCACCCTCCTTTTTTATTAGTATCTCTTACCTCCTCTCTCCTTCCAACCTGTTTAATATCAATTAAGGGAGCTGTAAATAACAAAATGTAGGTGATTAAATATGAGTAAACGATTTTAAATTGATATTAAACATGTTTTCAAATGTAAGCCTTACTCTATATATGTATTTCCCTACTTCCATCTCTGTTTTCCTATTTAGACAGTTACACTGTATTTCTGTAAAATTCTCAGGCTGTATCACTTTCCCTTTCTATGTCTTGATTCTTATTCTCTCTACATCTCTATTATCTCGCTCTCTCGCTCTCTCTTTCTCTCTCTCTCTTTCTCTTTCTCTCTTTCTCTCTCTCTCTCTCTCTCTCTCTCTCTCTGATATTACACGCTTTTTCACGTTGTCTTTTATTCATATGCTTTCTAATCATATACTGTTTTCCTTCTCACCTTTTTTTCTCATAGTGCCTGCCCATTTCCCTGTCTCACACACTCTCTCATTCCCTCTCACTCTCTCTCACTATAGTTATCCACCAATTCTGTCTATCTCTCCCTTTTCTCTTAATACGCAAATATGCAATAATAATCAAATTATAGAAACATCTCATATTCAATTATCGTTAAAAATTCCAATTTTTATGTTTGTAATCCTAGCATTTCCGTGTATTAAGCAGATAGATTCAAATCGCAAATTTAACTTTACTCAAAACATTCACTGAAAGTAAATATATTTAGAATATCCCGTAATCAACACATCAATGACATGCGTCATTGAATCCCACTAACGTTTAGCTTAGACCAAAATGTAGAAGGTGATCTTTTCCGTCCTCAGTCAATTAAATTATTTCATAATTAGGCAATTTATATGTTTAACTCAACCTATGAATTTCTTTTTGTAGATCTGGATTTTTCTCGTTATATATATATATAACTCTGTACTTGTAGGGAGGCAAGTAAATAAAGTTTGATGCAACATTCTCTTATGATATTTGTGTGTGTACCAGCCTTTTTAACAGTAAACAACGTTACGAGGGGCGTTCAATAAGTAATGCCCCTGATCCATTTCCCATAGAAGTAGATTAATGAAACTTGGCACAGTTATTAGTCTTTCTCTAAATATGAACCACCCAGAGTTATACATTTCTCTCATAGTTTGATGAATTTCTGGGCACCGTTTTTGTAGAAGACCCTAGGTTGGTCATCCAACCTCGTTGTAACTTCAGAAATCAAGGCTGCATCATCTTGGAAACGCTTTCCTTTCAAAAACAGCATATTGTCTGGGATGAAATGAAAGTAAGAAATGGCAAGGTAAAGAGAGTAAGAAGGATGAGGGAGGATTTCATAGCCACACGCCCGTGCTTCTGATCTAGCGACATGCGACTTGTGGACCGGAGCGTTGTACTGCAGGAGGATATATTTGCTGATCTGGACAGGCCTCTTGACGTTGACCCATTCTCTTAATGTTGTCAAAAGTAAAGTGTAATAGGCTCCTGTAATTTTGGTATACTTTGCCAGGAAATCTGTCATCACGACTCTGTTCTGGTCCCATAATACTGTGAGCATAACTTTGCTAGCGGAGGGTTGCACCCTTGCCTTCTTTGGAGGTGGTGAGTTACAGTGCTTCCACTGCATTAATTGGGCTTTGGTCTCTTGTTTATTGTGATGGACCAAAGTTTCATCCTGTGTAATCAGTCGTTTGAAAAGCTTTGACTCATTTTCTTGACACATTTCCAAATTAATCTTCGAGCACTCAACGCGTTCTTGCTTTTAAAAAATGTGAGCAACCTGGGAATCCAATCGGCAGACACCTTATGCATTTGCAAATAGTCAGGAATGATAGTTTCCACAAACCCTGTACTAATCCTGACCTCTTGGACGATTTAGCCAATAGTAATGCGTCGATCTTACAAAATGGCAGCCTCACCAATAGCTGAAGAGGGACAACCAGGTCTAGGAGCTGTTTCCACAGACTTCCGGCTATGTTTTAATTCACGATGCCAGCATTTTACAAGGTCATATGATGAGGTATCATCACCATAAGTTTTTTAATTTCCTCAAAAGTCTTGTTTGGTGTGCTTCCTTTCAAATACAAAAACCGGATCACTGCGCGACACTCAAATGGCTCCATTTCACACCTGCCTCAGTTCAAACACTTGTAAATCAGAAACTACATTCAGTGTAAAGCTGTTTTTCGAACATAACCAATACAGATATAAATCATTACACATGCAAAATTTCATTTAGATCAGGCAACTGGAAATTAGTCAGGGGCATTACTTATTGAACGCTCTTCGTATATAAATATGCGTCTCTTCAATTTTAGGGTGAACATATTTGTAAACTTAAGCGTAACACACCGTTGGACCAACCTACAGAAAGAACGAACATATTATAGATAATTGCAAATGCCTTTAAAAAAATTTCTAAATGTAAGCGTGATATTCCGACGGAATCGTCATTTCAAAGAGACTGCTGTAGGTCAATAAAGGCAGTTGAAGGACTACAGAAAATAATTTTACAAGTGGTATGAGTTTAAAAACGTTCTTCCTGCCCCAGATTAGCGAATGGACAACCTAGTAAACTGCATGTGCTATAACGGAATAACGAACAATCTAAATTGCTAACACCGGAGTCCTGATAGTCTGACGAAATTGCAACAGAGAGTAAGTTTCAGCAGTCCACGGTCTGGGATATTTTGACCAATGTCTGGATGAGTGTGTGGCTCACGTATAAGCTTTTCCGATCAAACGATATAACTGCAGATTCAAAAATACTGCCTATTCTTATACTATGCAAACACTGTAGCTAGCATCGTCGTTTAACATAGGTAGGTTCTATAAAATATGCATTCTAATAAAATGATGTGTATGTGTTTTTATCATCGTAAATAAAAGCTTAGTATATAATATCCATCAGCTCATCTAGAAAACCATGGCAGTACAAATAAATATGTGGAAAACAACTATGGCATTAAGACACACTAATGGAACAATAAAAATCCCTGACCTCAAGATCCGAAGAGGAATCTTCCAAGGGGATAGCTTATTTCCTCTACTCTTTTGCCTGGCAATTGATCCACTAAGCAAATTACTAAACAAAACCAGAGTGCCTACAATCTGTGCCAGGGCCCCTAACAAGATCCAAACAAAAGAGCTAACCACCTGCTCTTCATGGATGCTCTTAAGCTGTATGCTAGTTACGATGCTGACTTAAGCCGACTTTTACAAATTGAACATACCTTCTCCAAAGATATTGGAATAGCCGGTGAATGTTTGGCATCCGGTAGGATGCCCAATCTCCAGCAAAAACAGAAGGATAAGAAAAAAAATGTAATAATGAATGTTTATGACCAGCTTCTCTACGCTGCGCAACAGCAATAATGAACCCTAAACATGTGTTGGTAAGTTCGATATATATATATATATATATATATATATATATATATATATATATATATATATATATATATATATATATATATATATATATTGGTAATTTGGCCATTGTAGAATTCTCTAACCCACTTTATAAAACAAAAGATTCGTGTCGAAGGAAGTGAACTGGCCATCCAGTTTTAGTCTGGGTTTAGGTTTGCCTGTATGTATATTCCATGACATGATAATAGTCATCATCATTATACAATGATATGAGATCCAGAAGCATTGAACAAAAGTTCACAGAATTTGTTATAACGAATGCGTAATCGACAGTATTCAACATACTAATACGATTTACCATTAATAATATTAACACTACTACTTCTTTACTATTAAAGTTTTATTTCGTGCAAAAATTGCATCTGATATTATTAAGTTACTTTCTTACATTTGACATTTTGCAGGGGAGGGAGAAGATCCGATTTTCAAATGAGTTTGGAAGCTGAGATAGTACCTACACACGAAAATACAGAGTTAATCATAAACACTTATAAGCTTCAAAAGTATTAAGTATAATTGCACCGAATATGCCATGAATAACCATTCGTTTGTGAATTTAATCCAATTAAAATACTAGTAATGATAATTGTAATACAACAAGACGCTTTTTGGCTAATTATTATAAATGTGTACGTTAATGTTTATTTGGCGTTTAGTATAAAATAGGTGAAGTTTTTCCTGCGCTCATCTGATGGTTTGATCACGATTCTATTTGTATAAGCGAATATTAGCTAACAAAGTTATCTGCTAATAATTAGAACTATACCGTTCCAGTATCTGAAACGGGTGCATTCATTTGTTGCTTTCGTTATCCAGCCGGGATTGAGGCGTCGAGATTGCTGCTCGTTTCTGGTTTTCTTTCTTCGGGGTTGCTAGTTTGTGGGAGAATTAGGCAATTAGCTGGTGAAGACGATGGTTCGCTGTTGACATCAGCTTCATCTAATTTTTAAATGGCGTAGAAGAAGCCCTCTTCCTAAACCTTGATCTTAAAACCTGTGTAAGGCTGAACGTTTTGGGGCTCACCCTCTAAATCATAGAGCGCTGCAGCTCGCATAGTTTCGTGTGTAGTTCCTCCATTGCCGTGTGAGTACCATGGGATTATTAAGGTATCAGGTAGTGGAAAACTATTTCAGCTATTTTCTCCTCTTTTCTGTTTCGATAGATTTTCATTAACTCATACCAAGTTGGTCGGCTTTTTTTAGTGGATACAACACCTTTCTTTTTAAACTCAACAGATCACATCAAGGTTTTTTTTTGTCATGCCCACATCCATAACCTATTCGTACCAAATTAATTAATGTGCCTTTGTGACCACACCTCCTGAGTTTCCGCCGAGTGAAGCACATCAACTAGAAAACCAACCGCCAACTTTAATCGCCTTTTTTCTATTTACTCGAGTCGCTAAGAAAGGAGGTAATCTCTTACTTTTCCCCCGGTTGGACAGTACGCGTACACCTGAACATAACAGGTATATCTCTCCGCTTATCTCCCCCCTACTCAAATCTGCCGATTCGGGATTGAGGAGGCCTTCACCGTTGTACTGGTGCGTCAGTCTCCATAGAACCTGCCAATTGCTTAAGTTGGGGTCAGAGGTAAGATACCTATAAAACTGGGCCTAATGGCGGGAAACAACAAAACAATGCCCAAAACCGGAAGAAGAAAATGACCTAAAATTGACTAGAACAAATGATATAGAGAGTTTCCTGGAACGAAAAAGCGTATGTTTTTAACCCAGAACGAGAGGCTGAGTAGTTATTCGCATCTTTGGGAGACCACAAGTGATCTCTCAAAAGTAGGGATTTATAGCTCACAACGAGAACTGAGAACATATACCACACGTTGACCCTGGATCGAAGATAAAGAAAGTGTATATTGTTTCGAGTTTTATGTTCTACAGCAGATGAAATGTATAACATGTTACCTCTTCTGCGATCGGGCGCTTCCATCTATTAAAAAAGGATAAAGAGTGATAACTTACGTACACACATAGAATTGTAATAGCGTATTATTATACCTATGTACAAACATCATTTTCTTATTATCTTTCGTCTCCACGATTTAAGAAACATATTTACTATAGCTCCAATACATCAATAAATAAATTTCACTCAAACTGCAATTTTCTTGGAATATTTTAAAATTGCATAATGATGACGTAACCTCAAATTTTAAAATTCAAATATTTCAGATTTGAATCAAGTGTTGTGCATAGTTATTAGGCGTAAATTAAGCAAGATGTCTGATGTTTTTACATTACGATTTTACGCATTTATTCATCATTAATTAGTTGATGTCGATCGTTCAATCATGGCTTTTAGTAACACATTTCAAAAACTTAAACAAGTTTCAATCTTATCAGTCTGTGTATTACATAATGGATCAGCCAATTAACTATTCCTTTTGTGAGTGTTTCGGTTCAATTCACTCATGTCGATACGTTTTTAAAATGTTTAAGTCAATGTATAATGTATCTTGAAATACTACCTAATCAAGCGTAGTTACTCGGTGTTGTTCGGGAGCATTACTTTCACACTTGAATGTGTTGGGAAAATTCATAACCCATTTGTCTTGTTTCCCCTAATTGCTTTTTTGATTTTTATGTTTTATTCTCATCAGTTTTTTATTATAAATAATTTGAATATATTAATTCAAACGTGTGAATGCTTATAACGAATATATAAACGATGGTTTGCTATTATATATCTCTATCTATATAAATGTAGGTAGGTTTTTAATTTGTATGTACAGGTTTCACTCCTAAACGAATTTATCGTTCATTATGAATTTTGGAACACAACTACTAGGCATGCAGGATCAAAATGTGCGCTATATCTATTTTAATTTAGATTTATGCAAAGGAATGGAAGCCTTTCGAGAAAATACAGAGAGCTCTGATTTTTGTGAAATTTTATCAATATGTATAAGACATAGATTAATAAATATTCCCCGTAATTAAGTTTCTGTAGAGTATTTAAAAGCATTATTAGATGGCATATGGCTGGAAATATCCATTAGAAAATCCAAATATATGACTTTTGCATTTATTTTCACCTATAGACACTTATTAAGCAAGATTCGTTGAATATCAAGATACCTCCGATTTAAGAAACATATTTACTATAGCCCCAAGACATCAATAAATAAATTTCACTCAAACTGCAATTTTCTTGGAATATTTTAAAGGGTTAAGTTTGCATAATGATGACGTAACCTCAAATTTAAAAATTCAAATATTTCAGATTTGAATCAAGTGTTGTGCATAGTCATTCGGCGTAAATAAAGCAAGATGTCTGAATTGCAATTTCTCTTTATACCCTTAAATGTTAAATATTAAATGTAAGATAGTTTACAAATCAAATTTATATAATTGATTTGTTAAAAATAAGAAAAAGGATACTAGAGATAATGTTTAGTAAGGGGACATATAAATAGTGTCAACACCGCTTTGCTCGGGGAATTAATTACAACTCGCCTAGCTATTTACCGACGCACAAAATAGCTAAGCAATATGCTAGGACATGTAGTATATCTAAAAATATACAATATATAAACGTTCTTCATACTTTTGAAGATACTTTATCATGTAAAACGCAGATAGACAATCGTTATTTGCTCCCGCTCCCATCATCTGCGACTCGACTTAAATCAATACCAGCGAGTTTCAACTCCATTATTCTTCTGCGGGTCATGTTAGGCCGTTTTCGTTTCCGGGCGGTGACAATCTTAATGTGACCTTTGGTATAAACTGCTAGTCATTTTGTACATGTCCAAACCATCTGAACCGCCAAAGTCATCTAATCTAAGCCCGTCGGAACTTTTAGTTTAATATTAGATTTCGTGGTTTTACATTTTCATTAGCATGAAAATGACACATATACTCTTACGAGAATGATGGATAGTTGTATATGTGTATATACGGCATAACGTGTGGGTGTTTATCTCCCAGGCCGTACTACAAGACTAAGTTCAGAGTGTGTGTTTACAGTCGTTTCTATTGTATAAGATGTACTACTTGTTATTACAAGTTAGTAAAAATAAAATATTCTATATTAAAGCAAGTTGGATGTATTGACATATTTATACATGTTCCGTTGGGTGTTATACTTGTTTAACTATGTCACCTATGTTGTCATAAACGGTTTTCAATTAGTAAACCATATATATATATATATATATATATATATATATATATATATATATATATATATATATATATAATTAGCGCTTATCTGTACGCAATGTTGTATTTTATATATAATAATTATAACAGTGTTACACAAAGCTAATTTGTAATGCCAGCAAAGATATGCTTTCTCTCGTCAATTATGTTTGATAGGCTGTGAGGTTTATATAATTGGAAAAAAACTACATCAAATACGTAGTTAAAGAAAAATAAATTGTTTTGGATTGTAAAAATAATTTCCAACATTATTTATTATGTTTAACGAATTTTTTTATTGCTCATCCTTGAATTCCTGATTTGAAACATGACGTAAATTATACATCTATGACGTCACGCAAACCTATGATTATTGGTTATGTTAATGCTTTCAGCTCGAATTAAAAGAAAGTCCAAATAGGTCAGTTGGTAACACCTCAGACTGAAGATCTCAAGGTCTTGGATGCTATTTCTGGTGATTACACCCGCTTGATTTGTTTCTAATTCATCATTTCTATTCATTCAATATTCTCAATTTCTAAAAGTTGTTACGATCTCTGATATTTCGAAATGAGACAAATTCTGCAATGTATTTATTACGTTTCAATAAATTGGGACTGACGGACGAACAGACAATTGGACAACTTATTTATTTATAAAAAATGAAACATAATAATAATTTGTATTATTTAATATTTCGAACTGCTGTTCTTATCCAGTATGTTATTCTCACAACGTTTCAGCTGATGTGGAACTCAGAATTCTTCATGTGAAACTCGGAATCTATACAGAATTCAAAACGGAACAATTCATTTGTGTATTTGTTCTCGTCCGTCAGCCATGATCAGATAGAATTCTTAATTAAATTGTATTATCCTTGCACATGGACACGTAGTGCAACGAGTAAAATCAGTTCTTAGTGACAATCTATTGAAGTTTGATTGTTTACTCATAACAACAGGTGATACTAACTAAAAATAAATAAAGAGTATTACGAATTATATTCGGTCGTAGCTGATGGAACGAGAAAAATCAACCTCCGTGAATTAAATACAGGGTTCAGTTCTAAATTTCGTATATACGTCACAGGTTTGAAATTAAAAATCAAGTTCGAGAAAACGCACCTGAAGAAGGGGAAAGTTGAATCAATAGAACAGTTGTACTAATAACACTAAAGATATAAACAGTAGTCTTCATTATTAAAATAATACGAATTATAAATCCATATCTAAAAAATGTTGAAATATCATCGAAGTTTATATGATTGCTGTATTGATAAACAACAGTAAAACATAGTTTCGAATGTTTAATTTGCAAATTAGGATTTACTACCTTACATTTCGATGTTGTTCCTCATTACTTTTCAGAAAATGGAGGCAATATACCCATACTTACCGACGTCTCAAAGAGTAAAATGCGAAACAAATTGGTTTTCGTAATGTAGAGAAAACATGTTTCCTTAGAAAGAGAAACTCTGGATTAAAAAAAAAGGAAATTGCTTCAGTCGAATGAAGGTTTCCGCCTCCTTTGACCAAATACGAAAAAGTTCCTTGGTGTTCATACTAATCCAAATCGGTGTAATATTGTTATGTATTTTTTTTTTATCGAAAAACAAATTTAGACGGTTTTAAATGAAACTAACTCCAAAAATGTGGCACTATTTATTGGTACAATGAGAAGCATTTTTTCAGTGTAAGAGAAGTTATTCTCCTCTGAGCAACGACAGAAAAGTTAATTGGCCTTCATCCTTACCCGAAGGCAGAGTAATATAATATCCTATTGAATTGCCTCTCTAAAAATGCAAAGTAAGACACAATCTCAGTTTTAATAATGCACGAAAGCGATATTTTAAAAAATGGTCGGTCTGGATTGAAACAAAAATACAAATTGCCTTGGTCTACGAGAAGTTCTACATCTCTGACGAATGGCAGAACAGAACGTTTTGATATTAACCGGAATATCAAATAATATTGCCCCTAATAACATAACATTCGAAAACAGCAATTGTTGGAAAGAAGATCGGTTTTAAACAAAGGTGAAAAACAGCTCTCCAGATTTTAATAAAAATACTAATTCCCCCAGTCAAGGAAAAAGTGTACCCTTATGGGCAACGACAGAAAAAGGGACTCGATTAGATTTTAATCTGAAGTCCTTAAGCAATTGACTCCCCGGAAAGGCAAATTTACTTTCTGATTAAAAAGAAAAGTTCCTACAAAAGAGGCATTCTGAATTGGAACAAAATTAAACATACTATATAGAGATGCCTTACATTTGATCGAGCTAAGGAGGTAAATCACAGTTGAATGATATTTTCTATGAAGTTAAAGTCACAACAGACTTTACAGAAATCAGCAAGATCTGTTTAAAACTGTTTATTCTGATGTAGGAATAGTTTATCTTAGTCTATTGAGGTTGATGCTCGAATAAATTAAAACAGTGTCTACCTTGTTGAATATCAGTCCTAGATGTTCTTCTGAGAAAAAAACGTTAAGAGGTTTTTGTTTTTGGAAACTCAAAACATAGTTGGTATACGTTGGTTGACCCCTAACATGAGCATGTATAAATGTGTTGAATACCCAGTTTTTATGTGACATAAAAATAAGATCAAAACATATAAGTTGTTCTTTATTTATAATCTATGTAAGTAATGTTCTGTAATATTACACTAACAACTTTGTAACTAGAAGTCTTCAATTTAAGATCGGTAAAAATAAGTAAAAGATGGTTAACCTTAGATGCTACTGTTCTCATGGAATCACACTAAAGTGCTGCACTTGCATCTGTCTCCTCGTTTAACCCCGTATTTAAAAATATATATATAATCAATCTAAAGAGAGTCAGGTCTTTTTCTCCCGATAGGCTACTCATCTGGAAATCGTTTGTAAAGTTGTGAATTTAATCGAAAACAGCATCAGTTTTGTCATGAAAAATCGTTTTCAATATTACAAACATAAACGGTTTAAACAGCGTTGCTCGCCAAAAGAATCTGTCTTGGTACATTAATCATGTCTCTCCTGTAATCTTGAATTCCCCTGCACCATACATAACCGAATCGATATAAAGGTTATCTATATATGTTTGTACAGAATGAATCTAGCAGACAAAAAATGTGATAAATTAATACGTAATCAAATGAGAGATTTACAAGTGGTATAAATACATTTTTCATAAAGGAGTGCAGTTACCTTGGCAATAGATATGTATTACGTCATCGCTCTCCATCCTCCCATAAGTCGTCTTTTTACAATCACTTAAAAGACACGTTAAATGTTATATACGTAGTGTGTCAGTAATAAAAAAGAAACAACAAAACTTCATAAAAATAATCGTGTTCATGTATTCGCTGTATTAATTAGAGTATAAAGTTCGCTCGTATAATTTTAACGACATATATCTCACATCAACGTCGAGTATTATTTACTCCTCTCCAGGAGTTAGGCACAAGGCCAGTTTTATCCTACTCCCACAAGTAAGATGTGACCCAAGGTCGGGTCAGAAAGTGGGGGTTGAAAAGCCAGCGCCCGAGAGGTGAGCACTCTGACCATCAAAAATTGCCTGGGCAGCCGCGTCGGCATTCCCCGGTAGGGGCGCCTCAAGCAGTAAGCAATTAACTTACTCCTCCCCAAAGAGGGGAGGCAAAGCCTGGGAGGGTGGACCTCCTAGAACTGCACACGACAATCCCATAGACCGGCGTAAATCAAGCCCCGAAGGCCAAGACAATACCAGTCTATGTCGCCAAATAAGAGGAGCATATAAGCTTGTTTGTGAATGTCACTGAATCCATCTTCACACATTTGATTTATGGAGTTCTTTACTTGTCTTGATTACGTATTGCCATGATATAGCATGATCACATTCAACCTGACTACTCTGTTTATCAGTTGAAAAGCAGCTGTCTGTTCCTTATCTCACAAGGAAAACGTTCCCATATTCGAATCCGTGTTGTCTGGGAAAACTCATTGACTATTAGCAAAATAAATATAGGCTTACTGTTTAACGAAGCGAGCAGTTAAATAGAAATTCATAAACAAGCCGGACCCGTACACAGGTAGTGCTTTGGGAAATTGAAAACACTCAAATATAACATGCTCCAATAGTAGAAACAACTATACATGTTTTTACTCGACATTTTAATTAGCTGTAAATATTAAGTGTAGTGTTATGTGAGTATTACATTTATAAATAATAATGAACATTATAACGTTCGTATGAAATCATGATCTCATATATACATAACCTGAGGAAATGACGGACCTAAATACGAGCGTGACCGGGAAATAATTGTTTACAAAAATTTATAAACACAAATATTAAGCATATTAAAAGTAAATAAGAACGTATGAACGTTCATCTAAGAATAATGTAAGCGACTATTCACGAAACATTGTATAATTGGCGTATAATCCCGTATAGTGTTCACTAAGTAAAAACCTGCTAATCTGTTATTATGGGGACAGAGAATGTAAGAGACGTATTCGGAGTAGTCAATACAATCGGCTGAATGAAAGTGTATATAAAAGGAGTGTCACCTTTTTGGATTAGCATTGTAGAGTAGCTAACATAAGTAGAAAGATCAAAATATTAAATATTCACTGTGCTACGAAGTGATGTGTAACACGAGGAAGTCTTCCCGCAGAACGTTTGGCGCAGTGGGACTAGATCTTAGCGTGAGAGTCATAATTTCTCCGAGTTCGTCTATGGATGATTACCCTATTGAAAAGTTTGTGAGTAGAAAAATGTAATAATTAATGAAGTGAACGAGGTAAACGCATACTTTCCGAAAACACGCATCAGTGATTAGTATTAACTAACATCGAAATGATGGAAAGTAATAGCACTAAATTTAATAGAGGAAAACTTAACTTTAGCGTAGTGTATATGCATCTCTTAGATAGAAAGCTATACTGATCGATAGAGGGAGTATTTGACGTTGCTTCATTATATATAATACAAATAAAATAAACATTATTTCAAATAACTAGCTATTGAATCAAATTAATTAGATTTGTCAAAAATAGCGGTGTCGAATGAAAAATGTTCATTTCGTTTTTATTTTCGTGTTTGTGTTTAGGTTGCATTTACATTAGTCTTCAAACTCCAATATGCAAAGCGTCATTGATGAATTTTTTCTATACCAAGTCGTTCAATTAAGAAGGATCTGACAAATATCTTTATCAAGATAATAAATTATGTCAGTAAAAACTCTAATGTAGAGTTACATTATTGCCTAGCCAATATAAAGGGCTTTCTTGGAAACATCTTCAAGTTAAAACCGATTAGTTAACGTATACAATAAATTAATACATGTATAAAAAAGCTTTTCTCCACAAAAATGGTATAAATATATTTAAATGAATTTCTGATATACACTTACTATAAAAATACAGAACTTCATAAAATGACAATAAAGAAAACGCTGGTTAAAGGGTGCCATATAAAGATATAACACACTTCGATACGGTGAAAATGTATCCACTGAATGTGCCGTTTCAGTTAATTACATGTGTCTTCTCGGAACGAGACGCTGAATATTTTCTTTCAGACTTCAACTCATTTTTATATTTATGAAAAGTTTCTGAGAAGCGCTTTAAATTCTGAATATTAAATCGACGCTTTAATTTCTGAAACGAAAAATGGAAATGAAATGATCTTTAAAAGATAATTTACATGAGGTTATTTTTTTTTTAAAGTTATGTTTTCCCCCTGCTTGATCGACGATGTCAAGAAATTTAGAATATGTAAACAAGAAAAACGATTATTATTTATGGCAGGTTCATTCTCATTTACTTTCTTTTGTGGTCTTAGTTTTACGATCTACAGGCGTAGTTATATCTAAACACGTGTTATATATTGCTACAACTCGTTTTCTCTCTCTTTTTCTCTCTCTCTCTCTCACACACACATATATATATATATATATATATATATATATATATATATAGTCATCTACATATTGACTGCATCACAGCATTTCAATGCGGCTTAATTAGTTAGTACCTCAAACCGGGATTGGAATTCAACCCTCTACTAGTTAGCGCCTCTACTCCTGCGCTATCATACGACACTGACTGAATGTAAGTGATATCTCAATGTAAACATTGTCAAGTGCCTGGTGCTTCAATTAGTTATACTCAATGAACTATGCCTTAAAGCTAATGGCAGTTGGCGATATCCTTACAAATAAGCTATACTCAAGAAAGGGAGCTTTATATCTTCACCTTCTTATCTATATATATATATATATATATATATATATATATATATATATATATATATATATATATATATCTATATCTATGAATGTATCTATCCATCTATCTCCCTCTTCACCTGGTCATTAAAGACCCACGAACACTTTTAATCAGAAGGAACATATTTTAGTACTGAGCGGTGCATAATCGGTCTAAATAACACAATCCCAGACTAGGAATACATTTCGTCTTTCGTGATCATTTACGCTACTAATAATTGCAGGTAGCGTACGAACTCGCATCCCCCGCTTTGGGTAATATATCACATCGAGTTCATTTACTCGTAAACAACAGGTACCGTAAAAGTTGACGTTGTTAGATACCATGGTAATCTTATGTAAACTGGCATTTTTCGCTTTTGACTTATGAAGCTACATTGGTTTGACCCATAACACTGATCTATCACATATGTTTGAGAGCAATGTTTCGACAAAGTAAAAAAAAAAACATCACAAAAAGTAAATACAAAATATAACTACAAAAAGCGACGTTTCATCGCGCCAGTTTTTCTGATTCGCGGCCATCATGGTCTAGTGTGTGAAAATGAAAGGCTCACCTGTTTGTTAAGCTGTACCTAGCTGTATTTTTTAGTTCGGAGAGATGTCTATGTCCCCTGTTATAAAGTGGGTTATAATGGTATTATCTCACTATGATGGTCTATTTTAAAATGCATTATCATCATAATTCTTTTACTATGATAAATTATTGAAAATTTTAAAAATTGTATAAATGTCAGAAATAAAATTTTATTTTAACTGTTCCTAGATTTAGAATTTTTTTTGTGTTATCGAGAGCTTCAAAATAGAAACACATGCCCCAAACCATAGTTGCTTCGTTTGAATGTACTGTGTATTTTGGGTTACATAAGTCGAAAAAGGTTTGTACGACATTTTATGGATCGGATTTTTTGGAAAGCATTTTGACCAATACATTCCTGAGTAACGTATCTTTAAAAATGACTCTAAGTGGTCGGCGAATACTGAGCACATGAAAAAATAATTGTCAAATGTTAGAACAAAGCATTTCCAGGAACAACGTGGCATCAACACTTGAAAATCTTACACTGGCTACCAGACGCTACATGGATGAAATATACACCACCTAGTGTCATTATAGCAACTGTATTCAGCGCTACTTTCCTTCGAACCCAGGACAAGGGAAAATATATATGACTGCTAGGGAGCAAAAAAAAACGAAATAGTTGTGGCATAGTCCTGGAATCCCTTTAGTTGTATGTTTGGCTTATTACTTAATATATTGTTGGGACCAAGTAATCGTAATTCTATATTTATAAAATGCTAACAACATATTAAGGACACAGACAGCATTAATGAAACAGTTAAAACATTAAAAAGTAGTAAAACATATAAAAACAACTTTAAGAAAATAGTATCAATTAAATATAAAAGTAACACCATGTTAACAATATAGAACCAATATATTAAAAAGTAGTACCAACATATAAAAGAATAGTACTAAAATATTTAAAAAAATCTTAATTTGCATGTGCGGTAATTTGGCTTAAATTGAAAATTTATAAAACTTGATTTCCGAAAATTTTTGATGCTATACATTTTAAAAGGTTAATCCTCTTTCTTCTGCCGACACATTTAAGACAGCGTAGAGCTGAAATCACATTTATTATGGACATTTTTCTTTATAGAAAAACAAAAAATAATTCAGATGCAGCAGTATGTCGGGTCGACCATTACTAGACGATATATATAATCTATTAACATAGAAAAAAAGATGATCTTGTACTTAAGTACACACTATAAGCCTCCTTGAGATAATAGGCGGTTCAGGCGCCAGCCTGCTCCTACTCTATTATATCAGCTCTAATGTGAACTATATGGTTGGTGAATTAGCTAGTATATTAATATAGACTGTATACTTGCACAATGCCCACGCTCGCAGAGTAAGCATAGAAAGAGAACAGGATATATGTATTTACGATAATTTCGCGGATTCAGCTTTAGCATCTTTACTGCTCGATTACTTCTTCGAGAAATTCTTCGCATAAAACCACGGTCAATTGCATGTCTCTTATTATCCACTCCCTTTTTTCTTATATTAATTTTCGTCTACACACTTAGCAATCTCAGTCATGTATGACCCGTTCATCTCTCCTGGTGAACTTTGGTACTTTAGCCTGTTTTGGTTCGCCTGTAGCCGTATTTACTGCTTATTTACATACGAGTCAACCCGGATATATTACAGTTGGGATGATATTATGTGTAGAAGGAGGCTAACACTGATACAGCCTATCGTCTCAAAGACGGTAATAGTGCGTACTGAAAGAATATCATCTTTTTATCCGCTTAAAAATTGTACACAAAATTGCATTTTTTTCATGAGTTAGACAATTTCTTTCTTTACTTTTTAACTTTAATACAATGGTTTACTTCTTTGACATATACAAGTGGCACTTTAATTTGGAATTACAGATTTGACGAGTTTAAGATAAGACAGAAAATGATAAGTTCAAATTGTTGCATACAACTTACCAGTAATACACTTCTTAAGATCTTTTTGTACTAATGGTAACTAGTTATCAGTGTCCGGTAGCCGGTCAATGAAAACGTTTGAAGACAATGTCATTTGCACCAGGAGATGATTCAAAACCATGCGTCGAATAAGCCGAATATAAATTAAGAGGAATTGCTTACCGAAGAGGAGGGCTAAACAAGTATTAGTTTACATTCGACTTGAAGACGACTATGTTGCTGTCGGTTGCGAAGCAGGTTTGTGATGTCTTCTTAGAAGGATTAGATGTTCTCAAAAAGTAGCTGTGTTCGTGGAAGCTCCGTGTTGTTTTTGCTACAGAGAGTGGGAATGGACAGTCCATAGTTGTGAGTGTAGCTTAGCGAGCTCGTGCTGTGAATGTTTTAACTTGAAGGGCAGTGATTGGAGATCTTTCGATCACCTACCATAGAACATAACGATTCAGTATATAGAGGGTAGCACCATCGCTTCTGTGTGAAAGTGGATGTAGGGAAGAGACGAAATAATCTTCCACTAGATTGCGAAGTCGGTAGTGTACGCTGTCAAGACAAGAAAGAGTACTCGATAAAGAGAAAAAATGAAAGCAGTACTCAAGTTTAGAGCGTATCTGGCTCTTATGCAGATATAGAATTGGATTAGGAGTGAGGATATTTATTAAACAGGAGAATGATCCAACCATTTTCAAGCAAAATTGGCAACATATTAGATGTAAGTCTTCCATTTCATGTCTGGAAATCCGTCCTTTAAATTTCAGTACAAATCCTATACTAAGTACACACTTATGAGTGATATTTTTCCCGCACAATACTTACATATTAATGCTCGCCCAAACTACATAGTTTGGAAAAATGCACTGTGGATTCACTTTCGGCAGCCCTGTTACTCTCGCTTCACATAATCTGTCCTTCAATACTAATTTTCCAGGTCATGTGTAGAAATGCATTCCCGGGGCAATTGTTTAATACAGATGATTGGCGAACTCAGTTATAACCCATAAGAAATTATACACCCATGAGAAAAATAATTAGTTTATTGTTTTACCATGATCACGAGATTTGTACATATTTAAAGATCAAAGTTATAATTGTTTATGCTGTCAACGCGATATTTTAGCTGTACGTCATGGAGATGTAGAGTTCCTTTAGATCTTACTTACCTTCTTAAAGATATTCTAGTTTCTAGTAAAACAATTGGCGTTCGATTTCGTCAAAGCAATACCATTCTAGTTTGAAATACTCTTCGTGTTCTTGAGTAATATGGGTGGGTTTGGTTTAGCTTTATTTACGGCATGTCACATAATTTTAGGATCATTTACTGTCAAAATAGGAATTGTATTGTAAACAAATCGATATTTTGTCTATAGTTTTAGATGGTTAATAACATTCCTTATGGTTATACAGCAAACTGATTAAGGAAAACTGACTTGATGCAACCAAAAGCAAGCCGATTAAATGGTCGGTATCGATATACATTACATTGCACGGTCGGTATTGGTAATCATTATCCAAACATATCTAAGACAATGGCTAAATTCTTTAGAAAATAACATCTGGTCTATAGTTGAATGGGGGTATGAATTGATGGTAATATTTAATACTACTAAGAAAAAGATCCCTACCTTTAACAATTATAATTATCCTCTTGAACCACCGAGTGACATAGCAAATAGCACAGTACCCGAGAGTCCAACATTAACACGCGTCGGCCTAACATTCACAAGTAACATAAATTGCAATAAATACATAGAAGATAGAGCCAAAGCTGCTGCAAATGAGAAGTGGGGCCCTCTGCCATGTAAGGAAACTTCTCACACTTTCCAATATATTATATTTCTACAAAGACACTATCTGCACATGCATAGTGTATTGTTGTCACATCTGGGTTGGTGAATTAAGCGCTAGTTTCTCTCCCTTAAACAAGACTAAAAAACAGTATGTAATTTAATAGGTACCAAACTGTCCATCAAGCTACAGCCCCTGTCCCACCACCGTAATGTTATATCCATGTGCGTATTTTACAAGTACTACAATGGAACGTGTTCCGATTAAATTGCTGCACTGGTCAACCTTCAACGTAAATACACCCGACCAACATGGCAATAAGCTAAATCTCATATATTCAATGTGGACGTTTCCAAATAACGGAGGAATGTCTACTTCAATAGATTATTTCTTCAAACAGCTAGCTTTTGCAATTCCTTTTCTGATTTGTCTTTCTCTAAATGCCCCCACATGCAGAAATGTAAATATAATGTGAACAAACATCTCGCTGCACAACACCTCACATATGATGACCCCTATTATGATTGTAAAAGTCATGATCTCCCTACATAAATGTATTATCTAATTACATTGAGACTAATGTTCGCTGTTCTCATGAAAAATGGTATTCTACGATGATGTTTTAGTATTTAAAAAAACGTTGATTATTTCTGTATTATATATATTGATGTTTTACTACATTTTTAAAGTCCGATGAACTTCGTATTTTGATGTTAATGTTTACATTCCTGACTCACGTTATATACGGAAACGTCAATAAATAATCAACAGAAGTTCTCATTTACTTGACTCCCCACGTGAGAAGATTGGGATACGAGTTTGGTTTTTAATTTAGGGAAATAAAGCTCTTTTAAATAGGCAAGCTGTATTGAGATAACTATTAAAATTGGCTCAGTATACAAAAGGTTATTACAACAATTTGCTTCTAGCTCCCGAAAGCAACAGCATGCATGAACTATAAACATTAAGAAGACCACGAAGATCGTCAGCGAAAACGTTGAAGAAAAATAAATAGCCAAACTGAGGGTAACTCTCCACAACTAAGAAAAGTAAAGAAAAAAAAAACAGAAATAATTATATATACTCATCGGTAAAATTTATAAAGTCATTTTTGTTTCAGTAAGTTCACTTGGTTCTTCGAAAGAACCCTGGAATATATAATCATGAGAAAGACCATTATTCACGCCGCGCCTATCACATTTTGCCTTGTCAGCGTTTTTTCTAACCAACTTTCCACTTCAATTCAACACGCCTCTTTACGACTCTTGTTCTCGACAAGAAAATGTATTAATAAATGGGAATCAAAACGTGTGAAAGAAAGGGAGAGGGACAGAAAGAGTATTACATTCAGCGATCACAACGATGAAAACAAACAAAAATCCCTAGATACTTTACTTTATTTTATGCTATTCTTTTTGTATTCATAGAGGTGGGGAAACCTCAACAATTTTTTTTCTTCAATGGCGCCCCTAATGGCGTCGTCTGTACGTGGCGTTACATAAGCACCAGACGTGATTTATAAAAGAATAGGGGAAAAGGCGGGCAAATCTCGATTTAGATCAGTACGAGTAGACGAAACTTTAGTGGACATAGGAAACTCCAGCGAAGGGTTGGAAGAACTAAAAAGATATATATATATTAAATAAGTCAAAAAATGAAGAATCTTGACAGGTTGTAAGTAGAAAATAAGTGATGACAACACCAAGGGAAGAAAGCTAAAAAAAAGCAAAATGAGGCCAACAAAACAAATACAATAATATACAAACAGGCGGTTAACAATTTAAGCACAGAAATACGATACAGAAATAGTAAACTGTATAAATTTAGTACAAAATCTTTAATAGGGCGAAATTTAAGTTCAGCAAAATATATACAATTATCTCTTATTAAAATAAATGTGAGGAAATCAACGTTTGTTTCCTAAAAGCGTATTTCCTATATACTTTAACTAGAAAAACACTTGTTTGGGGCTGGATAAAAGCAATATCTATAACACGGATTTCGTCCTGCAAGATCTACAACTGACGTGCTGACTGTACTATCGAACACAATAAGTGAATCTATTGACGGGGGATTTGTTTCTAGGGTGATAGCTCTTGATATATCAAAGGCCTTTAATATGGTTTGGCAGAAACTTTGCTCAACAAGCTTGTTATCTATGAAATATCTGGAAATGTACTCTTAACTATCAATTATTTTTTCGCTAGGTTTATAAAAGTAGTTGTATAGCACAAATTTCAAATCACATATCATCAATACCGGTGTGCCTCAGGTATATATTATTGGTACAATAATCTTCCTGATCTTCATAAATGGTCCACCTACGAATATTATGAGACGATAATACTATTTATGGCAACACTTCGAAGAGCGTTGATTATCAAGAAATGTTTGACTCTTTCTCTTTCTCTCTTACACACACCCTCTCTCTCTCCCTTTCCAACTTGGAGCATATCGTGAAAGGAGAAGAAAAGTGGGTTATAACAGTTAACGCTTCTAAAACCAAGTGTTTCTTGTTGACATGGTAAGTTCTCGACTTATTTCCAACCCCTGGCACCATCTGAGATCTTCAATTCTCCTTAGTCGAAATGAATGGGTCTCTCCGATGAAGCCCTCCTCGTTGATTCGCTTCTAGGACTGATTTTAACCCCAGACTCGAAATTGAAGACTTACATATAATCTCTTGCTAAGTTTGCTGGAAAAATAGTTGAATCATTTTACCACTCAAAGAAGTGACGAACTTATCTACCTGTATAAGAGTCACTTACGCCCAAAAAGTGAGTACTGTAAGAAAAAAAAAGGAAAGTGATACATACTGTTGCTGGAGCCAGCCTTCAAGTGGAGTGGGGAACCACCAACAAGAGCAGAAAATAAGAGGTGATACTTATATGTGTTAAGATGGGGGTGGCAGGTTGTTAGAAACCTATAAAAAGAGGTTCTACATCTCAGTTGAGTTCTATTGTGTTGTGTTGTGTTGTGTTCAGTTCAGTTGATGAGAGCTGAAGTGTTATTGTGTTCCAGAGCTTGGAGGAGACCAGAATTAGTACAGAATTCGACTCACTATTGACCAGACACTGGATCGTTACTCCTGCAGAGAAATCCGTTCTCTGCCCCATTACATATTGTTACCGGACCTATTGGTTGGGTCGCTAAGGGAGCAATTCCTTTTGCAACCCACCCCAAACTGCTGCCTCGGCCCCTTTTCAGGGTATTGACTTTGAAGTGGATCTTTTCTTACATAGGGAGTTATTCCCGACAGTACTTCTGTAATATTTGGGAACGTGCCGCTTGGCACACTCTTGTTTTGACAGAGTATAAAATGTACTCTCCAATCGAGTGCGGGTGATATTTTCTCGTCCTTACAGATTCCGTCACACTGAAAAGATTTTGCTCCCCTCTTTTTACTGTATTTTTATATTCATGAGGCGTGGTCGACTGAGTTCTAACCCCTCAACCCATAGTTATAACATTCATATAATCAACCTGTATAACTAACACCACAGCAATTAACTTTCCTATGTCTTACTATTTACTTAAACATAACGACACTTTCATTAACAAAGTTGTTTTTCTTAAAACAAACAATCTGTAAAAAGACGGTAGCACGAGTCTGCTTCCCAACAGACTACAGTATGGACATCTTTAAGTCTAATATGAGCAAATAGTTGTTAAATCGTCCTCTTTGATAATCAATTCCTCTTTAGTAATATTATGTCTATCTAACCCTTGTTGCTCATCGTCTTGTAGAGGCGATCAACTGATGATCTATTTGACCTTTATCTTCAATAAGCGATGATCCATTAGTAAGAAAAACAGTTGTTAAATTATTTTTTCTTACGTTTTCTCATCAACAGCGCGCAAACTACATGATAAAGTTTACAAAATACTAATGTTTCCACGTTACCTGTCGTGTTGCCTATTTTACCTATCCCATAAATCATAAGTTCATTAGTGATAGCATTTATCCCGCACATGCATAATATCGACTATTTTTTTTAATGAAGTTCTCAGAAAGCAAGGTGTGCCTACTTGGGATAACACGTGACCTCTATATGAGATACATGGCTATTCGAAAATGCTGTTGAAGCCCTCCTTTATCTGCCAAACGTTAAGATAGTAAAACACTGAAGAACCTTAATTTTCCTCCACCTGATTGACTAGTTTACTTCGTTATTTGTTATAGTATACCTTTCTTGTGGTCTCTTTGTCATACCGGATTCCACGACAAGAATTCGTCTAGTCTCATACTCCGTGCTGTCACTTGATGAGGCATTAATTGGAGAACGTGAACCATTCCTCGTATAGACCAGTGTATAGCGGCGTCGAGGGGTTATTATTAAGGCTTAGAATACTATGTTATTTTGAATATTTGTTCGGGGTTTACTTGTAAGGGAAAATATATTCACGTCAGGTTGTTCTGAATAATGAATATTTCATAAGTATCACGAGAACTCTCGATTATTAGTCAAATAATCCTGACATGAAAAAAATAAACTATTCATCAAAAAACTGAATAGGTAAAGACTATTTCTTTAAAAATTGACGACGCCATGTGTAAAGTTGTTAAACGAAAAAAAAAACCTTTGAAAATCGTTTACAATTTAAATTAAGGGAGGCCAGAATAGGTGTCAAAGAAGCAATTGTATTTAAAGTAGACATTTTATTCGTAATGTTATTAATTATAAGTTTCTGCGTTGATTTAAAATAATTTACATTTATTATTAATATTTACTGCGTTATAAGCAATATTGTCATTCTGCACGTGTTTCTTTGAGATTTGAAACACCCACCATTTGACAAAGACGTATTTCCTCGAAATATATTATGGAAAACGGTCACACACATAAAATCACAGTGGTGAAGTCTTGCCTAATCAAGTAAGATTTGCTATATAGAAATACAATTATAAGAATAAAAATATTTTTTTTAAATATATTAAATAAATCATTTGTTTTTGCCTTACTTATATATATATATATATATATATGTATATATACACACACACACATATATATATATATAATGAGAGAGAACTTCTGGGGACGCCTTGTTAGTTATTAGAATAAGAGTTATAAAAATAATGTGTCTGTGTCACTTAAGACGTTGCCTAGAATATTTATTCCATAATTCATAATGATCGGTTTATTAGTATAGGAATTTATATTGTAAATTTAAATATTTAAACGTATACACATCCCAACCCTTATATGGAGAGCAATGACACAAAATACATGTGAAAATGTTCTTATGTTGTGGGATTAATTCATGTTAAAAATAAATTGTATTTTTATTATTCAAATTAGCAGGGGATTGCGACCCAGTCTTAATAACTATATGTATATAACTCTGTCAACTTATGAGGTTTGGATCTCCTCTAATAGGTGATACGGTGTCTATACTTTTTTTCCATTCATATCTCTCGAACACGCTCGTTCTGATTATTTACAAAGGCAATAAACTTAATTATACAACTCAAGATAGGAGTCGTCTATTATGTGCACCAACAAAACTACATATTACAACAAGTTTTTTCCGCATTTAAAGTGTGCTACATCATCATACTCACCATATTTATTTGTTTTCTTACCGTTAAAGTAATCATATAATACGTAAAAAAATATACATGAAAAATTCACACATCACTACTGTCTCCAAAACGTAATAATTTTAAGGATAGTATCATGACAAACGATCATATAAAGTACTACTCATTACTAAGGAGAGAAAAGGATGGCTGGGAAGGTGGTTTAATGATGACACAACATATATTACATTAGCCACTTAAGGAGGAGGGAATGCCTGTGAGACTCATCTCATGACAATAAAATATATAATACAACACCCCCAAACTAGGAGAAGTAATGCATAGGAGAATATTATCATGTCAATAGCGCATATAATACACTATCCCAAAAAGATAAAAGAGGGACTAATGCCTAAGAAAATTATATCATGGAAAGAAAACATATACCATATTACCTACCCCTAAAAGTATGATGTAATGGAAACAGAACAAACGCTACACCCCTCTCTGAATTGCACATTGAATTGTACACTGGTAAAAAATTGTATGCTAAATTGATTCGAGCATTAATAGATAGTCGAATAATACATTAATAAAAGTAATAATATAGTTTCGGTTTCAGATAGAAAACAAATTTCTATTAGTAATGCATTCATTGTATACGATTGATCGAACACGAACTACTATTTTATCTGTACTTATGTTGTAATAAGGTATGTTGATTTATACCAATACGAAAATGTTTAAACTAATGACTCACCGTTTATCAAGGCCGAATGACACTCGGGGATAAGGGTTAATGAGGTTGTCAGTTAGCGATGAATATCACCTTCAGAGGATTTGAAACGATGAATGGAATTGCCAGAATTTGATTATTTAAGTAGGCGACTCGACAAGAATTTGTTAACTTTGGACGTAAACACCACCATATTGTACTCAGTTGGGAAGAAGCCTCGCGGTATTGTATTCCACAGATGGGAGATTTGGGGATGGAAATTTTTTTTATGGAAGTTTCGTTTAATTTTATGTACGAAGGGGAATAAATGACAATTATTTACAATGTTTTACGCCAGGAGTTTTTGTTATTTATTTTTTACAGGGAATCAGAGATCGAAGCTCAGTCGGGCACCTACAATGCAAATAATGAGTAAGTCTAGCAACGTATCTTCTCTGAGAAAAGGCTGTACGGAAGAAAAATAGATCATCTCCCACAGGATTTCGAAATCGAATTTGTATTCTGTTTTGTAATCGAGTGATCCGAACGGAACCTATCTTATGGCGAATCTTGCTCTCGCACGGGTAGTTGATTGAGTTAGGTACTTTTTGAAAATAGTCGAAATATATGATCATTTTTTCCGACGACTTTAGCAATACATTTGATGTAGGTCTACTGTTGCAGGTCTGAGGTGAAATCAGTTCAAGGAACTTATTAGACTGTAAATTATCACAATAAATCTGATAGCATTCGAACAAAAGGGGGGTGGATCACTTGACCCTTAAGGTTGTGCTGTTTTTCATAGTAAGTAAAGGATAGGTCGTCGACAATGAGTCGGTTGAAGTCTAGGTCATTTGAGTTAGGTGTCATTTTTTCTGTTGGGCTGAGGTATGATTCAGTGCAGCTCGAATAAGTCCACTTTCCCAGGCTTCACCTTCTCTCCTTGAGAAGGGATTAGTTCATTGCAAACCACCTGAGGCGCTCCTACCGTTGAATGTCGAGGGGAGGGGGAAGTCACTACTTTTT
Organism: Sepiola atlantica; assembly: GCA_963556195.1. Taxonomy (NCBI): domain Eukaryota; kingdom Metazoa; phylum Mollusca; class Cephalopoda; order Sepiida; family Sepiolidae; genus Sepiola; species Sepiola atlantica. Next base: position 116,478,504 of record OY744521.1, read on the forward strand.
AGGCAAGACTACTCTGTCTCTTACGCGCTGGCTTTTTAATCACCACCTTTCGTATTTGTGTCACATCTTCCCGTGGTAGGGGAAGGTAAATACTAGCATGCAAACGAGACGTTGCCAATTTCGTAGTCAGAACTGGTATACATTAGGCCAATCACGCGCTTGCAGACAGGGAAGGTGGATAAAAAGACGGTTTTATAAAGATGAAAATCATTTGAAATGAGAAACAACGACAAGAAATAACACGTGAAGGACGTCTACGGACGTAGAGAGGGGGGCAAATATTAAAAATAGGAAAGAGAAAATAAATGACACCCGCGTCAGTCACGGGATGCTAGGAGATGAAGTGTTTGGCCGCGATGTCGGTTGAGTTTTTGTTCCTACCCGATTTGTTTGGGAAAGGATAAAGCCAAATTTAGGACACTGGAATCGTTCTTGGAGAAAATTCACACACTTTCAAAAGACGTCAGCCACAAAATAGAAGTGCCAAGATGGAGGAGAAGAAAATAGAAGAGAAAATAAATTAATTTTCTGTCGCTGGCGAAGCCGCCATTTTAATCTGGTCAGAAGTTGAAAAAGAAAATAGAGTTGTTTTGTTTATTTTTTTTATAATTTTATTTCGTTGTTCTGTTTTATTTCTTTAATATTCGTCTTTTAATTCTTTTTTTTAATGTAAAAGGTTATGTTTGCCTATTTCTTTTGTTTTTTTTCGGAAAGACTATCTGGCGTCTTCTGGGAGAGTGTATTGACGTATATATTACATTTTACGAACGCTTTAGACAATTCTTATTAATTTTAATATTTTTTTGAAATCGCTGCTTAATTCGATTTTACCTTAAGGTAAACATCTCCAACTATTCTATTATAGTGTTTGCTCTGTAATATATCTAGATGTCTTACGACCACTCTGTAAGTGTTCGCGTTGGATGCATTTCTAATACAAGTACATCTAAAAAGTATGGTTACCTTAGGCATTAAGGCTTAACACTAACGCAGATAAAAGCTCTACACTAAATCAATAAAAGAAAAAAGTGCTAACCTTAACACTGACTTAAACACCGTAATAAGGAATACAAAAACTTAGCCATTGGTGACGGTTGACAAATATTTCATTGTTTATTTATATTTATTTTCGCTAAATAATGCCTAATTAATAAATTATTTGCAAAGTTTGTATGTCGGCTATTGCGGGCATACAGATTTGTTTTGATGTCGCCTTTGCAGAGTGATATTTCACATAATATTCTATTCCGGTCAGGGGTGTTTTATGAATAAGTAACAGTAAAACACAAAAGTCAGCAACAGTATGAAATAGCAATAAATAATAATTTATAAAAAAATACAAAAATACTAAATAATATAATTATTTTCTAAAAGGATGCTTACTATTATTTATTTTTGATCGATCTCCGAACGTGGAGCACTATGAAACATAGTCAGGCTTATCGTGGAGTTTGCAGTATAAAAAATACCAGAATTAAACACACAGAAAATATCTTTTTTTTATTTAGGAAAATAGAAAATTCTTAATTGTTTTATAATGGCCGGTAATAAAGTAAGAAGGACGCCACAGAAAAGTCTAGGTAAGAAGTAAGAGAAAAATACACTTTATAAGAACCGTTAATAGAATCACAGAAAAATCCGACGTTGTAACCGATAATATCGGTATAACCAGTCCTATGACATCATGCGAAATAATCCTATTCATGTCAGTAAGCGGACATTTTATAAGCATCATTCAGGTAGTGTTCTACATCAAAGAACGCTGCATTATAGTCAAGCCTGACGGCTGTTTTATCTCCTATTTAAGAGCCCAGTCAAACGAGGACAACACATAATTATTAAATAATAAATATATAATTATTATCTACATACTTATACCTTCACCATTTGCTTTATCATCAGTGTAGACATAACTATTCAAGTTGGTCGCACGATTCGAACCCCGGAACGAGAGTGTTTAGGTTATAACTCCAAATCTGACTCTTAAACTGATTAGATCAGCATGAATACTTATACGAAATAAAATGATGTATGTCAGTAAGCGGACATTTTAATAAGCAGCAGTGAGAGAATGTTCTACATTAAGGAATGTTGCATGATATGTACATATATATATATGTATATACATATACACTAGCTGAACCCGTCCCTCGGCGTTGTACCGGAGAAATAGAAAAGTATGAATTAAAATCATTACATTATAACGTTGATGTTAGAAAATCCAGCCCATTTTCCTCGTTGACCCTCCTTCGTAAGTAGAAGTTAAACAATGTAAAAAATACTTCTGTGAGACAGCTGGGATTGAACTATAAAACTTTCAGTCTTGGATCTACGCTGCTAACGTTTCTATCACAGAAGCGAAATAGGTCATTTAACCGAACCCAGTCAGTAGCTAGCATGCGTGTTATGGTACTATCTGCTGTAAGGCGACCGAATGTAGGGAAGCTCAGTCACACGTTTTGGGTAATTTCTATACTAAGAAATCGGTGTTTTATTTAAATCTTTGGATATTATGCGTGTAAAAGGTGTAGGAATCAGAAATATTCACTGTATAGGTATGTAGAGTATCTTGGCCTATAGTTACTTACTGCGGAAGTCGAGTCGTTGAAGTAGGGTTAGCCACCCTCTTGATTGAATACTGCAAAGAACTATGTTCGTAGTTGCATTCTCTAGAAAGCAGGATGAATATAAAGGTATACATAATACGTAACGATAACGTAATCCGATATTCGCGAAATTCAGCAGAATTAGCGGGGTCGATCATTAAATATGTGCGTAATGTTTTGTAATATGTAGTAAATTAATAACAGACAAATAAGAAATATTAACGGACAATGTTCATAAGTAATAGATAATGTTAGCTGGAGAAAAAATATACGAAATTTACTAATACACGCTCGGGTGAATAGGCGTAATAAAGTGGTGAATTAATTAGCCTGTGATGCAATCGTCTTATATATATATATATATATATATATATATATATATATATATATATATATATATATATATATATATATGACCATTTATAAATAAACAAAAACTATAACATATGCATTTTGTAACATATCCGTCCCAAAAGGTCAACGTCAACAAAAGTGTATGTGTGCAGTGGTGCCCCAGACGATGGATTCTTGTTGATGAAGGTGCCAATCATAAGCACACATACCAAGAACACCACAATTACAAGTCGACCAAAATAAAATAAAACTTTTTGTATTATTTTGAAAATACATGTTTACCAGAGGAAAATGAGAGTCGTACCAATATTCATATATCCATTCATTACTAATCGTATTAGTATACATAAATAACAAAATATTTTGCATTATTTACCAGATATATAGTTAGTAGAGAAAAGAGGGTGAGTAAATAGTAGGGTGGCCTGGATTATGAAGCCTTGGGCAATTAGGAAAAGAAATCTCTCAAATCATAATACTTTTTATCTGCTTATCTCGACAATGCCCCCACTCATTCCGGATGTTTCTTGTCACAGGACTAATATTAGTTTATGAGAGGTGCAGTTGGGCATTGTGCAATCTTTGAGTAACGAGAGACCACACGCGTATGTGCCTTTATACAGTGTATCCATCGTCTTTCAAAACTAAAAGGGGGAAAAATATGTTAGCAAAAATTTGCAGAAATAGAACGATATTTACCGCCATTTTTATTTTCCTGCGCATGTTCAGAACCGTGGTTAATGTTTTCTCTTATTAAAATGTCGGTGTTGGTTTCCTTTACTCTCTTAGTTCTTTTTTTCTTTTCTGTGTTTGCTTCGATATCGTTCAAGATGTCTGCCTTTAACATTATACATTAATACAGGAGTATCAGAGACGATCACAAAAGATATTCCAAAAACGAAATTGAAAGCGGATATTAATAAATGCATAAAAGAAATGAGATTAGCCTTTCTTGAAATACAAAACAATGGTAATATCAGACTGCATTAATAATTTCATGTTCAATATACAGAATGTAAAATTTAGTAAACATAACAGAATATATTAATATTCTATGTGAAAACATACGATAAACCCAAACAGTGGAATTGTAAGGTAACACATTACATATATAAGAGATAGATAGCTTATTTCTCAGAAATTAAGCGCATGAATTTATTCAGAGAAATCGATTTCACTTCAGAATCTTATTATAATTTAGAAGTATAATAAAGCATAAAAGAGACGATAATCTATACAATAATACGCAAAGGCGCTTTCATGTTCGGACGTACGTCATTTATTTAAAAATGCGATTAAAAAATAGTGACTAGTAATTAATTGGTATGGTAAACAATTATAACTTTCCCCATTGAAAATAGATGAGCTAAAGTCAAAGGATGTTCTCTTCACGACTAAAGCAATACAATTTCAAATGAATACGTTTGAAAAAGTGTCATTCGTTTTAATTGATTGTGAAAATATTTAGCTGACGATTATTTTTACAATTAGAAAACAGAATATTGTGTTAAAAAGTATGAAATTGCAACAATTTGAAATAAATGAAGAAATTAGAAACTTATCTGTTTTTTTTACATAGATTATATTTAACTGGTTATTATTTTACGTAAAAAATCAATAGTAATTTCTGTTAAACTTAAAAAGAAGAGAACTTTTAAGAAAGGTAAAACCTATTGTGAAAAGTATACAGCGCAATATACCGGATAGAGCAGATAGATATATAGAAGGATGTAAAGGAATTAGAAAATCGACAGAGGCAGATCTTTTTTCAATCCAGTTGTTCAATACAAGGTATATTCCGCAAACAAGTAATTTATTAAATTGATTTTTCCTTAAGCCAAGCTTTTCAAAATCAAAATCTTATCATCAGAGGAAATTGCTGGGATGGATAAGTTGGCGAAGAGCCAATATTTAAAATCTGAAAAAGTAAAACAAAGATTGTGGGGGAAACACACACCCACACACCC
>OY744521.1:116488430-116495930 GCA_963556195.1 Sepiola atlantica
TATTTATATTTGCTACAGCTTAATCTAACCCTAATCTTTACTTGACGAATGTATAGCCCGGAATTATAAATTACGGCCAATAGCGTGTCTACGCACTGTGCATGACTGGCGGGTCTATAGTGTTTTGTAAAACTATGTTTCCATTGCGGCAGGGATCGTCTACAAAAGATATACCCTTAAATGAATAAGTGCTCACAATTGTATCAATATTGGGTGAATCTCATATTATCTAGTCAACTTCACCCTGCTCAGTTATAGTAAACTCTCTTTTCTGCAGCACTACCTGTATAATCGCTAATATGTACTAGATACATATTTACTGGCCAACCTACCCATCCTAATAAATGCTTACAGTTTAATCGATAGTTGTTGATACTGTTATGTTGATGATTACCTGATTAACCTATAAGCAATTGCTCTATGCAAAATATATGCTACTCTTTTACATAGGAATGTATCAGCGGCATTGTGGATACAGTAGTTGACTATAAACTCAACTATTTTTTTTTATTTAATACGGACTGATTCCGTTAAGAACATTATGAATCTACATCTCCATGTTTCCATTTATAAAATAATAACTTGTATTCAGCAAAGTGTATGCAATTAATCGTTGACAATAAATAAAAAAGTTGATATTCTGAAAAGAGAATAAAGGAACTATTTTTGTTGATATTTCTTTTTAAATATTGGTGTTCTTTTTTAATCTTCATTCATCTAAAACAAGGTATCTTGCTATTAGAAGCGTAAAAGGCTACTGCGACCGGGCCAGATTTGTATAAGCTGAGGGAGGTGGATTTGTTCACATTACATTTGAATTTTCTGCATGTTGCTACGGTCGTAGATACAGGGAGCGTGAAGACAATTAAAAGCAAGCGGTCCGAGGTAAGAACATTTAGTATCAAGGCATTTATACAGTAAAGGAGGCAGATTTATGCTAACCAGGTATATTTTTTGTTGAGAACATACTAGTGAAGTAAGACTATCGTAATACATTCTGTGGAAGTACATACAAAAACAGTACTGCGGTGATGTGACAGGTTAGTGAGCTTGGAAGACAGTGTGTGACCATTTAAGTATTTATGTTACTGTGGTTGAAGGTCAGCGAATTGGGCACACCTACTTTTAATACTTTGGCTAATTCGGCACTTGCCGAGAATAGCACCCAGACAAAACATCTACATACATTTAGATCCTAATAAAATAAGGTTATACCCTCCCAGCTTCACTTTAAAAAAAAACATTACTAAATCTTGATTCGAATCGCTCAAATTTACCGAGAAACATGTGTTTATGCTTAGGAATGAGACATTTATGGTCATATCCATGCAAAAAATAGTTCTTTATTTTCATAAAACCACATTACAAAACACATGTTCGCTTCATTTTTCTTAACTTTGCAAACACTTACATCATTAATTATCGTTTTTCCGTCTTCTAAATTAGGTGAAAAATGCAACCAGCGTGAGAATTATGTATGATAATTCCTTAGACATACGCACACACACACGGATATTATTTATTGCTGTTAATTTCCATATTGCTTGGGCGTTTCTCTGTTGAGACAGTAGAATAAATAAGGCACATTAAAAATAGGAGATGGGCATAATGTTAGGGGAGGGGTTTGATGCGTGTGTTTGCAGCAGAGGCACTGTCTGATAAAAGAGAGTAGTAAACACCCCAAAAAGAAAGCCATCATCATTTTGTGACGTTATTATTATTATTATTATTATTATTATTATTATTATTATTATTATTATTATTATTATTATTATTATTATTATTATTATTATTATTTATTCATATATCTACAAAATATTACATTTCTTTTCATGTATACTTAGTTATGTGTATATGTTTATATATTCGCATCTACAAATTACACTCCTTAATTACAAACCTATCATAATATTTTTTAGAAAACAACTGTTTAGCGTAAAGGGTCGTAATGTGAGCTACGTTGAATTTAATTTAGAAAAGGGAAATAGGAGCGAAATCCCTTCGTGGAAAGTTACGATATATCAAATATTTTGGAATAATTTTAGAAAACTATGAAGATATTAACCTATTCCTTAAGTTTACATTAATCTTAGGCATTGTAAATGTTTCTAGGGGGCATATAGTGGAGCAAACACTTAGTTGAACATCAAAACATTTCTGGTTTACATTAAATTTAATCAATAGTCAGTAGACACGAATTTAGCAAGATTTCCTGAATTTAAATTTGTCATAGACTCTTTTAAATTGTAGACATTTTCTAGAATAAAGCTCGTGTAATGGATGGTGAACGAAATTCAAATACAGATCCAGTACATGATGTTTAGTATCATCATATCCTCGTAAGAGGACATAAACGTGGGGTAAAACTGTTCCATTCAGGGAATTCATTTGAACCGAGTCCTATGGCAGGTATTTTCTATGAGGTTTTGTCGAAATTACAAAGTAAAACTCACGTGACCTATAAGCGAACGAAAAATACTTTGCTTCTGAGAGGCCTATTTCCATTCCTTATTATGTTAATATTGTATTGGAAATATAGAAATCTACTTCGTCGAACTTTATTTTCGAATTTACTAAATCCGGGCCAGATTATTGAGGAAATGAAACATTTTAAGAAATCGTGGAAAAAAAAATCAACTGGAGAAATAACTACTATTTAAAGTAAAGTAAAGTATACATATATATATATAGATATATATATATATATACATGTAAATATTAAGATATGTATGCATATATATATATATATATATGTATATATGCATATATATGTGTATGTATGTATATATATATATATATGTGTGTGTGTGTAAATATGTATATATATATATATGTATATGTATATATGTATGTGCATGTATATGTGTATATATATCTATATATATATGTATATATATATGTATGTATATATATATGTATATATATACATGCGTATGTATATCTCTCTATATATATGTATTTATATATATATATATATATATGTATATAAATATACCTATATGTAAATAAATATATATATGCTGTAAAGTCGAACAGAATAAAGGAAGAAAGCGACCACGTGTTTGCGCGTGTTGTCTTACCTGCTGGGATGATCGCGGGGAGGGCGGAAATTAAATTAATGGCGGCTGTGGTTTTTTGTACGATTATTGAGCGATGACGTCAGGCCTCACGTGACTGTTTTTCTGACCACCGATTGGCTGATGATGAACACTTGGACAATAAAAGGAGTATGTTCAGAAGACTAAAGGAGTGTCTATCAACTGCATCAGTGTGATTAGACGTCCGACGTGCGTGTGTTAATCAACTGCCGTAGTTGCGTAGTTGCGAAACGAATACAAGCTATTTCGGCGAAATGGGGGAAAAAATTGACCTCAAATTAATACCAGAGTTTGATGTATCGAACCCGGTAATTGACTGGGTGGAAAAAGTGGAATTACATTGCCTTTTGTCTGGCGTAAAAAAACCTCGAACATGTTGTTCCTCTGCGCTTATCCGGCGGCGCCTTTGCGGTGTATCAACAGCTCAGCCATGAGGGCAAACAGGACTACGAGAAAATCAAGGTGGCACTGTTCAAGGCGTTTGCGATTGACCCCACCACTGCTTGAGAGCAACTTGAGGCAAGGACCTTACGTCCGGGCGAAACGGTCGACGTGTACTTGGCAGAGCTGACGAAGTTGACAGTGTTGTTTGATGGACTGCCTGAGCGGGCCTTAGCATGCAAATTCCTAGCGGGACTCCCGACAGGAGCTAGGAAACAACTACGAGCTAGCTCAAGTGCAGATTCGCTGCCCCTTAATAACCTAGTAGATCGGGCCAGGACTGTAATGAAGAATTACTCCGAAATGAGGGAACCAGTAAGTGCTGCTGCTCAGTCCACACCGAATGATAAGAAACCGTATCAAGGACCCGGTCCACGTGGTGGAATCGTATGCTACAGATGCAATGGACAGGGCCCCATCGCAAGGAACTGCCGGCAACAAGCAATGGCTGTTCGCTGCTACCGGTGTAAGGAAGCTGGCCATATAGCTCAAGACTGTCCGGGAAACGGAACTGGGGACAAGGTGTCAGCGTCGACCTCTTCCCCACGCAGAAATTAAATGAGACGCTGCCGATCATCCCGATATATATCAACGAAACACTGTGCTCAGCACTCCTCGATTCCGGGTTCTCCCGCACTATCGTATGTGCAGATCTCTGCCACATTTGGAGAAAGAAGAACGTCAGAGTGACTACCATCAGTGGAGAGACGCGCACATGTTGCGGCGTGGGCAATGTAACTATACGGACGAAAAATGGAAGCTCCGCTAACCTAGAGGCGCTGGTAGTGCTCGAAAAACCCCTGAGTTTTGACCTGCTCCTAGGATATGATGCCATCAGAGCCCTTGGTGGTGTCCATATAACGGTGACAGGGGCGGTACATTTTCAGGAGAAAGCCCCAGTGTGTGCTGCGCTAAGGATCGACCAACCAGACTTCAGCGTCGAATTTGACGAGCAAAAGAGGGTTTGGACTGCCTCATGGAAGTGGTCGAAAAACAGTGAACCAGCCAAACTGCAGAATGGAATAACTGAATACCATGTGCCCGACCACATGAGGCCCGCGTACGAAGAGGAACTTCGCAAATGGATCGAGGATGGCTGGCTGATTCCCTACCCATACAAAAAACTTGGACCTCCTAAGGGTCTGATCCCATTAATGGCGGTCGCTCAGCACAACAAAGCCAAAGTCAGGCCGGTAATGGACTACCAAGAACTGAACTCGCATGTCGATGCGTTTACAGCTGATGCTGACGTGTTTCTAGCAAACAACGAGAGTGGCGCCAGCTGGGTTCTAATGTGTCCCTGTTGGATCTGAGAAGGGCATATCTGCAGGTCCGAGTTAACGAGACAATGTGGCCGTTTCAGACGGTAGTATTTGCCGGTAGGAGGTATTTCCTCACAAGACTAGGCTTTGGGCTGAACGTTGCGCCCCAAATAATGAATACGATTGTCAATGCTGCATTGTCACAGGATAAGACCGTAAAAGAAGTAGCATCAGCATACCTTGACGACATATACGTGGATGAAGACATTGTGCCGTCATCACGTGTGAGGGCCAAGCTAGCCGAACTTGGACTGATGTGTAAGGATCCAGAACGCTTGGAGGATGGCGGTCGTGTGTTAGGGTTGAGCGTTCAACAGGAGCGAGGGACCTTGAAGTGGGGGCGCGGAACTGCATTTCCTGAAGTGCCCCATGTCCTTACGAGGCGGGCTATATTTTCCCTGTGTGGAAAACAGGTGGGACACCTACCAGTAGGTGGATGGACTCGGGCCGCGACAGCCACCCTGAAGAAGAGGGCGAGTGCAGTTACCAAAGGTTGGGATGACGAAACGGTGGACAATTTGTTGCGGCGCATGGTGAAGGAGACCATCACAAGAGTCGAGCAGGAGGACCCCGCTAAAGGAGATTGGTGCGTCCAGGGAGACAGGCTAAATGTGTGGGTGGATGCGAGCTCCCTCGCGATCGGGGTGCTATTGGAGATGAACGGGTCCGTGATTGAGGACGCCTGCTGGTTGCGACCAATGGATGATGCTGCTCACATCAACCTGGCGGAGTTGGATGCGGTAACAAAAGGAATAAACTTGGCACTCCAGTGGAAAGTCAAAGAATTATGCATACACACAGATTCGCTGTGCGTATACCACTGGATACTTGACACACTAACAGGCAAAGTGAGAGTGCGCACCAAGGCGGCTACCGAAATGCTAATCAGACGAAGGTTGGAGACAATAAGGAAGTTGGTGGAAGAGTACGACCTATCGGTGAATGCGGTGCTTGTCACTTCAACCTGCAATCTTGCCGATAGACTTACCCGTGTGCCCCAGAGATGGTTCGACGCAATGAAGAAAGAAGCCGAACCAGGGTTTTTATGTGCTGCCTCTGTTGAGGAGACGGATAAAATCAAGAAGGTACACCATGACAGTGGACACCCCGGAGTAAGACGGACGTATTATTTCGTACGCTTACTCAACCCGTCAGTGTCCAAAAGCAAAGTAGAAGCAGTGGTAAAGGAATGCCAAATATGCCAGTCAATCGACCCTGCTCCCACCAAATGGCAGAAAGGTCGGCTGGAAGTCGACGAGAATTGGAGCCGACTGGGCATGGACATAACCCATTATGGTGGTCAGCACTTCCTCACACTGATCGATTGCGGACCAACGAGGTTTGCGATCTGGCGATTATTAACAAGACAGGACTCTGCTAGTGTCATCCGTCAATTAGAGTCCATATTTTACAAGCGGGGGCCACCTGAAGAGATTCTCACTGACAACGACACAGCCTTTTGTGGCGGAGAATTCAGGCGTTTTGTAGACGAGTGGGGGATCCGGCTTAGACACAGGTGTGCATATGTACCGAGTGGCAACGATATAGCGGAGCGGTGCCACCGAAGTGTGAAGAGGATAGTAGCAAGGAAGCAATGTACGATTGCAGAGGCAGTATATAGGTACAATACGACACCAAAGGTTGACGCGACTGCTGAAAGTGCACCTGCTAATGCGATACATTGCTATCGAGTGCGTGTTAAGGGCATTGACGCCTGCCTGCCTAATCAGAAGAGGACGCAAGGACGGTACAAGTTTGGGGACGCCGTTTGGGTAAGGCCTCCCAGTAACCGATGTACGACCAGTTTCAGAAGAGGACGGATCACCGGCATAATTAGTGAGCAGGCTGTGCTGTTTGATGGTACTCCACGGCATGTGAAGGATGTCCGGCCCGCCCTTGATACAAACCAAATATCGAACAGCGAAAGTGATGAATCATCCAATGATGAAATGTGGATCCGACCTATGCCCCAATGCCGTGATGACATGGCTGAGACCCTCAGCACAGATGGCGATATTTCCAGCGCCACTTCTGAAAGCCCCAATGACGATGGAGCCCAGCTTGATGGAAGGACTGCTGGCAACGTTAATGGCGACAGCTCTGTTACCCCTCCTGAGAGCTCTGATGAAGATGAAGAAGTCCAGCTAATCCCCCTCTGTAGGAGTGCTCGTAACAAACGACCGCGGCCGCAATGCTTGAGACTAGAGGGGAGTGTAAAGTCGAACAGAATAAAGGAAGAAAGCGACCACATGTTTGCGCGTGTTGTCTTACCTGCTGGGATGATCGCGGGGAGGGCGGAAATTAAATTAATGGCGGCTGTGGTTTTTTGTACGATTATTGAGCGATGACGTCAGGCCTCACGTGCCTGTTTTTCTGACCACCGATTGGCTGATGATGAACACTTGGACAATAAAAGGAGTATGTTCAGAAGATCAAAGGAGTGTCTATCAACTGCATCAGTGTGATTAGACGTCCGACGTGCGTGTGTTAATCAACTGCCGTAGTTGCGTAGTTGCGAAACGAATATATATATGTATATATATATGTATATAAATATATATGTATATATATATGTGTATATATATATATATGTATATATGTATATATATGTATGTATACATATATATATATGTATACAT
>OY744521.1:116500930-116535930 GCA_963556195.1 Sepiola atlantica
AAGTAAAGTGGGCGATTCAAGTCATTCATTAGTAACTACACCGCGATGTAGAGAAGGGCGCTATTTTTTTTCAAGATTTCTCTACTTACCCTTGATCCTCACCTTATTATAATAAATGTTTAGCAAGCAGACATCAATTGCCTATTGTTATTCCTTTTTATATGACTCACTCGAGGATTGAAACTTGGTCGATTGGTCCATTAGTGAACACACTTACCATTATGCCAAAGGGCCGGAAATAGCCGATTCCATTTGTACACGACTATATGTTCTTTGGCCCCCTGGTTAGAAGTAAAGAGTAGTATACGTGTTCATACTACACTCTATATTTTCTGTCCTCGACTAATAATAAAAATAACTCTTTTAGACTGGGGCTAAACTTCATTTTTGTCTCAGTAAAATGTGCACCTTTCATAGAGCTGTGTTTTCTCTACATTAAAGAACAACCTTCTATCTAACTCTTACCTTGTAAGGAGGTAAGTAAACAGGAACTGTATAAATTTGGGCAATCACAGATTACAAATTGGAACTGCAAGCGTGATACGAGTGGTGATCTTTGGGGGTTTTTGTCCGGATATTTACTCATAAAATCAATCTAATCTGCTCTCGTTGCAGGAGTTCAAGATCGATGTTTGATCACATGTAACTTCAGGGTGAAGTAAGAGTTTTGTGTGTGTGACTATGCAGTATGCCTTTCTGTTTATTTGCCAATTGGTTCATATGCATTGTGCTATCAATCGTATCGTCATTGTTTATCTATTTGTAGTTTACATTGTTTTAAGGGTATATTTATTGATAAACAAAGACTACAAAAAAGATGAACATAAAGCATCACTGAATAATCGAAATACCTCTTATTCGTCAGGAACTAATATAACCTTCCTATCTAAACATCATAAGGTTCACCGCGAGGATTATTTTCAATAGTAAAATACAGAGTATTTGAAACAGATTTGACACTTTATAGAAAGAAAAAAATCAAAGTGCATATTTTTCGAATGCTAATTACTCTAAGATGTCGTCATTAGCCCCCACCACGGCCTACCAAGCACGACTTGAATCTGGAGCACACGACATGTAGGGTGTTATTCAGGAAACGTCTGAAGACCAATTTGATCTTAACAATCAGCCCGTCCTTGCTATTTCAGACAGTACGGTTGGCGTCTCTCTTGGCGTGAACTGCGTCCCACAAATTATTGTCTATAAAGTTGCAATCAGGCGAGTTGGGGGTCAGATGTTGAGGCTGGTTAAGTTGTTAAAGTTCTCAGAAAGCCACTTCTGAATATTCCCGGAAGTGGAACACATACTAAATCCTGCTGACACCCGTATCCATCCAGCGCTTTACAATAATGGAAAGCAGCAAAATATAGCCAGCTGAAATGAGTCTACGAAGATGTTGACCGGCATGATGTTACAAGAACTGGAAGCAGACCCAAAGACCATCACAGTTTTAGGGATCTTGGTCTACATGACGCGTAGGACATTTTGCAAACTATATGGTTAGCAATTTGTTGTGTGTGTGTGTGTTATACAACTGGTCCCGAAAATAACCTATGAATCTTCGGCTCCGCTGATTGCTTACTTTGACGTTTTAAAGCGATTCTCAAATGCTTATATGGTTGGTAGTTAGTCAACTCTTGTGTCAGTAGCGAAAAGTTTGGTTCAACATCCCCCTTATTGTCACTACTCCGATGCGCATCTCTCTCACTAAGCTTCGAATTGCTTTGTGTGCATCTAGCTACACTTATTCTTACAGTTTCTCAACGAATTTCATTTCTCTCTAGAGATTGCTTCCACACCACTGTCGCAATTTTTAGATCCATTATTACGGCTTGTAAGTTATTCAAAAGGCACTAAGCGGCATTTAGAATTTTAGAATTTTTGAATCATCCTGTTTCAGGTTACTATATTCAATATGTTATTGCTTCTCTGTTTTCCATGGTCTTTGCCAATAAACACAACCCATTCAATACAGACACAGCTATCCGTTGATAATTACCGCTATTAAATTCTCCAAATCGTTCTAAAATTGAATAACATCAAAAACCCTCAAATTTATCTCGAACAACCTGCAATTTAAAGAACAGTAAATACATTATGTGGGAATACTAAAAATTTAGTCAACTCAAACAATTTACTAAAAATTTTATAATCAGTAAAGTTGGTGTACAATCGATATTATCCCTGATACTGTATTTGATTATTGAATAACAAAACATTTACAGAGTAACTTGTTTTAATATTATCTATTTTTGTTTCAAATCAAACAATGGAATTTCCTTGACGCTCAGAATTTAAAAAAATACGTAAAGAAAATGTTAAAACTCATATTGCTTCTTCTATCTTATTTCTGTTGTCTTTTCGTGGTCTTTGTAAGGCGCTAATTATTACACTGTGACGTGCTACAGAAGGCCGGAACTAATGGAGCGACATAGTTTATTAACAAGGAACTGACATGTCTGTCTCTCACTCTTTCCTTGTTTTCAGCTTTCATTGATTTTCGAACTTTTCGAATGTTTCCAATACTTTTTATTGCTTACCCTCATGTCCTATTAGTTCACTGCTTCATTATTTTTTTCTCTTAATCACGAGTCTTAGCTTCATAGTTCTTGATTTACGTTGCGATTCCCGCTTTTTATTTATTTTTATCTTCATATTTGGACAATCGTTTTTTTAAAAGATTATTTCGAAAGTGTTCGTTTTCCTTATTTACATTTATATTTCTGAGATTATTCAGCTCAAATCTTTTGACATTTTTCTTGATAAGGAAAAATAACATTTTGAGGATTCAAAACCAATCTGCTAGAAGAAACTCTGGAATAATCGAACGTTTAAACATAAAATTTATTATATTAAAAAAAAATGTAATATGCATTCTTTTAAATTAATCAATACTTCGACGTCTGAAAAAATAAAAATATATTAAGTTTTATGTACTTTTATATGTTCATATTTCCAAACGCTAAACTTTCTGACATTGATATCAATATTATTTACTATGCATCTTTACCTTGGATAGGATATTGATGCACCATTGCATTACGTAATAATGTACATTAGCAATGTTGTTCAAATCAGGGTTTAGAAAGTAGAATTATAATGAAATAAAATGTTTCTTTTACTAATCAGGATCTCTCATCTCTCTCTTTCTCTCTCTCTATATCTATGTGTGTATATATGTATATATATATATATATATATATATATATATATATATATATATATGATTACAGATAATGTATTCATATGTAATTGGTCATTATTGATGTAGAAGTAAACTTTATATATGATTATTCGCCAGCCACTAAGAAAAATAATATATGTACATATATATATATATCATATATTATATATCTTCCTCTCCTTAATAAAGGCGAATGCGTATTTATGTGTATATTTACACACACAAACACCCACCCACACATACACACACACACACACACATATATATATATATATATATATATATATATATATATATATATAGAGAGAGAGAGAGAGAGAGAGAGAGAGAGGAGAGATTAATATATATATATATATATATATATATATATATATATATTAATATATCTATATATATATATATATTAATACCTATATATATATATATTTAAGTTGTTTAATATTTTCAAAATCAACAATCGTGCAATTTAAATGAAAAATTGTATCGTGGATGTACGAATAAAATTAATGATTCGAAACATTAAAAAACACCAGTAACAACAATAATAATATTTTACATCACAACTCAGACAATGTTAACATATACTTTTGTAATGAAAGGCAACTAAACTTTAGATTCGAATAAAAAGTCATGACAAATATTTATCACAGATACATATCCCCACTTGACAATAGCAATACAATTCGACTCATTATTAACTATAATAAATTTGAAACCAAAAATCTTGTAGTAAAAAAAACAATTCCTCCCCAACTCAAAAACCAATAGCAAGAACCAATGATGTTTATTAGTTTAAATGCCTATCGGATAAATGCAACTCTCATAATAATAATAAAGCTAATAGCTACATTAGTTTTACAAGCACTACCTTATCTCATCCTTATCCCACCGCCCCACCATGCATATTGTAAATTCTAGCTCAATTTACTAACACCTATAGAAACATAACTGCCCTCCCTCTGGGTTCAGATTGATTCCAGTTAATAACACTAAAATTATACATTCTGAAACCAATTTAAAAAAATTAAATATACTGGAAGATATCTACATAACAACACAACAACTTAAAATGAACATCACATATAGAACGAGTGGTGACATTTTAAAATGCCTAACGTAATGCGATTTTGTTATGTGATGCTATCCAGGGTCGCTGAATTTAAATTCGTCAACGACATCCCGGAATAACGCGGCAAACGTTCATGCGGGTTTCACCGCTGTATTTTTTAAATTCTCTTCTTTTTCCAGCATTTCTGCTACTTTTCCTTTTAACACCTGAGGATGATTTGACGAAGAAATAAAAATGTTCGTGAAACCTGTGAAACCTATAAAACATTAATTTTATTTTAATTCATGAGAAAAATTGAAAAAATGAATTTAGGTATAATTAAACGGACAAATTCTGTTATGTTTTACAATGTTTGCATATATATATATATATATATATATATATATATATATATATATATATATATATATATATTATTGAACTCAATGAAATGTAAACAAGTTAAACTCGTGCTTCTGCTAGCGCCCGGGCGAATCTATTTCGAGTGGTGAGAGGAAGCGAGAAAGAAAATAGCAAATTACACAACTAGCTTTGCCGCCTCAAATCAAAGAAAATACCTCACGCTATGATAAAACGTACACGGTTAGTGTGTTTACTTTTAGAAGTAAATTCCGTGCCTTGATCGCTCCTTACTGTTTTTATATTTCCACACGGTGCAACGTACGCTATAACTCTTTCGAAGGCTTCTACTGCATCACTTTTACTTTTCAACATGTAGGTGACTATGAGACCGGAATAATCATCTATACACCCTAATAGATACTTAAAATCATCCTTTGCTATGGGGTTTAATCGGTCCTGCTAGATCAATATGTACTAGTTCGAGTATTTTTCTTGCTCGTTATTCAGGTATTTTATCTTTGAATTGGGGCATTTTTTGCCTGTGGGCACAGTTCAACATTAAATTGTTGTTTGTCACTAATTTGTATACCAGAAACTTTTTTTTCTAATTTCATTATATCGTCGATGTTGCAATGTCCCATTATGCTATGCCACTTTTCTAGCGAATTTATTTTCTTCGGAGAAGTTACTTTATTTAAGTAATATAGTTTTCTCTTATATATATAAAATTTAGTTCCATTAGTATTTAATGTTGCAGAGTTAGGTTTAAATTTAACGTAAGTCCCTTTGTCTGTCGCCGCTTGTACGGTAAATATATTATTAAAAGAAGGTATATATAAAGCGTTTTTTAAGATGTTATTATGTACCCTTTCATTCGTATCAGTCATTTTAATGGAAGCAAAATTATTGTATCGGCTTCCATCGGCTGGCTCAACAATATGGCTGGAGGAATAAAATTATTGATCGAAGTTAACGAACTTGGACTCGTCGTTAAAAATATGGGTTGTGGTCTCACAATCGTCAAATAAATCAAGATATGAAGAGTCACTAGCGTTATTAACAGAGAAAATATAAGAAGTGTTCTTATCTGATATGTGTTTTCTCGTATTCCATTCGGTGTTTGAGTGTCTATCTTGGGTTTTTCTGCAAACATTTGTGTCATGTGTTCGTGTTTTGCAGTGTTTGCACCAGCGTGCTGGTTTTCTACAATTTTCTGATTCATGTCCATATCACCCACACAAGAAGCATGATCCATAGACTTCGTTTTTGTTATATTTATTTGGTCTGGAAATGGTTGCTGGTTGACTGTTATATTTCGTTTCTCTCACACTCATTACTGCGTTCGCGCTTTCACCTTGGATGTTTTCAGTTTCTTCGATGTTTTTTAGAGCGGTGTTAAAGTTCTGGAATGTCATAGATGTATCTCTCTGCGTTATTACCGTGGTGAATGTCTTATATCCACTCGGTAATCCCTTTATAACCATTGCGATCAGTAATCCATCGCTTATCGTTTCTCCGGCATTTTTAGGAATGTGGCGGCATTTTCCGCTCTTATTACATAGTCTGTAATATTTGCATTTGACTTGTTTTGCAACGATGTTAATACCGTGTACAACGAACTTATTCTTGGCTTTCCACGTGACAGATAATGTTCTCTTAGGATATTTGATGATTTTCTGCCATCGTTATTCGCGTCTCGTATGATCAACGAAAGACTTCGGTCATCGAGGTATTGTACTAGTTCACCAAAAGCTTCGGCGTTCTTGTTCTGATTTCTTTCAGCTTCGTTCCCTGTTATGATGGTGTTGTACAGTTTTTGAGTCCGCATGTAGCCAAAGAAAATCACTTCCCATTATACATACTTTCTTTCATCTCCCTGAAACATTAGTCTGTGGTTTGCATAGCTGGCACATAACCTGTTAAGTTTTGAGGGGTAGAGCGTAACATCGTGGTAGACTATGAGTCACGAAGACATAGAAGAATAGACCAGAATAGAATGGGGTAACAATAATACGTGCGTATTGCACAATATTTATTCTCGGACTGAAGATACAATTTTGAAAGAACAAATTTGGCGCCTAATTTTTATGCCACGTAATACCTCTGCAGCGCAGTAATTATCACGTAGTGCGGTGATCAGGTCGATGGCCTTATCACCACTTGGTTGAGTGGAACTATATTCAGTTGACAATTCAACAATAAGAACACATAGATGCATCCACAATCGAAGCAATGTCATTTGATCGATTACATCATCAACCGAAGACGCAACCGTCACGATGTCTGCAAAGTTTGAGACAAAAAGAATGTCGAGTGCTAGGCACGTCATCGTCTGGTGTGTGGTTATATAAGCCTTGTAATTAGGGCGAAAAGGCGATTACGTAACGTCAAGTCTCCTCGTACAATACATGTTGCAAAGCGGAATAATGAGAAAACTGCTCTAGACTTACAGAATAAGCTTGACCAGATATCGTTTGAAGGAAGTGTTTTAAGAAGTGTGTTTATAAACCGGGAGATGTTTTTTTAGGCTTACAAAGAAAAATCATGAAGATTGGATTGATGAAAATAATGCTTACTTACACAACTGCTTCAGAAAAAGCATGTACTTCACCTCAGGACCTGCAGTATGCGGAACAGCTATACTTATTTTTTAAGTCAGAGCTGCAGAAATCACTTGAATGGTGGCGACTGAAGACTCGTGATATTCAGTATGTCGCTGATGTGTAGGACAGTAAGACAATGCATAACCTTATGTTGAATATCTAAGCTACTGGATATTTAAGTGTTACTCTATTAAAATCACAGGGTGACAAAGAGTCGATTAGGGATCGGAGCGAGATACTTGATCGAAGGAAAGACCATTATACTGAATTGTTCACTTATCCGTCGATAGTCGGTACTGATGTGATAGGTGGTTTGACTAAGAGGGCTGTCATTTCCGAAGGATATTCTGTTCCTGCCATTAAGGAAGTGTGTGGGGGGGATATATGGGCGTTGAGATGCGGAGCACCTGGTGGAGATGGTATACATGTATTAGTCTTTGGCTTTTATGGGAGATCAATAGCAGAGCAAATTAAAGGGTTGATGAACAAAATCTGGTTTGACAGGCATGATTACAAAGATTGGCGTGACTCTATTATGAACACATTGGTAAAGTGAATAGGGGGAGATAAGTGCGGCAACTATCGACGCAACTCTATATTGAATGAGGCAGAAATCCTTTTAAATCGCCTAAATGCCTACATCTGTATGTTTATCCTTCCTGAGAGTAAGTGTAACTTTGCAAGAAGTAGGGGTACCGCTGCTATGATCTTTATGGCGTGCCAAATACACGAAACGTGTATTACACATGGTCTAGACCGAGGATCTTGTTGATTTGACGAAATCATTCAATACAGTTCATCGGGATGTGTATTGGGTAAGTTGGGATGTCCTACAAACTTAGTTAGACTCCGACAATATGAAAGCACATGTAAACTGCAATAGTTGCCTTTCTAAACTTGTTGTAGTTAACAATTGTGGTAAACAGATTGCAATACCTGTACCTAATTTGTTTTCATCTATTTTGCTTAAACCTTGTCATTGACCTTGAATAACTGTGACAAATGTGCGTATCGTCGATTTCACACATTGGGTCAGCTTAATAACTTGCAGCACTTTAGTCTTTGTCAAAGACAATAATTATTGTTTTTCGAAACTTGCTTTATGCAGTCGACGTCAATCATGTAGCTCACTCGCAGATTGATATGCATGCTATTATAAACAGTTTTGCATCAGCGTGTAGAATAATGGGACTCACAAAAAGTTTGGGTAAGACAAAGGCTATGTCTGTCCCAGCCCCTGGCAACCTGTACCAGGAACTGAATATATTTGTTAAAGGCGACAGACTGTCTACGGTTGATCTGTTTATGCATCTTGGTAGTGTTATTTCGAGGAACGTATCGTTGGATGCTGAGGTACGTAGTATTTCACAGGCTGGTGTGTCTTTTGTTCAGTTGGAAAAGCAGGTATAGACACCGCGTTAGATCAGGCTGGAAACTAAGCTATCCGTGTATGAGGCATATGTTGTATCAACATTGTTATATGCTTGTGAGACATAGACTCCATACATACCTTATATTTGCCTGCAAGAGCGTTTTCATAAGAATTACTATAGGCATTTGCTAAACATCCGTTCGGATAGCTTTACTACTGCTCTTTCAAGCATACAGTACCGTATAAGAAAACATAGACTGTGTAAGACTGGTCGGCTGGTTCGTCTCCCCAATCAACTGTTTAATAGGAACTAATTCAGAATACACGCCCACAGTACAACCGCGTAAGCGATTCAAAAATTGTCTCAAAGACGATTTGAAGTGCTTTGGAATAAATCTTCGGACATAGAAAAGAGATGGCTTCAAATAAGTCAAGGTTGAAAAACGTGTTTTTGAAGGCAGCAAGCTTTTTGTAAAGAATATGATGAAACACCAAGAGCGTAAGAAAGCAGTGAAGAAGGGGCAGGACGTGACAGCTCAAGCACATGGATGAAATATGAAACAGTTTTTTCAACATTGTATTGCTCATGCCTCGGTATTCTCACTTTCATATTTACTTGTTTACTAGCAATGCTACAAGCAAACTGCCATTTCCTTATATATATATATATATATATATATATATATATATATATATATATATATATATATATATGTATATGTATGTATGTATGTGTGTATGTATGTATACAAGTTGACACCCACTGGAGTTTTCCGGGAACTAATAAAAGTTTTGCGTAGTAATGTTATCATTTCTGAAATAAAGTCAGATATCGTCCATGCGGTTTATAGGTTAACAGTGAGTGCAAAAAGAATACCCTATTATGTCATTATAACACGTTTTAACGTTTAAACTTATTCATTTATTAGACAAATTTAAATATATCTAAAATTAACGGGAATTCGTACTAATGTAAAAATACTTGGCAGCTTAAATACCAAGAACGAATGCTACTTTTAACTCGACAAAGTTGTATCGAATTTATATATGACGTCTTATTCGATTGTTGTTCTTATGTTGGATGTTATTCTACCAACGGTTCGGCCGATGTAACTTCAGAATTTTTTCAGGTGCGTCTTGTCTAACTCTGGAAACTTGATATCGAACTCGGGAATCCGTATGGTATTTAGAACAAGAACCCGTGCTTAAACGGATAAAAGTGCTAAGTGATAATTATTTCGAATGTACAGTCTTTTGCAAGTTGAAAGTTCAATCCTTGGTACGGATGCTACTAAGAATACAATTACAAAGTGCTTAATACTTCTACTCGACAATGGCTGACAGAACAAGAACTAACAACCCTCGTTGATTAAATAAAGGTTTCCGTTTAAAATTCCGTACAAATTCCTGGGTTCGTCATGACGCACCTGAAAAAGGTAGGAAGTTTTGAGAATAACATCAAATATGAGAACAGTAGTCCGAATAATTCAAATAATACAAACAATTAGCCCTCATCTAAAGACTCCAGAAACAATATCAACGTTTATTATATAAATATGTGGAAAAACACAGGATATAATATTCAATTTGATGCCTAATAATGTGTTTCTCTATGATAATCTTTTGTATCTACAATTACTATGCTTTGAAATATGGCAGGTTTTAATTGCAGATGTAGAATCACTGATTTTAACCGAGTTGTCAAATCCTTTCGAAGCATTTCAAGTAATTTATTTGGAAACATTTTTATCTTTTGGCATTTCATCCTAATGGAGAAACCGTAAGGGCGCAAAGTGCATCCTTTTAAATAGCGGGCAGAAGTGAAGTGCAAAACATACAAACCAGTTGAATGGTTGAATTGAATGAGGTAAACAATTACCACTCACAGCTCCATCTTTATGTGCATTTAGTTGTATGTTATTTTTATTGTAAGAAACGAAGAAGTTTGATATTCACATGAATGTAAGTTGAGGTTTTCAAATTTCTAAAATGACCGAATTTCCCTTAGAAATCAATAAATTCGAATTGAATGTCCAGTAAAAAAAGATTCGGAGCAATTAAAAATTAATATATATCTCTGGAATCTAATGTTAAAATGCCAGTAAACTATGAGTGTCTTGTCATAATATGATTGAACCATGAGGACACACGTGCGCAACATGCTTGCTTAAATGGAAAAAGAGTCGTGATTGACAGTTATATATATTTTTTTATACCGTTTGTAAGGAAGTTGTTCAATACAAAAACACACAATTACACATGCAATGGTAAGAAACATGATAAGGAGTTTAGTGAAGTGTTGGTTATACTGACGTTTGATGGGAGAAATGGTTATAATTTCGGTCAATTTATTATGACATATTTCTTTACTTTAGAATTCTTCTTTTGCTAAATAGTCTGATATTTAACGTTTGTATTTCTATTGAAAATACATAAACACGTCCCACACACACACACACACACACATATATATATATATATATATATATATATATATATATATATATATATATATATATATATATATATATGGGAATTGAAAAAGAAAAAAAACAAAATATGTTATTTTTATGTATTCATCAACGTGTTGTCTTTATTTGTAAGACTTTCTCAGGATGATAATTTTAAGAAAAATGTAATGTAAGTACATGAAAATATTGGGTTGACATGATGGGTTAATGAGAAGAAGTAGTAGCAACCACTGGGAGCGCAGGACCAAGGTCGGGCAGGGAGAAATCGGTGGCAGGGAATGAAATTAATGTGGATGGCAGTGAGTGAAAAAGTGGAGAAGTGGGAGTGAGTGAAATTAATGTGGATGGCAATGAGTGAGAAACTGGAGGGTGGGGAAAGGGGAGGGTTGGAGGATTTGTGTTTTTGTGTGGGTAGTGTCATAGTATTAGAAAAGGTTTGATAAAATGAAGGTGATTTGAAAGTGGGAGGGTGGGTGAGAGTGTGAAAGAAGTAGTTGAAAGGGTAAAATGGGTGAGGGGGGAGATATAATGTGGATTTTTATGGGTGACATAATGTGTGTATAAATGCTTATTGTTATTGAGTGTATTAAATATTCGTAACCATTCTAAGAAAAATATGGGCAGCGGTGAGTACGACATTGGTTTATACTCTGAGACGATCATGTCAGGAATTTTCCCACTCTTGATAATTTTGTATTTGAAACAGCTAGTAGCAAAACATCATCCCAAAAGCAAATTTAACAAAACCAAAATACGACGAATAATTACATTGCGATTTTGTTCTTATATTTCAAGGTGTGTTGTAAGGGATGTAAACTCGCATAGTGACTCCACTAGTGTTACGCATGAAATCTGTGGAGATTAATGCTCTGGTTCGAGAGTTATTAGCAAATTACTAAGAACATTATCCACCGTAGACGATTTTGTACCAGAGCTAAACGATATTACGGTCTTGTTTTTGTTTGTGGTTATGTTCTTGTACTATGCTAAATACAAAGTTTAACGATGATAAGAAACGCCGGAAAAACCTCAAACGAGCGAGTGCGAATCTAGTAGCAGGAGAGACTACAGGGATGAGAACACAACAATTCCTCTCCCCCTTTTTTCGGCAGCCGAAGAAATATGATGCGAAAATACGTACAGCTCCCGGACTTGACTGCTGAGATAGGCATCAATCTACCGAATGTGACATCGATAAAACAATAAAGGAAGCAGTTAAAACAATTATTTTTTTTCAGTAATTGAGAGTCGCTTTTTTACTAGAGAAACAGAGAAGCGCTTGTTAAGACTAGTATATATTTTAATGATCCCATCTCTTGTAATTAAAATTGTGTCTAAAGAAAAAAATGATGATATTTAGTAAAGATTTTACTAAAGTATTAATGGATCTTATTAAGAAGTGATTAAATAAGGGAAGTATTACTCTCTCACTAATGACATTTTAATATTCGAATTGAATTATCCGTAAATGCGGAGTTAATTGTCATTGCGTCCAATGTAATTCATTAATTATCTTCGTTAACAAACTGCACAACGTTTTAGCATTAAATTGGTTTGGCAGCAGTGTGAGGAGTTAATACAGTGCTTAATCGAAATATGCCACATATTCACATTATTTCTGCAATCGAACTATATTTAGTACGAATAACCTTCCTCCTATGCCTGACATGCGCACTAAGTCTGAATAAGGAATCAAGAGAGGTGCGATAGCGCTCTATCCTTAGTAGACTTCAAGTATAACCTATGCTGGAAATCTCATTTCTTTGATCAATCATAACTCAAACACCTATTATGCAAATTAGTTAAAACTTTGCACAAATGTTAATTTGATAGGTTCTATAAGTGTGTAGAATTTCAGCAGCATTAGTGAAGGCAACCCAGATATCCAGAAAGTTCAATCATGAAATCATGTCATATGTGTGTACGTACGTACGTACGTATGTGCCACCCAGTATCTCATCAACTATTTGATGGATTCAGCTAATTTGGGCAGAGATAGAGGTTCTAGGGTCTAGTTGATGGCATTTTAATTTCAGTTTACCATATATATTAGCTTTCCTGATAATTCAAAAAAACTTTAAAATGGCCATTGTATTAAAGCGCAGCCTTTACAAAGGTAGTGACATTCCATGATAAATACCAGTATACTGAAATCAGATGTCCTTAATATGGTTAAGATCAAAATTCATATACACTAAATGTACAAAAGCAAGGAAATTCCCAAATGTTTACACTTTTATTGCCATTAAGGGTATGACTACATATCAACCAAACCATTTTATTATCATATCACTACAGTATAAATCTCTATGCATGAGTGGATGAAGTGTGTGAGGTGCGCTGAAGAAAAATTCCTACCAGTACAATACATAGACCTGTTGTGCTCGCATACCCTTAATGACAATAAAAGTGTAAATATTTGAGAATTTCCTTGCTTTTGTACATTTAGTGTACATGCATTTTAATTTTAACCCTATTAAGGGCATATAGTTTCAGTATACTGGCATTTATCATGGAATATCAAATAGTCTTAGTTTGATGTGTTCCACGTTGAATGATTCGCAAATGCAATGTTTTGCGAGGACACTTGGCTTAGCATCTTATCAGTAAAAGGGTTAATCATGAATGCTCTACACACTCAACGGAAGTTAACTCCCAAGATTAGTAAATGTGGGGTTATTTTAAAGATAATGCATATCAAAACAATTATCAGAACATTGCTGATCTGTAAAGAGGGATTGCGGCCTAAATGAGGGTAGTGCACATACAGGAGTGTTTCAGAGTTATTGCTAATGATAAGACTGTTGGCACTTATTAGACAAGTCGGTCATAAAGTATTGTTTATTTATATGAAATTGCAGAAAGAGTGTGAATGTTATTAACGATTCTATAAGTAGCATGTTTCGATTAAGGGGTCACACGATACCAGTGCCAGTTAATAAATAAGGTGATTTGCACTACGAAAATATTCACTTTACACGCTGGAGACTAATTTTTACTTTATATTCGAATATTATTATTTTTTGCAGAGGAATTACAAACACAGGCTTTGTATTCCTCTGCGTGAATAATGTTCAGACTAAGTGTTTAGCCATTTTCTTCCAATGCGCCTTGTTTCATTTGGGAAACCCAATGACAACTTGGCTTAGATAATGCCCAGTACAGTGCTATCTATACACAGAAATACTCAGTCTTCAGAAATGTCATCAATTGTTATTATTATATCAACAAACCTGAGCATATTAAGTGAAACCACCATCTCATGTTTGATCGCAATTGTACGGCATAAGAGAGTGGCTTACCCTGTAAGAAGATTTTGACATTCTTTAACATCTTCGACTAAAATATACTTCTCTATACAGTATATATTCATCTATAAATTAAACATAGATTATTTTAGGCTATCACAAAATCATAAAAAACATTGACCATCTGAAAGAAATTCTGCTACTTTGAAAAACCTTCAGGAAAAGAAGTATTAAAACATTTTTTTCTATTATCAAACTCACAATCATGCAGGTAATTAATGGAAAAAGTTCTGATAACAAATAATTTGACTGTTTACAAAGTGGCCAATCTTGATTAGTTTAATACTTTCATATACATACACCCTATGAGAATACTCGTAAATAAATTACACGAATAAAACAATTAGAATAACTTGTATACCTATGTACGAAAACTAAAATGAAGACATAATGATGCTAAACAGTATGTCCTGAATCCTTACACCAATTGTCATCAAAATCAATAACTTAATTTTGATCATAAGAGAGGCTTATATTTAATGCTTAAAATGCAGAATAAATTGAATTACGGGCATCTAACTGAATTGTTGGCTAATGACTATGGATCAAATTTAATGCAAATCTGAAACATTTTACTTTCTAAATGTAAATTAGTTCCGATATTTTGAGCCCCTACTGATTCTGTAAATTACCCTAAGGACATTAACATTTGGTAAATATCGATTAATTGATGTCTAATACATATTGTTAAAATTTCACAAGTATCGGAAGTATCAGAATTATATGAAAAAAATATTCGACCCGCCTTTGTCCTTCTGCATAAAACTAAATCAAATATAGTCATAATTACGACCCCTTACACCCAGTAGATGTGTCCTAAAATTACTGATAATCGGTTAAGTAGTTTAGGAGTGAATCATGTGTAAACAAGTATGTATAAATATAAACATATCTAACTAAATATATGCATATATTATTACTTCTTATATATATATATATATATATATATATATATATATATAGTGTGTAGATTTCAATTTTGTGTTGAGAATCTGAATAACAGAGCTCAATGTAATTTAAACAGAGCAAAACAGAATTATAAAAAGAAAAAACTATACACACATTAAGGTTGTACACATTATAACTTATTTCGACCCCTTAATTAGGTCTCCTCAGATGTATAAACAACCACGTGACGTGGTTGTTTATACATTTAAGGAGACCTAATTAAGGGGTCGAAATAAGTTATAATGTGTACAACCTTAATGTGTGTATAGTTTTTTTCTTTTTATAATTATATATATATATATATGTATATATATATATACAAGAAGCCTCTGACCAACTTTCAGCTGTCTTATCTAGACGAACTTTTGCATGTGTTATAATTTATATTTGTATGGGGTATGTTGCAAAATACAGCTTTGAACACATTGTGGGTTCTGATTTGTAGGTGTTTGAAGTGCGTCAGGTGTCGAATAGAGCAAGTTGAGTGTTGCGCAGTGATCCGGTTTTTGCATTTGAAAAGACGCACACCAAAGGAGACTTTTGATTAAATGAAACAAACTCATGGTGATGATGTCCCATCATATGACCTTGTAAAACGCTTGCATCGTGAATTCAAACAATGCCGGAAGTTTGTTGAAACAGCTCTCAGATCTGATGGTCCCTCTTCTGCCATTGATGAGGAATCTGTTCTTTAAGTTCAGTCTGCCGTTTTGGAAGATCGACGCATTACTATTCGCTAAACAGCCCAATATTAGTAAAAGGTATGTGGAAATTATCATTCATGACCATAAGCATATGCATAAGGTGTCTGCCAGATATATTCCCAGGTTGCTCACACCTTTCCAGAAGCAAGAACGCGTCGAGTACTCGAAGATGAATTTGGAGATGTGACAAGAAAATTAGTCAAAGTTTTCCAAAAGACTGATTACACAGGATAAAACTTGGGTCCATAAGCATGATTCGGAGACCATATCACAGTCAATGCACTGTAAGCAATTAGGTTTACTACCTCCAAAGAAGGAAAGGGTGCAGCCCTCCGCTGGCTAGTTTATTCTCACAGTCTTCTGCGACCAGTACGAAGTAGTAATTACAGACTTCCTGGCAAAGAATACCGCAATTACAAGAGCCTATTACGCTTCAGTTTTGAAGAAATTAAGAGAAACTATCAAAATCAAGAGGCGGGGCAAGATCAACAAAAGTATCCTCCTCCTGCAAGACAACGCTCCGGTCCACAACTCGCACGTCGTCTGATCAGAAGCACGGGTGTTGCTATCAAATCCTTCCCATCCCCTTTTCTCTCCTGACCTTGCACCCTCTGACTTTCATCTCTTCCCAGCCATGAAGGGAAAGCGTTTCCCATATGATGCGGCCTTGATTTCTGGCGTTACGACGTGGTTGGAGGACACACCTGTGGTGTTCTACAAACACGGTGTCCAGAGCTGCATCAAAACAATGGGGGGGATGCACAACTCTTGGTGGTCCTTGTTTAAAGAAAAACTAATAACTGTGCAAAGTTCCATTAATCTATTGCTATGGAAAATGGGTCAGGGTTATTACTTAGTGAACGCCCTCTCGTATATATATATATATATATATATATATATATATATATATATATATATATATATATATAAGTATTTACTGGTAGATATATCTAGCCTGATGATATTCAGCGGGAATCAAGCACACGTATATGTGTACTTTATTTAACACAAGCACAGTTTATAAGACTGTGTTTAATAATGTATATATATACATATATATGTGTGAATATATATATATATATACATATATATATATATATATATATACAGAGAGGTAGTTTGCTTAAAGCATTGTGTGTCATGCGTATGTAGTATTAGAAGGCTATCACAATGCAAGAAATTGAAATATGTCGGCGTTGTGTTTGTCTTACTTTTCAACGCCGACATATTTCCATGTCTTGCATTGTGATATATATATATATATATATATATATGTATCTATATATTTATATATTTATATATATATATATATATATATATATATATATATATATATATGTGTGTGTGTCTGTGTATCTGTATATATATATACGTTTATATGGGTGGATATGGGTACGTGTATATTTACGTATATATATATATATATATATATATATATATAGGTATATGTGTGTATATATACGTATATATGTACGTATATATATATATATATGTATATACGTATATATGTACGTATATATATGTGTGTGTATATATATACGTATATATATATGTAAAAATATACGCATATATATATATGTATATATATGTGTATATATATATATGTATATATATATGTATGTATATATATATATATGTGGGCGTATATATATATATATATATATAGATATATATATATATATATATATATATATATATATATATATATATATATATAAGGAGATTTAATGAATTATAAGATTCCAATTTCTCAAAGAATTAGAACAACAAGTCAATTATGCCGTACAGTCGTTTCCAAAACATTCTGGAAATACTTTATTTCATTCTTTAATTAAGAAAACCCAACAAAAGCTACTCCAAAACGTCTCTTATGGGTGTGTATATCTATATATGTGTATATATTTATATATATATATATAGTCTCGGAAGTTCTTTTAACCTTCAAAACTGGGAAGAAAAAAAAAAAAAAAAAAAAAAAAAAAAATTTTGTTGAAAGATTTTAGTCTAGTAAGTCAATCAATTTACTGCAATCACTATTTTAGTTTACTTCCAAGAATATACTCTAATATAAATATATTTTTATATATGTTTTTATATATAAGGGATCGTCAGTTGTTTACCATGAAAACTGTTTCGGGATTTTAAAAACAAAACAGTATTTCTTTATCATGGCATCCCAGCAGTGTTGATCAGACACCACCTCCCTATTTAATAATTATTTTTTAATTTAAAAAGTTTACAAATATTTAATTTAGTTTTGCCTCCAGATTTGTTTTTCTAAAGTATTAAAATATAGTTTCCTTATATATATATATATATATGTGCAGAATATATATATATATATATATATATATATATATATATATATATTACTCAGTAGAATACAATATGTGTGGCATAATTAATATTTTGTAATCATGCTCCGAAAAATTGAATATCAACAACTAGTATTGTGTAAACATATTGCATAATTTTCTTCAATAATATAATCTTCAGCGTAGAAAGTATTTATCAATTCTGTACAGTTTAAACTAACAATGGAATTGTTAAAGTATCACAAAACCAAATAAAAACATACAATGCAAGAAAATTTAAAAAGGTCATAAAACTGTATTTATTTTCATGGCAGTCTTAAATTGTTGGATTAATAATTCTAAATGTATATTTTTAAAGAAGTATTCATACGTCTGAAAAGCAAATATCGAAAGTTTATAAATATTTCTATGAAAAATCACATTTTAATGAATTATCGTTAATTATTTCTGAATAATAAGTAACGTAAACAGTAATTAATGTATTTTTTTAAAATAGGTATGCATGCAGTAATAACCAACAAACATAGTTTAGTATTGCAGGAAAATGATGTTCATCAATTTGTTTTCGAAAATAACCGTCATTAAATGCAAACGTAACTAGTAAACAGCAATGGAACTGTTTCAAATTGGAGAAGATAAGTCAACCTTAAAAGCATAGCAATATTTACTAATCCAACACAATTTACATATAAACCAAGCAAATAAATGTAGATGTAAAACTCGAAATTACCTTTCAAAATTCGAGTATTAGAAATTTAATTGATCCCCACAAAACGTGATTGAAGCGAAATACTCTTACGTATAGCGTCTTATTATATAATAGGGGATAGAAAATATATTTATGTACAATGTGAGGTTAAGAGATGAAACATAAACTACTATTCAACTATTTGAAAAAATGTATATATATATACATATATATATATACATATATATATATATATATATATATATATGTATGTATATATAGGAATCTTGTCTTGCAGGCAAGTATTTTTGTATATAAGAGACAACTTATGTCTAGATATCTAAGATTCTGAGACGGACTATTGAAAGGATGTACTAAAGAGTATCCAGACATAAGTTGTCTTGTATATTCAACAATATATATATATACATATATATATAGATATACATATATATATATATGTAAATATATACCTTTGTATATATATATATATATATATATAATGACTACATATATATGATTATATGATGTTAAATTAAGGGCTATAGTCCTATTCTAAACTGCATACACCTTTGTGTGAACGTTAAGGAATTTATATAGTACATATAATATAAATTATAAATCACGATTAAAGTCAGTGATATAAACTGCGTACTATATATATATATATATATATATATATATATATATATATGTATATATATATATATATATATATGTGTATATATATGTATACATATATTAATTGGTCAAGTTCAAATATGTAAATAAAGTTAACATGAAACGATTTTTAAGACTGTTTAATACCAAGATGAGCATTTATATAATTACATAAACAATAGTATTGCCTTACGTCAAACAATCAACGTTTTGACGCGCTACCTCATCTTGTCAAAGGCATAATTCTGCCTTTGACAAGATTGACGTAATGCTATTATACTTTTTATGTATATATATATATATATATATATATATATATATATATATATATATATATATATATATACGAAACTAATGTAAACACCCATCTAGGTGCACAGCTCCCAACTGAAGATGACACTTAAAACTTGCTCCCTTATTCTCAGTAGCCCTTTACGTCTACAATGGTGACCTTCCTTGGATGGGGTGAAACATCTTTATAAAAATAAACTTTAAAAAACCCAATCATGTATCGCTAACAATAACAAAAAAAAAACGATTCATATGCATATATTATAAAAATAATTTAATGTTCAAAGCTATTAGGTAGTAATGAATAACTGTATGAATGCAATCAAATAAAATAAACTCATATGTCTAGCTAATAGTTTGTCTTTACTCATTAAAAAACTTCATCAAAGTAAACATTTTATTATAAGTTATAAAAATATCTTTAATCAACAGACATGCGAAGATTAGGAAGGAATGTAGAGGTAAAGAGAGAAGCAAAGTAGAACACACTTATATATAGGTATATTTTGTAATTAATGATACATGAATTAATGTTTTTCGCTATTTAGTAAACTCCTGTTTATTCTCGTGGATATGTTTCATGTCGATATGCAAAGACGGTGTAAATATGTGTAATACCTATTTCCTATATCATATAATAATTCTTCTCCTGTTCGCTAACGTAAGGATTTTGTATGACGTCAATCCTGCTAGTCCTTGACCATATTATGCGATGTAGAAATAACGAGATTATCGTCGCAGTCAGTGAAGCGATGCTGTCTGCCGAAAACAGCATACAAAGCGAAAGGAACGGTCATTCTATTTTAACCAGGATAATAATGGATAACATAGAACTGAACGAGGATCGTCAGAAGACATAATTAAATATGGTGGAATATATAATTGAAAAACATCCGCGAAAAAATCAAAACAACATGAATGGAACTAGTCAACATGATTTCAATATCCGTTGTTTTGTACAAGAGCCTTGTTATGAACTTCGTTAACAGTAACATATTTCCCCGAACCAGAAATGACGCACAAGGTCAGTGATATCAACTGTGTACTATAATATGGTAAGATGGTGTCTTCACGTTATTTGTTTATAGTCTTGTAGTTTTCATACGTTCATAGTAACAGACACGATATTAAACTGCTTCAGAACCCCTGTAAAAAAGTGGTCACTTCACACTCACTTCGTCTACAATACATGTTTCTCACTAATGTATGCCTTATATACTAAGAAATAGTTTACCAACATTAATAATATCTGGATCGGAGAATACTCTGAGAACTGTCTCGTCGATGAACAGTCATTTCTTTTGTCGTAATGAATTATGGTTCGGTTCGGGATTAGGAGGCGCACCCTCGCTCTGAGTAGATGTGGTAATTGCAGATTGCCTGGGGCGCCTTTACCGAGGAATTCCTTCGAGGCCATGCTTTGCTACTTTTTGCACCCGTCCAGAATGCTCCCTTGAGATACATTGATTTCGCCATCTTCCGGCACAGTGGCACATTTTGATGCAGTGAAAAATTAAATAGTATCTTTTTATATTTTCCTATCTACCTACTTCTACACCCTGCCAACTACTCAAACTGCATCAATCTTAATCCGGTCCTGGGTATGGTTTTAAACTACATTCGGTGCTGATACTCAAAAGTAGAAGCTTGTAAAGATGTATAGTTTACATTACCCCCACTTTCACCATGACCTTGAGGGGTACTATGTGCGAAGTAAAAATAGTAAGAACATGCTCCTAAAATATTTTTAACAAAATGAGTGAACTCCAAACTATGCCGTAAAACAGAACAACCAAACAGATCACTTACCAATCCGAAACTCATCTAAGCACATTAGTGAAGTAGTGCAAGTTCTATTTTTATCATATTCACATTAGTCATACGTTCTTGATCCATTTTTGGTATATTTTAAAGATTAAATCCATTTCCCTTATTAACAGATTGCCTTATTTATTTGCTGCTTCTTTTGTTATTGCTCGTTAGACGCGTCAATTTAGTGATCTTCATCAATTCGCAGTTAACATAACTCGTTATAATAGAGCTTTCTATTCCAGTTGATTCTGTCCTAGAACAACAGGTTTGTAGAACTCTGTTCCTGCTGACTATTTTCCTCCTACATATAGCATTTGTTATGTGAAGACTAGGGGAAATATGTATCTACTGTCTTTACGATGACTATCTTTCCTTCTCTTTTTTTCCTTTCATCAAGTGGTGTCATGCCTTGTATAGTGCTATTTCCCTAAACAAGGAGCTCACGATATCTCAACAAAATGAAGTAATCTAGAAGCAGATACTCTCTCTATTATGATGCGCAGGATACACTTTACAATCGATAAAGGGAAATAGGATATATATATATATATATATATATATATATATATATATATATATATATTAGATTATTGTATAATCTATTAACCCGTACGTTCCCGGTATCAGACCTTTTTAAAAATGCATTACAAGCATTCACATTGTTTCAGACAATCTGCGCTCCGACCATCTTCAGGTGCATCTTTTCGCATTCGTAATCTTTATGCTCCTATTGAGATTCGGAGCATGTTTATAAAATAGTTTTGAACGATGAGTGTAATGATTATTATTATTATTATTATTATTATTATTATTATTATTATTATTATTATTATTATTATTATCATTATTATGAGAAGAAGTAGCAGGAGGACTTGCATAAGTAGTAGTTGTAATATTAATATTATGAATGCCACCTTCTTATAAACAACCTATTATATCAGTAGTATTTTTCTCCATATTAGGAATAATTCTCAACAGTGTTGACTAATACGTGTATGATATAATAATGACTAGTAATAGTGATACTAATAGTTATAGTAAAAGTAGTAAAATTATTAGTATGATATACTTATATTTTCTTTGGACCATCACTGGACCAACAGCCACTCGAATGTTAACATAAATGTGATTGAATGCTGGTAAATTGAATCGGGTGGACTATTTTCGGGTATTTAAAAATGATTGATGGAATCAATTCAGTATGATTACTTATGGAGATAATATTGTAAACTGCAGAGAATATGTCCTGCGGAAACGTGCTCCACAGATCGGGAGACATTGCAAAAAAGCGATGTATATTAAAATTCTTCCCGTCGTAAAATAATTTGTTTATTCGTTGTGGTAATAAAAAGAGATTGGATTTTAGTTTAGCCATTAATAAGAGATTGGATTTTAGTTTAGCCATTAAATGGTAATAATGATAGACACATATGTCATATCAAAAGTTTTACACGCTAAAGTATTCCTCATGGTTTTTAGAACGTATTTACGTTTTAGTATTAGAAGATTTAATATCAGTATCAGTGGTCGAATGACCTCATTTTACTCCGATGAAACACATATCTAGAAAGATAGTGGACATATTTGATGCAGAGCGGTTGTTTAACGTTGGATCCTATATGTGACGAACACACATACAAAAACATTCAACTATAACATAGAGCTACTAGCAGATGTATAAACCGTAGAGTTGGCACTAAGCAGCGCTTATATATTAGATGCAGAAGTCAAAATTATCAACACCGACGTGGTTTCTCTGTGATATTTGGATATTTCCGAAAATTGTTCTATTGAGTTGGATACAAGTTGGCTGAGTAAACGCCATACATTTCCCGTGGTACATCCTGATGTCTTCCAAAGTCTTACCTAGACCACACGTTTGCCTCGTTGAAGTATACATGTAGCACAAAGTCTAACTTCGTATCGGCCCAGTTGAGAAATTTTAGAAACGTCATATGTTATGTATGTATATTCCCGCTAGACAAGTTTCCTAGCGCGAAACCACTATTTTCAAGCCTTGTTCAATTATTATGTATTTAAATACTTATGTTTAAATTGTCAGTGGTATGACGTGTTTAGAAGTGTCGTCTAGTAAGATACGTGGTAGTCTCTTGAGAGCACTCCACTGCTTGTTTATTATATGCCCTGCTGTATTTTATATAAATATACTGATTATCGAACAATACTACACAAATCTAAACAGAAGCGGCTTTATGCCCTCCACTAATGTTATACTTTTCAAATCATTTTTTAAAATCTAAACTGTTTTCCACGAAGTATACAGATAATACACTACACACTCCCATGAATGTAGCATTAAAAATACTACAATATTCATAATAGATGTAATTATATAGTTTCGGTTTTAATAAAACAGATACCGCAGCAATAAACTTACAATAAAATATTAATAGAATCAATAGTATACTTTGATGTTCAGACGGACAGCTACTAAACCTATATTAGTAATATATATATATATATATATATATATATATATATATTATTTTTATTTCAATGTTCATTATTATTATAAGTAGCAAGACGAATGGCATAAATAGTAGTGGTAATATTGATATTATAAATGTGACTCTCTTATACACCATGTGTAACTCATTCGAATTGCGTGGATTTCTCAATAGTGTTTACTCATACATGGCTGTACTTATTATTGCTAGTACTACTAGTACTAATAGTAGTAGTAATCAAAGTAGTAACACACCTTAGTCTAAAGATATCATTCGACTTCCTATAATACGTTCTGCTTTTTTCTATAGAAACATACTTATTTGCGAATGATACTGCACATAGTTGAACCGAATCGGCTTTATGTTTTAAAAAAGTGTCATAATTCTTAAAAATTATTCTCGGAAATCTATACGGTCTTTCTTGAAGTGCATCTTATATTCTTCTTGTTCGGAATTTAGTTCTGAAGTTATTTTCGTTGTTTTTATGTCCTAACCTCTCGCCAGATTTATGATCACGAACATCCTTAGTTGTTTTATTTTTATAATAATCGCTTTCTATACATACATCTGTAATTGTTTTCTTGACACATTCATATAATTGATTCCGAGGAAATTACTTCGCTATAGAGTATTTGTTTCATGAATTAATCAAATCGCAATCCAATCTGCGATCTTTTACTATAGTGTAACACACTAGGATCTGTTAAATGTTATTAACGCCACTGTTTCTACATTGCGGCTAATCCCTAACCCTAGATAACGGTAACCAGTATATCTCCCTATTAAGGGTGATACAATGCCTAGGAGTCATATAATACAAAATGAGCAAACAGTTACAACAGGGAAAGTATAATGCGGTTGGCATTAATAGCAAAACTTAAACACTACACTAGCAATATATTTCAGCCTTTTTATGGCTATTATGCGAGAATATACGTTATCATGTGCGCTCTTGAGTATCTCTTTTTTTTTGGGGGGGGGGGGGGGGTAAAGGTACTATTATATCACTATTTTAAAGCTTGCCCGTGCCTATGTATAGCGTGTGTAGCGTCTCTTTAATATTTCTTTCATTGAGAAATGAATCATTTAGAACCTTTTTATTCATCCGAAAAATTGCATATTGCTACGGAGACGCAATGGGCTACTTTCATAAGGATCTACCTATATAGAGGTAATCGTAAGTGCGGTGTTGTGCAGAAGGATGTTTAGTCCCATTACATTTAAATCTCTGCATGCTGGTTCAGTCGGGAACAGAGTGAGCAAGGGAAGACATTCAAAGGAAAGTGGGTCGACGAAAGAAACTATTAGAGTATGATGTATTCCGGCATCTCGAAACGTCTACAGTGAAGGGGTAAGATTTTGCTGCTAGTCGTGTTTATCGGTGGTATTCACGTTGAGGAGTTACAAATACAGTAAGTTCGTCGGAGCATATTACATGGAAATGCATGTAAAACCAGCACAACGATCTAACATTACGGCAATAGGACAAAAGCTGAAGCTTGGTAGATAGTGCTGGATCTATTAGGTCAAATAGTATTTTTGTATCTTATCAAAGTGTGAGACAACAGTGTTCATGCACCAGCCAAGATGTGGCCGAAAGTTTACTATTTTCGTAGAATGGTGCCCACCTACTTAGAAGCAGACTTTACAGTGTCTTATTCTCTCTACTATTCTGTTTAATACGTGACATTGTCTTATTTATATTGGATGTCGATTGAAAGGTTGAAACACACGCTTCGACCCGCGAATGATGTTGTCTTCTACATTTTAACGTTCGTCCGTGGCACACGTTTCTTCTTTATTTATATCCATGTTTTCAATATGCTTTTTTGATAGTACATTTCAAATTATTCAAGGCTATATTTTATTTAGTCTCCACGTTACTCCTTGCGTAACTTTGCAAATGGCTCCATCAAGTTACTCTATCCGAGTGGATATTTTCTATGAAAATGTATTAGTTCCAAAGAGAAGTTAATTATTTGTTGTTAATTAGATTGAAACATTCTATGTTTATCTCCTCCAACAGATGTTATGTATTCGATCATCGTAAGGAAACTCGCTATTTGGCCCATTATTGAGCTCGAATGGTGAAAGTGCACTTTTCTTCCTCATTTGTGGGCGTTTTCTGGCGATTTTCTTTGTCAAACGCACCAACAATTCTTTATTAATGACTTTTACTCTTTCAAGTTAATAGATTAAAAAAATACCTTGCGTATCCGGAAAGGCTTACCTAGTGATGTTTGTGTGTTTATTTACTTTCACTGTGAATGGCGTTCGCTCTATGATGTCCACTCAGCTGACATCCGATGTGATCCCGGAGTAAAGTGGTGGGTACATGTTTCATCAATTATAATATATTCACACAAAAGTATTTCTTGCGTTGCGTTGAAACAGTTGCAAAAAGTGATCTGAATCGTCGATATGTTGCTGTTTTTGATTGACTGCGAGACTTCCCACCCACATTGAAAAAAGCGTAATCATTGACAAGTATTTATGAAATGGTGAATACACTTTTTTATATATTTAACGTATCTGCTATCTTACAAAACTTCAATTCAGGATCTGCTAAAATGAATCTTTAATATGCGTGTTTTGAGCGTTCAGTATCATGTGTGTCTTCACGGCTGTGTTTGATTCTGTATACTCCACTCTTAACTATTGTTTCCGACTGACCAAAACTCGAATAACACTTATCAGTCGATTCCTTTCTTTGGGTCGTATTTTTCCATCACAAAGCCATACTTTATGTACACACGAGATTCAGATATGTCTATTGTTTTGAAGATTTTCAGCAGTAACTTCATTTTAATAACGGTAATTGATAAACTAATAATCCAATAGAGCTCAGATTCTGCCACGTGTCATTTGAAGGGCAATACTTTTTCAAAATCAAATGGATGTTAATTTTAGTAATGGCGACAGCTATATGTCAAGCACGGAGGTTTATGAGTTATGTGTTATGATCTCTTTAACATGTTTTACATTCGTTATGATTTTATATAATTTAAGGGTTTAGGGTTTATAACCTTTTACAAGTTTTAATGATCCATGAACTGTGTTGGCTATCATTTCGTTATGCAGTATCCTGTCTAATGTTCCTCTCCGACTTTGTATTCTTTTAATTACATTTACATCGGATAGATTCAACTTGATTTATTTCTCTCTCAATTACGGTGGCTCATAGTCTCGTTTATGGTTCCCGATATTAAAATGACATCACTTCTGGTGTCGATTTGCATGTTAATCAACTTAATATTTTCTTTGATATGGGGTAGTGTATTCAGTGTAATGTTGTTGGCTTCACTATTTGAAAGAGTGATACCCTTTACATATTTCAACAGTTTGAATGCAAAACGCAGTAAGTCTAATTTCTTAAATTGAGAAATTATTCAAAGAAATACGAACAACTTGAATATAGACTTCGACTTAAAGTAAAATTTAAAAAATCATGCCGATATCACTTTATGTGAAACATCGTGTTGAGGCGTTGTTAAGTATTGAAAGACAACACTTTTTGTACTAATGGTTTCAAAATGTTGTATATAGGGTTTATCGCGTTTCGCAACTATTTATTTCTTTATATTTTCGTACTGCGTGAAAATAATCTTCCCTTTTGAGTTGAAAATATATTTTTCTCAAAACAAGGCATGTACTATTATTAATTGTATGTCCACCGACACAATATTTGCTTTTAATTATGAACTTGGTAGTGCTGTATGCCTCTTCACAGTATTGTAAATGAATCCTGTTTATAAACTTCTATACAATTTCACATTACTTATCTGTAATCATCAAGTGTATTATGTGTGTGTAATGTATTTTACATAGGCTTCTATTAATCTCAGAATCGTAACTTCATCTTTTGACGACAGTTTTGCGAATACGTGGTATTAAGATGCATCCTTTAATTTTTCCATGATGTATTATTAGACGTAACTGTGATCGGTTGCGTTAAAACGACTAACACTATTTTTTCTCCATTGATCCGATTCAGAAATTCATAAACAGTGACATAGCCGTTAAGATATTATTCTTGGATAACAAAAATAATAAGTCACCACCTCTAACATTATTATTTTAGAAAAAAATAGAAATAAAGAGACTTACAATTTTTCGCAACTAATTTACATAATGCTATGCAGATATGATGGCAACGCTGAAAAAGAGCACCTCTCTTTCTCACAAATACATATAAGTACATATATAGCTAATTTAGATATGGGTTACTTGTTCAGCTTATACAAATTCCAGCAAATTAGAACAATTATATCATAGTTTTTTTTCAGATATAACACAATCCCGAAAATAAGGCATGATGTATTTTCTATTATGAAAGTATATAGGAACAAAAGTATAAGAGAAACACAATTTAGTATAATTATAAATAGACTTGCATAATTTCCATGAGAATGGTTGTTCCAGCGACCTCTTTTCCTTAGTAATAATGTTTCTTAATAATTCCAACCCCTTCGGAAGTTGATTATTCCGATTCCTTTAGGTATTTCATTGTCTTAATCTTTTCCACAGCTTCCCGGCCTGCCGTAGCCACATTTATGGATGTGGTCTTGCCCATGTTCTGGTAATTTTTTTGTGTCTTTTTTATAGGGTAACACTCGCCAAAGCTGAAAAAATCTGATCACTATTCTATATACTCCGGTCAGTCAGTATCCACGTCACGCCTCATCAATGTTTGAATGTCATACGAGGTCGGTTTAACGTAAAAGCTCACCCCCTACAAGGGGGAGGGGCTCTTGATTGGGTACAAGAAAAGCCGCCGGTATTCCCGATGAGTGTACCTACCCTCCTAAAACGTATAAAGCTTGCAGGCATGGCTTTCTGAGACAAAATAGGCAGATAATTACATTCTGCACAATCCGAAGGCTAGAATATGAACAAATATCTACAAGACAGACCGTAAATCATTGGGCGATTGCCTTCAGCGACGGATCAGGCAAATAATCACGTTTTACTGCAGCCCGAAAAATGAGAAGGAAAGGATTCGTTTGCACCATACACAGATATAAATCGGTATTTAGCAAAGTTAAAACTCTCACACACAGTCGATTTAACATAAATATTCGTACAAACGAGTGCATTAATTAAGTTGGTATATTTAGCCAAGCCGAAAAACTTGACGGGTCTGTCATATCGATAAACCAAACGGTTTCCTATAACCAGACGGTGTCTTCTCTATAACTTCTCAGAATGCAACACGTTATATGTGTAGTAAACATAGGGTATCATGTACATACTTGTTTTGAGTGTATACACTTGTAAACTGTTGGATTAAATTACGGATACGTTAATGTATGCAAATAGTAAATTGGTTTTGTGACGACTCGATTATTACTATTCATTAGTACGTAATAAATTGTGGCGAGGCCAAGTAGTGCGAATAAAACACTTCAATATTTTATAAGAAAAAAGATCTCTTTCTCTCTCTTGAGAATAATGAATGAGTTACACAAAACCGTAGGTGGAAATATCGAAAGATGAAACTCCTGATAATCAGACGGTTTAATTATAAGATAAAGTAACATTTCTCCCAGAAATTGATGAATATATTAGTCTGCAAATAGTTCATATATATATATATATTGGTGAATTATAATACTATTCTACTAGCGGGACCCTTGGGAATGCCACGGTTGATTTCCTTATTCGTCTGTATAATTTACTGTTAATAACGATGTTTGTTTTTAAATAATAGATGTCCGTCTATTAAGAAAAATCTCGTTTTCTTATTCCATAAAAATAATTATAATTGCCAGCTTAATATTCTTTAAATAAATAAAACGAGCATGCGCTTGGTTTATTTATTTAATTAAAGTTGTAACAAATAAAATATTCTCTTTTTGAAACGGAAAAATAATTATCAGTTAAACATTTTAATGAATAAAACGACTGTCACAGTTAGATTTCTACTTAAAGTTTTAGCAATTAGATGTGTTGTGAGATTATATTAAAATAACATATAAAATAGTGCTTTGTTTTCTGCATACATTTATGTTTCGTCTCTTAGTTCACAGAGTCGACATTTACAGTTTTACTGTATATTTTCTATCTTGGTATGTCTATTTCTTTTGTTATGATTTCTCATTACGTTATTTTGTGCGGGTGTCGCTTTTATTGTTCAAGTATCCTTTCCGTTACAATGTCAATGTATTTTCATAATAATTAACTACCTTGAAATATAAAACGAATTAATAGGTCAAACGAAACTATACTTGTGTCTTCTACTTTTTACTCCTAGCGTTAAAACCCTCCAGGTTATCATATTGACGTTGACGAAATAAGGGGACTACCACTTCCCTCCAAATGTGGTAATGTCGATGGTCCTAATTTGCTTTGACCTGTCCGGTCCCATCTTTCGGCGCACTTTTCTCTCGAAGGGGAGTTTATTACTTGTCCATCTGATATTGTTACGTGTCCGTGCCATCCTCGTTTACTTTACTTCAATGTGTAAGCTTGTATTAATATTTAATCACATATTGCTCGATTGTGTTGCAGGCGTCTTCATAAGTAATACCATCATACATAAGAAAATAGGAGATGGCAATTTCTTGAATAGTTTAAATTTGGCTTTAGATCGGTGCAGCTCTGTCGATAATCTTGATGTTGGAACCCTTTTCATTGATGATGCATTTAAGTATTTAAACGTCTTAATATTATTTCGTTCTTGTGAGCTATAACTTTCAGAAAGTGTTC
The DNA here is from genome assembly GCA_963556195.1 of Sepiola atlantica. Taxonomy (NCBI): domain Eukaryota; kingdom Metazoa; phylum Mollusca; class Cephalopoda; order Sepiida; family Sepiolidae; genus Sepiola; species Sepiola atlantica. Next base: position 116,531,874 of record OY744521.1, read on the forward strand.
TTATCAGATTTGTGTTTTTTTTCTTATTTAATTTCCATATCATATAAAGTACACGTCTATTCCACGCTGCTCACTAGTTGACCCATCGATGTCAAAGGCGAAACAGAGGTTTGTAGGAAGTGATAGACAAGTACCGCACTACTGTGTTTTTGTGCAAAGCTGTTTGACGGTTTGGATCAAGTTCTGGTCCGTCTTTACTTTCTTTAGTATGAGTTAAATTTATTTGTGCAGCCCTCTAGCAAACGCCTTTTTGAAATCGATAAAAATATGATCGATGTCTTGTTAATGTTTGCAATACTTCTCGCAGAAAACATGAATATCAAAAACGTGATTTGTAGTGAATATTACACTGCAAAAGCGAGTTAGTGATGATTACTTGTGCTTGTCGTTACAGCTTATTCAAGATTATTTAGAATATTATTTTGTTGCACGACTCAATTAAACCGGTTGTTTAATAGTTATGGCATTCTTATGGATAGTGTTAAAGTGCGGCTGTTTGGCGATATATCTAAGTGAAGTAGAGCTGCACAAAGCCACACCTCCTAATCCGATATTTTTCTTAATAATATGTCAGGAGAAATACTTGTATTTACCAATATCAAAGTGTAGTATCTGTTACGATGGATACTACACCCTATAAACCGGTGTCTTCTTGGCCTTCGGGTCTTGATTCCGCCGGTTTGTGGATTTGTCCTGTACAGTTCTATCGTGTCCACCCTCCCAGGCTTCGCCTCCCCTCTTTGGGGAAGAGTAAGTTTATTGCTTTCTACCTGAGTCGCTCCTACCGGGAATGCCGACGGGGCTTCCAATGCATTTTTGCAGGCCAGAGTGTTCACCTTCTCGGGCGCTGGCTTTTCAAATCCCACTTTCCTGACCTTTTGTCACATCTTACCTTGTGGGAGGAAGATAAATAAATATACGAGGTCGGTCTTAAAATTAACCGGACTGTGTGCGTTCTGTACTATGTGAGATATAAGCGAAAGGAGAATCAACGTATAATGTAATTATCTTACATGATAAATCCAGAGTATATCACTTTTTGTAACCATTGTTTTTTTACATCCTTTCTTTAAAAACGTTCTCGTACAAATATGTCCACTGAGAAAAAACGAGGAAAAACGACAAAAAGTGACAGCATAGTACTGAGTGACTGCCTATTCTTTTAGTATTGCTCATTGTGATTTTTTTTACTTTTCTTCTTAAGCCAACATTGCTCATCAGGAATACTCGTTTAAAAAGGCAGAGGAAACCATAAAATACGTAACGACGAGGGATCCCAGGAGAACCGATGCGCCAGTTTACGGAAGCGAGACAGAAAATAATAGAAAAGTAAATTAGGCATAAGGTTAATTAATTTAAAAAGAAATACATGTAGTTTATTGTTTCGTTCATTATTCCGCTCAGAAACGGGTTTTATCAAGAATACATGTTGAATTAACAGGAACAATGTATATATATATATATATATATATATATATATATATATATATATATATATATATATATATATGTATCGTTGCTGCGGTGAAAGTAGGAAATGTAAATGGATTATTTGTGACATCAGTAACGTTGCTTTCCAGACACACATTCTATTGATGGTGTAATAACGATTTAACTATACCGAGTATTTATCTCTGTATAATGGCCATTGGTCTCATAAAACAACTAATTATTTAGATTATAAAAAAGATGTTGATAACAAGTAGCGTATGATTTTGACCGTTGAATATTTTTTGAGAAATATAATACTTTGTGAGAGTATACGATGCATCACCCACATTATAGAACATTGAAGGATAAAAATTATAACGATAATGACGTAGAAAATAAAAAGTAATGACATCAACCCAAGAAGAAAATAATACGTAACTCAGTCATTACTTACAAACAACGTACGAGAAAATTGAAAGATATTCTAATTCATCAAGTTGACTAAAACGGTTTTCTATATTTGGAAAATGTTATGATGAGGATTGATAATTTGTATTATTTTTTTTATTATTTGGACGGTAGTAGAGCAATCAAAATATAATTTTCCAAATAATATAATCATCCAAAGAATATAATTAATAATTACTTCAGTCTTGTATGTGTACGCATACCTCAATAAAATTATTTGGATCCAATGAAGAAGTGATATCGGGAAATTGAGGGGTGTTTGAGTCCAAGACAATCTTCTTGCAAAAACGGTACCTAATTCGTATAGAATTGTTGAAAATGTTGTATCACCTTAAATGGAGACTATGTTAATTAATTAAGTCGAATTTTGTCTTAAATGGGTTGTTTGATTAGTTAAGCGATGGATGTTTTGAGTCGTGTCTTACATCAGATACGGAATTCAAATTAAGTCCTTATAGTAGGTCAATGTTTTTTTTGCTCGTTTTCTTTTTTAACCAATCGTCTTGGTAAACCAAAATTGCATAAAAGAAAGAAGCATTGTTTGAATTTTTTAAACAACTTGAATTGAAGAGGTTGAGTGCTAAGCGCGATAAACGCCATTTTAAAAATCGCTACAAGAAGTGTTGCATTTCGACACTCGACCACACACTCAAATGAGATTTTACATACTGTAATATCGGGATACATTTCCCTTGGCTTTCAATTAAAATGAGATTTTTTTGTTGGAGTCTTGATTCGATATGTTAGTCTTTCTATTGGTTAATGTCTCAATTAAAACACATTGGATTTATCGCATTTTGCATTCGAACTCTTAAATTATTTTCAGTGTTTTCCTTTACTAATTTACGTGTGCTCCTACAATAAATAGTTCATTTTTATTTTTGTTTTCTTTCTTAGTTTGTAATTTTTTGTTTAGAAAAATGTCATTATTGACTAAAACGAAATTCTACTTAAGAAAATTCTATTCAAATATCCACGTGAAGACACGGAATTGTAGCAACAAAAATAGGTAATTGGTTCGAAATCCTTACCTATTGAACCGCTTTCTATGTGCAATTGTTTTCCGAACACTTGAATTATCCAAATCTAGTTTAAAGGGGGTTAATTTCCATTCCCCCATTTTTGTCTTTTGCGGTATGTTGTTTTTCTTTGACACTTGAGTGTTTTCGTATGGAATTTCATTTTACTCGGAGTAAATAAAATCACTGTATGGCAAAACTTTCATCTGTTAATTTATTTATGTATAGCTCTATTACAAATGTTGAAATGATTGTTAAAAGATCTGAATATTGAGGTTCGTTTTTCTCTGGAAGTTAATTCCCATATGAATCGATCTTTTCTATATAACATACCGTCTTTATTAATATTATGACACACACATGAACACACATTTATATATATATATATATATATATATATATATATATATATATATATATATATATATATATTTATGATTTTATTCCATTAGTTGCGACAAAACAGGTTTTGTTTCATTGGTGCGGATAGCTACCAATTCATCGGGCCGGCGAAAGGAATTCAAATGGCATAAAATTTTAAGTTCACTTTAACGGGAGATTGAAAATTTAAAATACATTGGAGGGGGAGGGGGATAGAGTTGGGGCTTTGTCTATAACGGCGACATGGGACATGAGAGGGGAGGGGGGAGGACCCCAACAAGTCGTGTTTCAAATTATTACGTGGGAGGTTTTGCACGTGTCAGTGCTGCGACGATCTCAATCTCGGCCGGGGCGGGAGGAGGGAGATGGGGCGACGGCCAGAGTGAGTCAAATTCAAAATGAGAATAAAACCATGATTACAACCGTTATTCTTATTTTATTTTAATTCAAATAAGTAATTATCATGTGGATAAAAATGTTTGATAATTTTAATTTAGGGTATTAATTGCTACTTTTGCATTTTATTTATTTTATTTTAATGTTTTGTTTATTATTTGTAGTGAATTTTGTTGTGATTATATTTTTTTAAATTGTGATTATATTATACCGAGATCAATACTTTTCAAAAAAGAAACTCCCATAATAAAGTGGAAAATCTTGAAAAAATCCAGCACCTGCAAATCAATAAACTCTCCATGTAGATTATGCTTAAATGAAAAACTGGAAATTATCCGCTTTAAGGACAAAAACAAACTCTT
>OY744521.1:116538430-116623430 GCA_963556195.1 Sepiola atlantica
AAAGCTAGAGTGCCCACTTTGGTCAGCTGGTGAATCTGTTTTCCAGGCCGGTGTCCCATCTTGTTTTTGACACTGACAATGTAAACCTGGACAATCTTTTATGATGTATTAAAATAGTCCATGTCCTCATGTATGAATGAAATGTGAGGCACTTATGTTAAGTATGAGTTCGTTATAAAGCACTTACACTCCAATATGATTACACTGGTGTACGTGTGCTGCGGTTAAATTTTATTTTACAAACCTTTGAATTATGAGACTAGGTTGAGCTGAATTTCCGCTTAAATTCGACGTAATATTTAAACTCCTGTATAATCAAAAACTGATTTCAGATGAGTAATTATCATGCCAGATAGAAGACATTATTAATGTAATTACACAATAGTATTAAATCTAGACGGGCATAGAGATAACATAACTATATATAATGTAATAACATAGATGACTGCTTTCGACGTGTTTTGTCCCTATAGATAGGGGACATAGCTCTCTCTGTAACTCTGTATATCCCTTTTCATAAAGAGAATATATGCATATTAAATAATTAATCTTCAGTTGGCATTTGGGCCATGATAATCCTTGGCTCATCAGTAAATATAAAATGCTTTATCATAATAGTAATAGAATACATTAGCCACAAAAGTAAACCGGATATGGAAAACAATAGCTTGCGATTCTGCGCCAGCTCCCTAAATAGACTGATGCTCCTCTCATGAGAAATTAAGAATAATAGATCAACACATTTCATAGTGATTAAAAAATAATATTTTAAAAATTCCGAACAACAAACTACACGGTTTGCATTCACAATCACTCTCTCATCTGTGCTAATGCACCTCCCATTGTCCTAAATGAGGTCCATATGTACTGATGATAGACTTATTCTCTAATGAACAATTTAGACATGGGGGAAATACAAAGTCACACCAAGCAAACTAAAATAAATAAGGACGTTGTGTCAGTCACGTGGATAGTTTCATGTGTTGCACGGTATTTATTCGTGTTTCTTAGTGTTCATAGCTGAACGACCAGAAGAAGTGTTGGTCTAATCAAAAGCACGTTGGAAGAATCTATAGTTACACAAATCTAAGATTGAAGTAATCTGTTTCTAAGATGCAATGATTCTGTACATACAGCATACATAGTCCAGTTACTTAGCAAACATACCTCGTTATTAGATCTGGGCCGTTCGGTTTAGATGAAGTAACGCTGTATTTAAAACATTTTATTTCTGAAAAAGGTGTTACCCTATATCCAATCTCTTATATATAAAGTAAAGACGTTTTTTCCCCTGTATCTTCGCGTCAAATAGGAAAATAAACTCGGACTCAATAGGTTACTACAATCACTACACCATCAAGCTTATTTGCTCGAGCGTGTTCTTAGCAAACTCTACACTCTTACATCCACCTCGGGCAAATTACTACTTTCGTTCCTCCATCAGTCACTCTCCCCAAAACAGACACCATACAGGTAGTAGCAAGAACATGTCTCTCTAACATTTTACTCCTCCCACGCTACCAGTCTACACCGGGTACAACTACACACAGGATACTTTACACATTTTACACCTTATTATTTATGTTTCGTCCGTCTTCACATTACAACACAGTAACATACGTTGCACAGAAAATATAACAGACGCTCCCTTCAATACGTGTTGCTACGTCACTTCCGTTAAATACGCTTACGCAATCTCATACTCTCAGCCTCGAACAGCGTATACAGTTCACGAAACGCCTGCCACATTCACTACGCTTAAACAGTTATGCCGATTTCCCTTACCGATCTACGACTACTTCAGGTAATACGCCGTTCCTGTTCTGCTATTTACATTATACATCTAACATAAACAACATTACGTTTACCTTACTTAAAAACAAAAACTTCTACAGAATTTGAACCAACGGAATACGTTAAGAAAAAAAAACGGTTACAGCTTATCTGATTAACATTCCCTAATTCTTACTTCGCGCGGATTTTCCCCATTATTTTAATGGCTATTCATTTAAATTATACCTTAACATTTTAAAAATAACTATTCGCTATTCTGAGAAATGTTTAATTACTACAATAAAAAAACAATTATTACTTTTATAAATTATTACTAAATAAAATACAATAACAATTGCGTTTTCGGAAAAAGTTCCCTAACCGTTTAATACTTTGAGATAATAAACAAACCATAAACAAACCGAACTTTACGTTTTTCACATTATTTTACATAAACGACACCAATTACATAATAACAAATACATAACATTTCATCTCTAAAAAATAAAATTTTAAAAATTACGTTTTCCTTACTAAAACAAAACAAATAAATTTACTTCTACAGATTTTGACCCACCGTAATACTTTACGAAAAAAAAAAGACCAACGGATTACGTTAAGAAAAAAAACACGGTTACAGAATAGCCGAATGACAATCCTTAATTCTTGCTTCGCACGGATTCTTCCCATTCTTTTAATGTCTATTCATTTAAATGATAACTTTTCATTTCTAAAAATAACTGTTGACTATTTGGAGAAACTTTTAATTCGTACAATACAAAAAAACAAATATTATTTTTATAAATTATTAATAACTAAAATACAATAACAATTGCTTCTTTGTGAAAAGTTCCCTAACCGTTAAATACTTTGGGAAAATAAACAAAACATAAACAAACCGAATAGATACATTTTTCCTTAACGTTTTTATCATTATTACACTTAAAGGACACCGATTACATAATAACAAAAATGAAAAATGTCAACTATAAAAAATAATATAAAAAAATTACGTTTTTACTTACTAAAAAAAACCAAAAAAACTTTACTTCTACAGAATTTGACCCAACGTAATACGATCGAAAAAAAACGGTTATAAATTAGCCGAACGACATTCCATACTTCTTCCTTCGCACGTATTTTCCCATTCTTTTAATGGCTATTCATTTAAATGATGACTTTTTATTTTCAAAATAACTGTTCACTATTTTGATACAGTTTATTTCATACAATAAAAATAACTATTATTTTTATAAAGTATTAATGAATAAATTACACTAACAATTGCTTCCTTGTGAAAAGTTCCCTCAACGTTAAATACTTTGAGAAAATTACCAAAACATACACAAACAGAATATATACATTTTTTTTTAATCCAATGTTGGGGGGGGGGCAAATTGAAATCTCAGCGATTAATTAAAGATGCCTACAGAGCCCCATTACAATCACCCCACCCCCATTATCTTTGTATAGAAATTCCATGTTCGTTGGCTGAAAAGACAAATGGAAAATGAGCACCACTGAAACACACACATAATTAATGTAACCTGCAGAGCATTACAAATTGTATTCGGATGGTCGGGGGAAATAAAATGACGATTATATGATTATTTTCAATAAGGAAGCCTATTCGCTATTTTTTTAATTGACTGCGATTGAGTGACATGAGTCAAATGCCTAGCAGCGCGGTGTGGCGCGATTGATAGGTTGATGTGGTGGATCTGTTTTGAAAAGTAACAAAATATAAATAAACCGAAAAGTATTCGAGGGAGGGGGGCATAAAACACCGAATTGTACAATATATTTAAATCGACAGAAGACTCTGATTATTCATAATAATAAAGACTATTCTCTATTTTTAAATTACTGCGATTGAGTCACATGAGCCAAATGCCTGGTGGCGGACGATGGTGGCCGTGAAAAGTGCTGCCCGTTTTATGTTACGATTCACCTTCTGGCGAGCAAATGTATGGGCCGATTAGATATAACTCTTTCTCAAACACTAAATTAGATATTGTTCTTGCATTGCAAAGCATGCTTCACAGAGAAAATGTATACATCCAACAATTTCAGATGGCGATGGAGCATAATGGCGGTGCAACAAAAATTGAGATCCTCTGACATAGATTCAGTTATCAGTGCGGAAATTCCGGATCCAGTGGCAGATCCGCTTTTACATGATATCATTAGGCACCATATGATTCATGGACCATGTGGAAACATAAACAGATGTTCACTCTGTCTCAAAGATGGACACTGCAGTAAGAGATATCCCAGACACTTCTTGAGTGAAACTCAATCGGATACAAATGGCTACCCACAATATCAACGACTATCTCCTTTAGCTGGAGGTTTTGAGACGACAGTTACCCTACCTGGCAACATAACAGTTCCTGTAGACAACCGATGCGTTGAACCACATAATAAACTGCTTTGTAAGATTTTTGATTCACATATCAATGTTGAATATTGCAACAGCGTGAAATCAATAAAATACATTTGTAAATATGTAAATAAAGGTAGTGATCGAGCTATTTTCACAATTAAAAGTAATGCTCATGATGAAGTTAAGAGATACGATACGGGACGTTACATATCAACCAATGAAACCATTTGGAGAATACTTAACGTTCACATACATGTATATCATCCCCCAGTTATTCACCTATCAGTTCATCTAGAAAATGGACAGCGGATATACTTTACTGAAAGTACTGGGGCAGATAGAGTTGCAAATCCACCTTCAACCACTCTAACAGCTTTCTTCAAATTGTGTCAAACAGATCTTTTTGCATGTACACTTTTGTACTCAGAAGTTCCACTTTATTATACCTGAGACACAAAAACTAAGGTCTTCAAGCAACGATTACAGGGTAAGCCAGTTCCAGGCAATCCGTGCGTTAAAAAACAAAAGTTTTGGGCAGGGTATGCACCGTGCATCTAAATCAATTTCACTGCTTCTGTTTGAGACTGCTTCTACACAATGTTAGAGGTACACAGAGCTTTAATGACCTAAAAACGATCAATGGTCAAGTTATGACTACATTCAGGGATGCATGTAGTGCACCGGGACTACTTGCAGATGATAACCACTGGGATGCTACACTACAGGAAACATCTATATCTGAATCTGCAGACAATTTGAGACATTTGTTTGCGATCATGTGCAGTGTCTCATCCAAAACGACTTTGGGATGCACACAAAGAAGCTTTTACTGAAGATTTCCTTCTTAGGAAACGCAATCAACGGCTTGAAGTTGATATAACACTTTCAGACGACATCTTCAATATGGCTTTAGTACATATAGAAGCTATGACTTATAGGATGAATGGTAAAACACTGACAAAATTGGGTCTTACCTCACCTAATTGATCTAATACACATCCGGTCATTACTGCATGGACGCGTGAAATTAGTTATCAAACTCATGAGCAAGCATCAATTGTTCGAGATGGTATCGCACAACTAAATAATGAGCAAATTCATATTGTAACCACTCTTCTTCCTGGTGTTAGGAAAGCTCACTCCACATTTAAGTTGCCGTTATCCTTAACAAAAGATGCTGATCCAATTTGTCAAATAGAAAGAGGATCAGATCCAGCTAAAGTTTGACAGAATTGTTCCTTGATCGTATGGGATGAATGTACAATGGCAGATAAACAAGCGTTCGAGGCTCTAGATAAAACATTGCGTGATCTCAAGAAACGTGATGTTGTTATGGGTGGCATAACACTTTTATTATCAGGTGACTTCCGACAAACGCTTCCTATTGTTCCACGTGGAAGTCCCGCTGACGAGCTTAATGCTTGCATTAAATTGTCATATTTGTGGAAGTACATTAAGTCTGTAACGTTATTTACAAACATGCGTGTTCATCTCAATAGTGACCCAATGGCTGGTGAGTTTGCCTCCCTACTCCTAAAAATAGGTGATGGAAAGCTTGCAACAACAAACAATGGCACGATTGTTATTACCCCAGGTATTGGCTCAATTGTTTCATCACTCACAGAACTTAGTAGCAAAGTTTATCCAAATATAGCCGAGAACTATGTGCATCCTGAATGGCTAACGGAGAGAGCAATTCTAGCTACTAAAAATGACATGGTATATGTTATCAATCAACAACTGGTTGATGAAATTCCAGGTGATGAACAAACTTTCACTTCTGTGGATTCTACTCTCGATGACGACCAGGCTGTACAATACCCTACAGAATTTTAAAATTCATTAGAATTGCTTGGTATGCCAACACACAAATTAAAGCTGAAAGCTGGATGCCCAATTATGTTACTCCGGAATCTTGATGTTCCAAGGCTATGTAATGGAACGAAACTGTGTGTTAAACGCATGAAACCTCATGTGATAGAAGCTGTAATACTAACTGGTGTGGCAAGGAGGAAACTGACATTCCTTCCCAGAATACCCATTATTCCGTCGGATTCTGCAATAGAATTTAAAAGGCTTCAGTTCCCAGTTAAATTGTGTTTTGCCATGACAATTAACATGTCCCAAGGACAATCATTGGCAGTGGTTGATCTAAACTTGACTTCACCTTGCTTTAGCCATGGGCGGTGTTATGTAGGATGTTCAAGGGTAGGCTCCTATTTTAATTACTTAAATTACTTCCAGTGAAATGATTTATTTTCTGAATCTATTCATTTAACTTAAAAATTAAAATCAGGCTGTTATATTTCCCCGGGCAACGCCGGGACACGGGTCCTGCTAGTCTAATATATAAAAGGAGATCGGTTGAACTTTCAATGTTAGACCAAAATATCAATGCATATTGCTAATCGAAATGTTTATTCTGAGTATCTTTTTTATATATATATTTCATTAATTTGCTAAGCTTTAGTTTCTTTCTGATAATAATTACACCGGCTAGGAATAAGATCAAAATTGAGACATTCTTCTTACTGATCCCCAAAAAAGTGTGATCTTGAGCTCTACATATAAAATAAAGCTTCGCAACATATCTATCTACATCGGCTATCTGCTGAACAGTTACATATTTTAAAAATAGACACTCTTTCTTTCTTACTATTTATGTATACCGTATTATAAGGTAACTTATGTTTCTAATTTCTACTATTTTGATACTGATTTTAAGAATACAAGGTGTGTTGCATTGTTCATAAATAAGAAATTATTGTTGTCACCTTGAAATACTAAAATTTAGATATGTGTGTTTTCATATTACACATATGAAACGATTTCTTCACTAATTACAAAAGGATGCGTCTTTTTCAATAAAAATACTCTCTCATCGTGCAGTTCTTTAACAATTATTTTCATATAATTACAACGTTTTTTGGTTGTCATTATTTTACGATTCACTTTAATTTCTTCACATTTGTGTTGTAACCCGACGCTTAAAGTACAATTTTACTGATAGACGATACCATAAAATGTCTTATTTACTATTCTCCAAGTAAGTGTTATATTTTTACTTAATAAATATTAAAAGTGTTGTATTCTAATTACCAAAATTAATTAATTAACAATAATGATATTCAGAAAATACTCCTACATCATGTACAGTCTACGATTATTTTATATATCATATTTTGTGTATCTCCTTATGCGTGGGGCTTAAAGTACACTTTAACTGATCCACGTTCACATTAGATATTTTATTTACTAGTGGTCACCTAACCCTATTATTTTTCTTTAATTATAACGTTTGCTTTTCTAATTACATAACTACTTGTTGAGGGGTGATTATTAAAAATAATAATATTCAGAAAATACTGCCTACAATAAAAGAAATTTAGCATATGTTCTACTTTTTCATGTCTTTGCTGTTCAGTTTTTTTATGTACGTTGACAGTGTTTGGCCGAACGAGTACTGCTTATGATCCGTTTAACGATACAAGTGCATCTATTTTTATTTATTTTTGTCCGTAAGCGTATGTTTTTTATTAATAAATATAAAACGTTTTTTTTTTCATATCCAGACAATTCTTGTATTGAAAACAGGATTATTTAAAATAATAATATTAAGAGAAACACGCTGTCTACATTATTTATATACCTTCCTTTCATAAAACTGAGCTTAACGAAATGAAACGCATACTGATTAAAATGTTACATCTGCACACATTTACTAATAATATTTATTTATTTCGGATGTTCAAATAATGCTTAAAATATAATTTATTTTTGGGGCAGGTTCATAATACCGACGCGTGCTGTAACCGTGTATATGGCGAGTACTTACTTGCACATTGAAATACAGAATTAAGTCAGCAGCAATTAAAAATGCCAAGTTTTTTCACAACAGTTCTATATTAATGTATTATTTTTCGTAATAACATGTTTTTAAAAAGAGCAGAAAACCGCACAAAATATTTACAAGTGTAATTATAATAACATCTATTAGTTGACATGGTTTTATGTTTTCTATAAAGTTATATTTATTTGTAAATTATGACGAAATAAGTAACGCTTAGTCGGAAACATATTTTTAATTCAAACGAAAGCAAATATATATTTTAATACAATCATATATATATATATATATATATATATATATATATACATATATAGATATATGTATATATATATATTTATATATATATATATAAACAAGAAATAAAAAGAAAATTTGTTAATTGATCCCTCCCTCTCTCTCTCTTTCTCTCTTTCTTCACATACACACATATATATATATATATATATATATATATATATATATATATGTATATATACATATATATATATATATATATATATATATATATATATATATATATATATATATATATATATATAAGTAGACTGTTTTTGTCTAGTAACGTTGACGATGGTAAGAAAATCACCAAATGTACTCTCCTCACTTCACCTCACAACCAACAGCAATTCCTAATGCGTGTTTCACGAAAAAAAATGATTACATTTTGATTTTTAACAATACACATGAAAATTAGTCCGATATGCTTACCTCTCACAAACACATCTTCGAAGATACGTTTGCTAAAATTATCCCACTGTATAGAATTAGTCCTGACACTCACCCACTCGACATCATGAGCTTCGTGTATAGAGGAGAAATATATCACCGCTCCGCTCGATCAATGATTCTGAAATGTTTATTCTGTAATTCTGGATGCATGTTATTTATACGTTATTCAATAAACGCATCCTCTTTAAACGAACATATTCGCAAACAACCATGCTGGCAGGCAAGTACATTTTTGTAAAATGGAAGTTTGAATTCATTTTTATGATTTTCGCTGATACATTTTTAAATAGACTTCTTTTCTGAAGACATTACTCACACCTTTAGTATTTAATCATGCCTTATCAATAGAATAAGTTTTACTTACTTTAAAACCATTCATGGGTTACTTTTTTACGTTAAAAGGAAAACAAGACATTGCAAATACCATTCATTTTCTCATATAATTGTTGACTAATATGTATAAACCTAGGGATTCACGTATTTTAAAACTTCCTTCCATATTATTTGTCAACAAAACGATAATATGACAGTTTAACAAACAACAATGTAGTTGCACTTTTTATCGCCGCCTTTCGCCGCTATTAGAACAATAAACTATATTAGCACGTGACTGATTTTTTTTTTAAATCAATCGCAACTATTAAAAACAAATCGGGAATATTTCTCTTGAACTCGGAAATCTGGACGGAATTTCGATGGGGGAAGCATGCCTTCATTGCGTCAGCAATGACTCGAGGAAATCTTCAGTATATCAGATGTCTTTGTATCGCTCGTACCGAAGATAGAACTTTGAACGTTAAGATGACTATCATTTACAGCTCAATATTACTTAGTAATATATCCATTGCGCCACAGGTCCTTGTGGAAAATTCTAGTATGCATTTTGGAACCTTTAACTTATTCTTGTTTATAATGTGTTGTTTACTACATTTTACTATATATCAACATTTTTATTACTATATATCACGATATATAATCAGTCAAATACCTCTCTATCGTATGTCAAGAATTCAGTTTACTTGTTGGAAAAAATCAACAAGGCTCCAATTCATTTCAACCAAATGGTGAGTCTAGAGGTAGTGAGTCTGTACACGAAAGTAACAACTGATGAGACTCTGATGGTGGTACGGGATAAGTTGACTTCACTGAAGGAACGTACTTGTATCCCAATTGAAAATCTAATGGAGATGTTGACATTCTTTGTAAAAACTACATACTTCGTCATGGCATCTGATATATACCGGTAGTAATAACGTCTAGTAAGGGGATCACGATTGGCCTCAAAAGGATGATGTTCAAACATTGCTAGACCATGTGAACTATATCCGTCCATCTATACATTCCACAATAAAAAAGGAACATAGTAACAAATTATCCTTTGTAGATGTGCTGATAGCTCGAACTGATCAGGGATTTAGATCATTGGTATATCGACAGCCAACATTCATTGAATAGTATCTAAATTCCAACTCCCACCATCCATGTAATGTAAAAAGAGGAATCCTCCACTGTCTACAACATCGAGCAATAACAATATGTAGTAATAGAAATGAATATCAAGAGGAGATGGACAGATTTAGAGAAATCCTCCACCGAAACATCTATCCAGACAGCCTGGCATTAGCTCCAAATAATCTAGACCAAACACACAAGGACACCGCCCGAAGACTCACCACGGTGTGCATACCATATAAGAAGGGCTTGTCAGAAATAAAACTCCAAAGAATATAGAATCAATATGAAATCAGGAAAGTATTAAGGATGGACTCAACTTTCCGAAAACATCTTGTAAGAGTCAAACGCCCTACGGAAAAAATGTATGACTACGAACTGTGTGTATGCGATCACCTGTAAATCTGAGAAAATATATAAAGGTGAGACATGTCGTCAAATAAAAGTAAGGCTAGAAGAATACCGGAAATATCTAATACGTGGAGATATCGAAACGTCGGGTATAGCTGATCACATATGAAGAGAAAAGGGAAACCATCTACTTTTACGAGACGAAGTAAAACTTATAGATATATAAGAACCGCGGAGAGTAATACGACTACAAGAAATAGTGCATATATTGGGCAAAATTGATTAACTAAGCAGCCATATTATAGAATGTAATACAATATGGAACAGTTAATTATGAAATAATAGATAAGGTTATAATATATATCTATATCTATATCTATATCTATATATATATATATATATATATATATATATATATATATATATATATATATATATATATAGAATGCCCCATCTTCAGCAAAAATGGCCAGATAAGAAAAATTTAAAAGAAGAGAATATATTTGGATGAGACTTGAGTCCAATTGCAGTTTATTTCTTAGTTCCTCGATGCGGTAACTGAAAGGTCTGATGGCACTGATTTTTCTCTCAAACAGAGTCTTATATTGAGGATAAAATGTGCAGTCGTAGGCAGGATTTTATGGACATGATAATAATTTGGTCACATATTGAAGTGCCAATCTTTCTCGCCTTAGATGTAAAGGTCCTTCAATTCGCTTCAATATATAAACTTTCCACTGGAGACAGGCGAAATGCCCCAATGCAAATCTTAGTTCCTGCTGATGGATAGTTTCCAATTGCTTCAGGTATGATGGTCTTACTTCACCGTAAATAAAACTTCCATAATCAAGTTTCGATCTCACAATTGTTCGGTCCAGTTTGAGTAAAGATTTCTTGTCCGCTCCCCAGTTCGTGTGAGCTATCACTCTCAGTAGGTTAATGGTCTTGTTGCATTTTTGCCGGAGAGATTTTATATGAGGGATACACGACAATTTTTTATCAAAAATTATTCCAAGGAACTTATATTCGTCTGCCATTTGTATCTCTTTGCCACCCAGTTTAAGGCATGGATCGTAATGCCTTTTGTGCAAATTGCAAAAATGGACACACCTCGACTTCAATTCCGAGCATCTGGAACCGTTTTCTTCAGTCCATTTGTTGATTTCATTTAGAGCGAGTTGCAACTTACGTTCTACCAGATGCATATGTTTTGCTCGGCAGCAAATAAAAAAGTGAGCCTTTGACTGCAGTGTCAAGGTTTTTAACGATATTATTTATCTTAACATTAAAGAGTGTCACTGATAGGATACTTCCTTGGGGTACGCCATTCTCCTGCTCTTTTACGGCGGAGAGTATAGTTTCGACTCTCACTCGGAAATTTCGATTTGCCAAGAAATTTAATATGAAGAGGACCATTCTGTCTCTTAATCAAAGTTCACGAAAGTATTTCAATATACCGTACTTCCAGGTGGTGTCGTACGCTTTCTCTATATCAAAGAAGATAGCAATCAGGTGTTCCTTTTTGATGAAAGCTTCTCTGATAAAAGTTTCCTATCTGATCAAATGGTCAGTAGTACTTCTTTTTTTTCTGAAACCAGATTGTAGGTCTGACATCAGATGATTTGTTTCGAGGTACCATGTCAATCTCTCATTTATCATTATGTCCATTACTTTACAGAGACAACTAGTTAAGGCAATTGGTTGATAGCCTGAAGGCGTATCAGAATTTTCCCCGTCTTGTGTATGGGAATCACTGTGGCTTGTCTCCAGTGATCTGGCATGTTTGCGCTCATCCACACCTCGTTATAAATTTCTAGAAGGTATCTGGTGGTAACCTGTGGTCATTTTTTGAGAAATTCATAGCATACATCGTCTAGACCGACCGCTGTATTGTGCGTTTTAGCTAATGATTCACTGAGCTCCGATCCCGTTAAGGGTCGATTATAACTTTGAGTATTTTTGGAACTGAAATTTAGTATTTTCTTTTCTTCAGTTTTTTTAATTCTTTAAAATGTCTCAGTCTGATCCTTGGAGCCAGAAATTTCCGCAAAGTTGTTTGCCAAGGCGTTAGAAATCTCTTTCTTATCTGTGATCCTTAGATTATTTGAGATCAGCTGTTTAATTGGCATACTTCTATTCTTCCCAGCTATCTTTCTCAACATGGTTCATATCGTTTTAGCTTTCGTGTTATAATTTATTTTATATATATATATATATATATATATATATATATATATATATATTGCTTCCATGAATTTCTTTTGGACTCTTTAATCGTCCACCGATCTCTGGTTCTTTTTATTTTAAACGAGTCTTAATTCTCATGATTGGGATTAGACCTGAACCTTCTCAGGCAGAACGGCGGGCCCGGACAGCCTTCTTACATTCTTTATTAAACCAATGTTTCTGTTTACTGTGATTTGCAGATGACTTTGGTACACATTCCTCGGCTATTTCTACCAGTGTCTCTGTAAAGTAGCTGGCGTGATCTGTTTCATTGACATTCGTATCGGCTGTTAATTTATTCGCATTCTTCTTGGAATATCTTCCAGTCTGCTTTCTGCAGATTCTATCGTGGTAGTCTATCTTCCAATTGAGGACCTGTACTTTTCAGAATAATTGGAAAGTGGTCGCTACCACATGTCTCATCAAGTACTTTCCATGTGTAATCCATGAATATTGTTGGATCACACAGTCAAATCCAGTGCTGAATATGTTCCCGTTGCTTGGTGTAGATACGTGTTGGTTTTATTATTGTATAGGCAAAGGTTATTCTGATCTATAATTTTTCACACAATCTGGCCTTTTTTATTTGTGATTTTACTGCCCACATTTCATTGTGACTATTAAAATCACCCAGCAGTATCATTGGTTTAGGTAGTTGTTTTATTAAATCATTCAGCTTGGATTCGACTATGTTCTCACCTGGTGGCAGATAAATGGAACAAGTTGTGATGGTCTTATGTAATGTCACTGATACAGCAACCGCCTGCATGTCTGTGTCAAGCAGCACCTGACTCTGCAGAACTGTATTCTTTACAACTATAGTTGCGCCACCAGAGGCTCGATCAGCTTCTTCCTTTATATAGCTGTATATAGTGTAGTTTTTAAAATTTTAAAGTCACTATCTTTCCTGAGGAATGTTTCCTGTAGGCTAACTACTGCTGGTCACATTCTCATAAGGAGAACCAGCTCCTCATGATTTCCTTTGATTCCTCTTAAATTCCATTGGATTACTTTTCTCCCATAGTTTAGATTTTGATTGGGGGTGCTTTTTGTTTGGTTTGTTTCTTTTTTTCAGTGTTTTCGTTCTCTGTCGCCATCATGTCCAGTGCCTCAAATCGGTTGTGTGTCAAGTTGACTCTGATTTCTGGTTTTTGCTTCCGAGGTGATTTTTCTTTATTTTCCGGTTCAGGATTTTACCTGGATACTTTTTATTTGGATCTTTTCTGATCCCTTTCTCTTTCACAGTAAGTTCAGTTGTCTCATCTGTTTTGGTTTGTGGTAGTGCATCTTGAATGGGGCATCCGGTGGAGTAAAAGGTACATTCCAAATGTGTTCCTCACTTGGTTCCACCTGTTGCTTTTGAACTGCAACCGGTTGAGTAGATGGTAAATTGAAAATGTTTTCCTCTCTGGGTTCCACCTGTTGCTTTTGAACTTTGACTTTTGGTTCCTATTACTCTTTGCTGATTGCATTTTGGAAAGCTGGTCAGTCTCCCAGTCCAAGCTGAAGTAACCTTTCTATTAGCTTTTGCTATTTACTCTCCTCTTTATTCACCACTGGGGATACAGCCTGATAATACGTTTTTCCTCTGTGGACATCAACCCCCTTACTTGCTTCTTGAAAGGAAATGTTTCTTGTATATTTCACAGTCAGTAGTTCTTTCTCTCTCTTCCATTTCTCACAGATTTTTGAATAAACTGGGTGGTCACCACAACAGTTTGCACATGTGTGATTCCCTTTACACTCATCCATATAATGGCCAGGGTCTCTTTCCCCACATTTTCCACATGTCTGTCTTCCATTACAGTTAGTTTCGTGGTTTTCATACTTCTGGCTTTGTAACACCGAAGAGGATTTGGAATATATTCCTCAACTTTTTCAATAGTATACCCTATCTTTATTTTTTGTGGTATCGTTGGCATATCAAATGCTATCACATAGGTGTTGGGTTGTATCAATTTATTTTCTCTTAATATAGAGATTCGTTTTACTTCAATTTCTCTATTGGGATTTCAGTTCTTCTTTAATTTCGTCTAAATTACATAAGAAGAGGTCCTTGCTCCTTATCACTCCTTTCGAAATATTTAAATATTGCTGTGGATAAGATTTGATTTTTTTGTGATGAAACATTCTCATGTCCAGCAGAAAATCAGCATGTCTTTTCTTTTCCACTTCGACCACCAGGATGTTTCTATTGGCCAGTTTCTTTTACGGTTTTAGGCGCCATATAAGCTTAAATTATTTTTTCAATGACAAAGGGAGATAATGTTGTTAGCTTAGGTTCTTCTAAAGCTTACAATACAATGAATCGTGAGAATTTATTTTGGTCGCTTTTTTCTTCCTCTCGTTCAGAACTTGTGTTTCTATGAACTCTTTTTGTGGTTCTGTTAGGGGGCATACATTGCTAGTTTTTTTATTCACCATTCCTGCTCCTCACCCACCACGGAGCCTACTATGGGAATTGCCAAGGAGGAAACCCAATCGCCTTGACAAGACAAGGCTACAAGGATGGTATACTGAACCTGATCGTGATTACAAGCACCCGTGTTCCATCGATTTCTCTACCCACTTATAGCGAAACGTCCGGGGCACGCAGCCATGTTGTGTCCATGTATCTCACAAGTTGATTGGCCCTTGCCATCGCCTTCTAGCACTTATAAACTGTAGTGGGTATTGATAAATATGCAGCTGATCAATTTTAATATTCTAAACGATCGGGGAAACTGATAGAATAAGTGCTAGGGCAAGACGTAACTAGCTGATTGATTGGATCGGGCCTCTCCGACCTCCGGTCTAGTCGAAGTAAGGGCCGAAGTAGACTGTTGAAAGTCACGTGACCATTTATGCAACCAGGCCACGGACCGCTCAGCCACCAGGATCCCGTCCTAAGACATCACGGGTCGCCACCCACAACCAACAAGTAGCCTCGTTTTTTTTGGGAGGGGGGGGGTTACCCCTCTGCATGGGGTTGCAGTCGGCGAATTCGCGGCCCCGTCGACAGGACATTCCGCGGCGATGAGACGCGGGAGCCACTGTGTAGCTTAATTGCCATAAATATATGTTCATAACTAATAACCTAGCTCTACTTACTTATCCAGCACTGTTTAAGTAAATACTGGAAATTGATAGATAAAAAATGATATCTTCTTATAACATTACATGTGGATACATTAATAATAATAATATGTATATACATATATATATACATATATATACATATATATATATATATATTTCTATATATATATATATATATTGTATAAGGAATGATATATACATATATGATAGGTTAAGATAGATGTGGGCACACCTTAAACAATTATTTCAATCGTAAGCCTGAAAAAAAACGAGCATGATAATTACAACGGAAGTCTGATAGACTCTCTACCGGATGGATAGATCATCTTAAATAGATCACTACCTGCATGGACAAACTACAGAAGTACATATATTCTTAAGATGCATCTATTCGAGAGATGCGTCCAGCAATGAATATGCTATTTAAAACTCAATGGTGATATATTCTACTGTGTCACTATATGAACTCTTCCCGACACTAGGTTATTAGAAGTGTTCGGAAATAATACAGCGTTTCGTCAATTTAATTATTTTTTTATATAATGTTTTTGTATTTAACCATTTCACATGCTTTTATTTATGTTGTTGTTTCTGCCACGTGTGTTATTCATTTCCTCATACTTCTAACTCCCTCCTTTTTCTTGCTTCCACTTAAACCCAATTTCCTCTCATGCATCAGACCGAATACTCGCTTCCATCTCGATTACTGCCTTACGTCACCACACCTTTCTCACCTCATGTACTCAACTCACTACATACAGCATCTATTTCGCCCCTTTTCTTTTTTCTCACCTCGCTGTTTATTCACAGTTCCACTGTATACAAATTCGAGTTCTGTTTTATAAAGCTTATTTTTTCCAAATGAAAATGGTCAATCGAATTCATCGAAATATGTTCGTCCAGCTTTAATGATGTGCTTGAGTATTTATGCCTACTCGCATAGTCCCTTACGTATCACCTATTCCATAGACTAATTTTCTGTATGTCCATATATATATATATATATATATATATATATATGTATATATATATATATATATATATATATATACTAATTCAGGTATGTCCGATAATTATGCATACATACAAACATCTATATATACATTAAAATTTAAATTAATTAGACACATCGTTTTGAGTTAACTGTAAAGATTTCACATCAACTTTAAACGCTATGACAGCTCGATATTTTATCGTACACTGAGATAGAGCTGAGTAATTCATGCACCTAGATATGATTAGTTCATCGAATTATAGAATGTAATCATATATCATATCAAAATAAGACATACCGAAGAGGATCCTCTAAAAATCAATTAGAAGACAGTAACATGATAAGAACGGACATTCTTGAAAGTGCCAATTAATCTCGCATGTTCATGATTAAAAGGCGACGTAAAGCTTAAGCGTTACATATCAACGGACTTCCCGACGGACATCATGGTGGTATGAAAGTGCGTCGAGACATCTGAAAATGTTATTTTAAACTTGAGCCTGACGGACCAACGAACATGATAACTTACGTTTGATAGACGCTCCGACATATCATCATATTGCGATGACTTGACGTATGAAACACCTAAAAACATATATTTTCAATGTGTTTCCATTCAAGCTGCGCGTTTTACAATGAAACTGCTAATTGAAACTTAATGGTTATCTACTTATAAACCGACTGATATATCGATTGACGAAAGTGCAGAGCCTTTTATGGGCGCATCTAAACATTCCTATATTCAAAACATAAGCGTGACAGACCAATGAATATGTTACTTCAAACTTAAACCTGAAAAACTACCCGATGATAATCGAACTCTTCTAAAAATATTTCCGGATTAAACCACTGTATACAATACGATGTGTACAGAATAGTTAACACTTGATTACCATTAAATTAAAAAAGAAAAACACATTATTTATATCAAACGTATTAGATTAAAATGATATATCTAACTCGCCCAGTTTTAAAATGTATTCCACGTTTTAGTTCATACTTTTTCTTCTTTATGAATCATTTTTCTCGACAAGCGACATTTAATTGCTGCCAACAACGGTAAGCATGGCGCCCATTAAGTGTACTTTCGTTGTTGAGAAAAAGTGTATTCTAATGCGTTTGATATAGATATGTTGTTTTATTTTAGTTTGCCAGTTATAAAGTGTTAACTATTCCGTATATTTACCCATGTGTAGACATTCATAATAATACACATATGATTGATTGCTATGCATGTTATGCCAATCCCATCTGTATGCAATCTCTTTTTAGAACCATCACCTAAAGAACCGCGGGCCAGACGTTCGTGCCTCTGGAAGTCAGTCAACCAGCATTACCTGCAGATCGATACCGCTGGCCAATCAACACACGCATTCACCGACCACCGATACTCGAAAAGTGCAACCAGGTGTGTGGCAGAATGTTCGCTAAGAGAACCACAGAACACACCAGGTGGCGTCAATAAGATGGCGCACATAGCCCATGGACCTCAAAAAGCAAGGGTGGATTATTTTCATTGGTTCTCCGCTTGTCTGCTGCGCGTTGATGCTTTCTACTGCGATGTAAGCAACTGTCAAAAGTGTTGGACTCTAACTGAGCATGTTTGAAACAGAATCAATCGACTTAAGTTCATCGTGGGAGTGGTGCTTTTCACGTGGATGAAGCAGTGGAGTAAAATAGGCAAAAGCTTCATAAACTAATCCGACTCTTTCAAGAATGTATATTTATATAAAACTAGTCAAGCTACCCAGCGTTGCTGTGTGAATTATATAATCAACTACGCGACTCATTATATTTGGGAAAAAATTGGTGCGTTGTATAACGTTGCTAATCTTTTTTCTACATGTTACTCTTTTTCTCGTAGTTTTCTCCACCTTTTTATTCTTTATTTACGTCATATATTTATTTACGATATCCTCTTACTCCCCTTTTTCCACGGTGCTTTTTGGGTAGTAAAAAATCACTCGTTAGTTACGTTTATTCCCAGGTACAGTCTGATGCGTAGTTGTTGTAACTGCCACGGTTCCATTTATGGGTTAAATAAAATGTCCTGGGTATGACTCTTGGGCAATACATTCGTCTATACCCGACACTGTGACCCCAAATACATATTTCCGGGTCCCTTGTCCCTTTTTGTATGTCTACGTTATGTTCAAATTTTCCCAACTATTAAAACCTTGTCTTTCTGTCTTTCTGTTTGTTTGTATGTCTGCCTGTCCGTCTCTATCTCTCTGTCCCTCTCAATTTCTTTCTCTCTCTCTCATTCTCTCAGCATCTTACTGTCTGGGGTATGACCTTATATTGCATCCGGTAGTAAGTCTTAATTTTGGAGATATGAACAGTGTGGAATAACTTCGATATTATCATAACTTACTTATAATAGGAGATGGGAATCACTTGTTAGTTATCATTACTCACAGGTACATTCAGACCCAGCGTAGTAGTTTAATATAATTTATCAATAATAGATCATGTATTTACAAAATATACACATAAAAAAACAAAAAAAAATCAAATAATCGTTATACAATATTTAATCTGTTAACAATGTTTATGCGTAAGCATTGAATAGTTTTCTAAAATTACACTAAAATGAGTTGATATTCCGTAAACCACAGTGATTAAACAACTCCGTTATATTACATATCGTTAACGGGTAATTCAACAAGTATTCTTAAACGCATTATGTGAGGAAAGGATGATACTATCGTGCAATTCTGCGTGTCGTGAATGTCTCCACTAGTCGAATCTAATTATCCTGGCAGGGCGGACAATAGCCTACTTTTTGATAGTCACATTCCCATTCGGAGCAGACCTTGTCAATTTTCTTGTAGCCACGCTTTATCTAAAATGCTTAAACGTTTGTATTGGACACGCCGTCTGGATGAGAGAGTAATTTGTCCATATGTAATTATTATTTTTTTACAGAGTAAGATAAAATACAGGTGGCCAGTTATCTTCAAAATGTGCACTGAAATAAAATGTTTGCTGAAAAAAATTAAAAAGGGCATCGTCTCGTGTTTTTTAAAAAAAATAAAACTGTAATGTTTTCCTTCCCTCCATTTTATAAATCGATACGTTGTGTACCGGTCACGACGATAGAAAGCGCGTATTATTCCCGTACTGATTTAATGAAAACGATTCTTTTTCTCGCTACAAAAATAGAAAGAGCAACCACCAACAGAAGGTTCCAAGGACGGACTTCTACCTACAAGCTGTGGATGAAGTATTCGTGAGAGAATTAAGTATAGGTTCACCATCAAAAAGGTGCGAAAATAAAAGAAGTGTATATGTCACAAAGAATCGGCACAAAAAAAGAAATTGCCCTAACGAAATAGGAACATCTAGCAAGGGATTGAACACCGCCTACATCTTTGCCTTCATAGTTTTCTAATTTCTCCAACGCAGACATGAGTATATATTCTGAGAGCAAAAAATAATTAACTATACGTTTATAACGTATAGTTAATTATTTTTCTTTTCTCTCACAGAGATTCACCTTTAAATAAGGAGAAATAACTACAAAATAAACGATGATAAATAGTCAAAAATCATTTAAACACTAAATGCATGAAAACATAGTAAAAATAAGATTAGTGTTCCTGTATAAGGCCAGCATGAGAAAATCACGGACATTTCTTCGCAACGGTTTTCGAAGATAATTGGTGATCACACAGAAATGCCACCAACGGAATCGTTAATAAAAGTAATACTTATTTTTTGCAATCAAATTATATTTAGTGTAAATAAGCACTAGTCTAATCATGACTTGTCGACTAAGTTTCAATTAAGAATGTCCAACACTTAGTTCTTACGCCGCTCATTGATATATGGGGTCACTTTTATAATCGTCTCGTCAGTAGGAGGCGTGATCCTTAACAGGCTTTACCCTCATTAAATCTTAAATTCCCAGTTTTTTATATGCGTATTTATAGCAATGATAATGTCTATCAAAACCATCCCAATATTATTCCAGATCTGAAAATGTCCATCATAGCCCAAATGAAGGCAGTGTCATAATAGCTATGTGTCAAGATTATTTATAATTTTTTGCACGTCATATCTAGGTAACTTGATCATTGTACGGCGAGAATCCAAAGATAATTGGATATGTATGATTTAACTTGGTGAACAAGTCACCCATATGTTAAAGTTTATTTATATCAAATACGGTTAGATATGAGCAAGGAGTGTCAATCTTATTACCGATTCCATGAGTGGCATTTGGTGGAATAGAGTCACTGTGTATGTTGTTAGAAAATATTTTTTTCTTAAACTTGTGTCCACGCCATTCATACACCATCAGAAAAACCAGTGTTCAGCATAATGATGGACGAACAATAGAATGATAAATATATTTGGGTCATACTGAAAATTCGTCTGACTTTTTTGTATCCGAGCCAACTGACGAAAAAGCCGGCTTCTCTGCCAATTAACTTGTGATTTGCAACTCAATAGTTATGACAATGATGACAGAAATAATATTAAGACTTTTATGAATATTAAAACGAGCGAAGGAAAAGCGTTGGCTATTGCCAATTTTAAAACAATGACAGCGTTCGGTAGGGCGAATTACAAGTTTATGGATAAAAGATAAATAATATTGTCTTATAAAACAAGATAAACAGAAGATTATGATTATATACATTTAGAGTAGAAGTAATAATCAGTAAATATTTACTTTTCTTTGTTAATTTAGCGCGCACTTAGTTTATTGCTAATTCGGGCTTATATTCGAATACTTACAAAAGGTTAATAATACTTGGGAACTTGTTGGTACATGTATAATTACATTTTTGTATAGAGGCTTACACATGTATTAAAATGGTTACCAAGCGTTGTCCGGAAGAATGGAATAGCATTACATGTAACATTATTGTAAGGAGGTTTTTACAAAAAGAATACCAGCAATATGTACATTCTGTCTCGAAATGCAAATAACAATATAATGCGTTTCTGTAAAATATGAATGGGAAAGTTATTTTAAAAATTAGAATCTGTAATCTTTCTATTCATTTCAACTCAACGCGTTCATCGTAAAACAATTCAGAAACAGTTATAATTCTCAAATAATACTTGATTTTTATTCAAAGCGATAAGGCTTCTATAACGTGTACCACCTAAGATATTTTATCAAATCTTTCAGTAACAACTTGAACAACGCAATCCATATTATACTTTATTTTGCTAAACATTTTACACCGTGTTTTTACTAATGGGTAATCACTTAGCAAACATAAAAGTAACTCAACGATGAGGATAAATAAAATGAATAGATCGACAGTTAACTGATGGTGTGATATAGTAGACGGAACCAATATGATAATTATAAAAGATCGAGATACAAGTATATATAATAAAGGTAACGTTAATTATACATACATAGTCGAACATTTTAAATGCACTGTCAATTTTGCTTAGCGAATATAACCCAACATAGTTACTTCTTGGTTTAACGTTCAGTTGAGTGCACTTAAAACTGCCTTTGGGTTAGAGGTAACCTGCTGTCAGCCGTTAACATTTTTCTGGGGTCAGATGATCTGAAGCAGCATAGAAACCCAGACGCTAACGAAAAACAGGTGTGCCGAATTATAAGAGAGCCTATAATAAACTACAGGTTACATCCTAGCTGAACACTAAGAGAGTTTTTTTTTGTTTAACAAAGTTCACCCCCCAAACACGGCAGATCGCCACTGTAGACGTAAGGGGCTACTGAAAAATAATGTGTAGGTTGGGTTGGGGTGATCCGAAGTTCGGAGCTGTGCAGCGAGATGTCTGTTTACATTAGTTTTAAATTTCTGCATGTCGGTACCTTCGGGGAAACAGGGAGCAGGGAGGGAGGTCCAGAATCAGGCAGCAGGATGAAAGAAACTATTGGAGTAGAGAACTCACAGTGAACGCATGAGATTTAGCTGATTGTTAGATTGGTCAGGTGTACTTACGTTGAGGGAGCACCATATCATCAAGTTCATCGGAGCACATTCTATTAGAGTAGTTGTAAAACAGGCACAAGTATGCAACATTGCGACGATGGGGCAGGGCCTTGGTGGATAGTGATGAACCTATTAAGTTGGCGAGTCTTTTTTTTTAGCTTGACTAAGTGGTAGAGACTAGTGGATGATATGCCAGCCCAGATGTGGCAACAATATCCCATACATGGGCTGAGCAGTATTATCCTAATATTAATATACGATTTCCAAGGAGTTTCAAACCTTAGTTTATTTCCATGAACAATCAAACCAGTTTGACCAGGTGGGCATTGTTAAAGTGAAAATGGGAGGATAGACAAATAATGTTGATGGAAAAGTTAGGAGCCAAAAAGGTCAAAGGAATTTGGGTGTTGTTCAATATATCTCCTATTTCTTTAGATGCAATAACATTTTGAATTGTGTTGCTTTTTTATAGAAATTCTTTCACACATGGCATGAACCCACTTGATTTAACGAACTAAAAAATACTACTTTAATGTTAAAAACTAGCTAAGGATAAGTGTAAGAGACATCGCTCATGAAATGTGAGATCAAAAGGGCAAAATAAGTGAAGCGAGAGTGGTGAAGCTGACGAAAGTAAATCCAAGCTTAACTTTCTACTCTCCTACAGCAAAACTTAAAGAGACGGGATGAAATGATTGAGCCCCAAAGTCGCAGTGGTGTAGGTGGACCAATGGAAACATATCTAAGCGAGAGTGGTGGAATTGAGCCTGGCAATACTAATTAGAATTAATATAATTCTCGAAAATTTCGATTTTTGTCAGATTTTAGAGACGAGTTAGGAACTGGTGTTGTCCGCCCGACGAGCAATTTTACATTCGGAGCAGTGAATGCTTTTCGCTGCAAACAGAAATAATTAATCACAGACTGTCAGTTTATTTCACGAGGCACCGTTTTAATTTAATACCCAGTCTAGAACTACAAGAAAGCCCAACACTTAATAAAGGAAGGGCTTTTATTCTTGTAACAACAAGTTTTTATATTAAGAATAACCTGTTATATTATTTGTTCTTTTCTTGGTTGAATATATTTATCATTTGATATCAAAAATACCATCTTGCAGACGTCAGTGGAAGCAATCTTGTTGAAACGTGGTTTACAGACAAGAGGTTTTTTTAAAAAGAAACTTTCCTTATGAAAATCCATTTTGATATTAGGTGCAATGAGGCATATCAAATGTGTTTAAAGTGGTAATATAGGGACAGGTTCCTGCAATAGAAGGTTTACAAGGAGTGACTAGAGATATGAGCTCAGTAAAGAACTCCCCATGGAAATAACAATAGAATAGAGAAACACTAGCAAGGCCCCACTAGATTGCAAAGTCGAATGTAAAATATATACAGGCAAGAAAGAGTGGTCTGAACGACACCTCCTCAGATGGGACAGTAGTACTATATTTTAGCACATATCTGAGACTTCAAGTAAGAGGATTCTGCCAGAAGCCATCTACTCCCTTGCGCAGTAGACTGCTCAAACTATTTATAAAACAACTTACAACAGATGGAATATACGTCTTCAATTTTTTACCTTGAGTGCAAGTCAGACTTAGGCGCTTATAATAACAATTACTCTTTTCAAGGTTCTAAACTTTCGTTGAGAAAGAAAATAACCTTTTTTTAAGAGGTGTACAATTTAAGAAACCATTCATCTAATTGAACTAATATTATTCAGATAACATCAGCCAAATTTTGATCAATATCCTAGTGTTTCAGAGTTCAATTCGATAACTTTTATAAAACTTGAATCCCTCAAAATGAGTTTTTATGGTTTCTGTAGTCATGATACTACTTGAACCAGTTACTATCTGTTGCGTTTCAAACTTTGACGTACATGACGAAAACCAAATGATTGTAGTCGTTACAGAAACATTAAAGTTCCCAAATTGTTTTCATACCTTGGTAGCTGAATGTTCTCTTTCTACATGTTCCATGTTATCTTTCCAGACTGAGGGCATGCTGACCTGACATCAAAACTCTTTATTTATACTTTCAAAAGGACTAAGACAAACGAGAAACTGATGGAAGGCAGACGGGGTTCATTCAACTTGATCTTCCTCCCAGACCACTGACTAGTGGAGAGATGCCCGTGAGGGAGATCGATAATCACTGTTTAACGATATTTTGTTTTTCAAAAAGATAGGAATGTTCTCTCTTTCCCTCTCTTGGTGAGTCATGCTAGGTCATATCCAGTTTTATTAATCTCCACAGTCTAACAAACCTGCATATTAGGTTTATCAAATTAAACTTCGCTGACCTTAAATGTTCTGTTATTATCTACAAATAATTTAGTATACTAGTCAATTTACTCCCCAATACATAGTATATTTCATACAGTTTTCGTCGATAATCGTAACATAACTTGAACAGTTCAAAACGTTGTGTACTTCAGTTCAGTTTTACTTATCCAATTTAATTAATTATTATAGTTATGTCATAGTTTCGTTGGTTAATCTATATATATCACTTTAACCACTTAGTCTTTTATAGTTTCCTTCTGTTACAATTATCAGACTTGAACCAGCATAGCAAGTGAATCTCGAGTCCAAATTTAACAACTTTATTTTATTTAACTCACAGTCACAGTTTCATCTGACTCATGATAGCATTGAAGAGTGAGAGTATTTGCGCCAGACACTGATGGTAAATTCAGGGCGTGTCGTACAAAATGGCAGAAGTTAATGGTCAGCCATTTTTTATTCGATTCTAATTAGAAGCAGAATTGTCAAGTTGAAGTTGACCGACCAGTTTCATCGTCTCGTCTACTGTTTTCGATTGATTCTTAGACAATTTCGCAAATACATAAAAAAACGTAGAAAAGGGATTGAGGAAAAGAATTAGACAAAAAGTATTAAAGAAGGAATAGAAAAAAAAAGCATTAATCAATAATAGAAATAAGACTTTAAAGAAATGAAGAAAAAAAAAGGAGAGGCAATTGAAAAAAAAAGAACAGGATGAAAAATAGGTTCGAATAAAGAACTGAATTACCGAGTCTAAAGGTTTATGTAGTGCTTCAAAACCTTTAATTCGTAATAATCGTAAAGGTCGTTCGATGTAAAATAGCTTTTTTATATTTACGAAAAACATCGACGTGCTGTGTATTTGTATAGCATACACACACTATTTGTGTGCCAAGTTACTGACCTCGCAACGGTGGTAGACTTAGACATACGGTCGGTTTTAACGTAGAGAACGTCCAGTTTCCTTTAAAGGCCGTACTCTGAATTTAAACATAAATTAAACCAGCTCCATTCGGAAGGATTTCTCCTTCACCGACCGGGACAGAAAATATGAATACTTGTATCAGAACATATACTACGCTTTTCTCATAGCCCAAAAGAAATTTAGTTTCGAAATACAATAACTATTATGCAACATTCCATTTCCCTATTTATTAGATCGGGGTTTGATAATGTGTATTGTTTAAATTATCCGGATTACTATTCTCATCTTATTTATCATGTTCTTAAAGTTGTGCCTGATGCAACCTTCGCATCTTTTCGAATTTGGAATGTCGAACTATGTAATCTGTACGGAAGTTAAAACTTGACACTGTATTTAATCAACAGCAGTAGATTGTCTTCGTTCCGTCAGCCTTGGCCAGGTAGAAAATTTAATAGTAGGTGTTGTTATTTATTTAGTCTGTAAGGCACCAACGCATGCAAATAGATATCTATACTAATATGAGATTATTATCTTTTTATATATGAATAAGTGTGTGGTATCTGTCTGTGTGTAAGTTCACTGACTATTTAAAGTCTATAAAATCTACGAATTTGAAAGTATATATTATTGTTATCTTGTCTGTTCAGATTTTGTAAGATATTAATAGTTATTATTTGTCCGTATGAATAGGTCTCTAAAGAAGAATGCAACATTGAGATATTGGCTTAATGCGGCATAGATTTGAGATTCCAAAATTATACACAGTAACTAATGTGATAAATGGCAATCTAAAATAATAAGAGCAAATAATATTTTAAATATATGTGTATAAATACCAGAGAAACAGTAAAAATTGAACTCCATGTTTTTTATTCAAATCTAAAGCTATTCGGGAATAAGATCGTGATTGTGAGTTTTGGGCCTGACAAAAATAAGTAGATAATCCACTGATTGTGTTTGTTTCTGAGATATTAATTCAAAGTAGACTTCTATAAACAAACAAAATTTGAAGGTAACAATTAGGTTTTGTTAAAAATGACATTTATCGGCTTATTACAACCCTTGCAAGAGGCAGGAATATAAAGTATTGAAAGAGAATGAGTCCCCACAGTTAGAATTTAGTTCAGCCACCATAGAGAAATCTGAGTGAATGGGAAGGCCAATAAAGGTATCAACAGTTATCCACGGGAATCGGGTTAACATTGGTATTATTGTTGAATATTTGGTTTATAATACGTTTGTATGTCGGAATCTGGCATAGTACAACAGCTCTTTTGTTGATCCAGCGAACGGCATCGCTTGCTAACAGGACGATATGTCGTTTCTCGATCCGGTCGACGTCGAGTGGTCTTGCCAGTCGGTCCCGGCTTCAATCTCTCCCTTTCGGCTGACACAGCAGGACACCCAACTCGGGAATTATATTTCCCTTTCTTCTTGCTGTCTCTTCTCTCGCTACTTCCAATGTCTGCACCCTAGCTGCTATTGTTAGCAGCTGACCCGTCGCCGCCACCACTCTCTGCAGACGCTTTGTCGTTGTCACAATTTCGTGCCGGCGGTTTCTCTCTGTAACTGAAATCAATCTACACATAACAAAATATAACAAGCCTTCTCTTTTAGTTCCAAGCCATTTATTTTCATTTATTAGCTTGTCGACACCGAAGCAAGTTCGTTGAAACAAAGAGAGAGAAGCTTACGCTAGTTTATTAACTAATTACTTAATCATTTGCAAGGGAAGGAAGAGGGGGACATCGTCTGGCTCTCATTTTTGGGGATCTGAATTTCCTTATCTTATTTAATCCCTACATGGCTACGGCGACTTGACTAGTCGGCTTCCCGTCAAGAACTCAAATCTCACTGCAGTTTTCTACCCGAGAAAAACTGTTACGTCACGAAATCTCGTGATCAACGCACAGGTGCGGCCCAACCCTCGATCCAAGGTCTCTTCATCTGTCACCGCGAATCGTGAGAAAACATCGCACCAAAGTTGCACGAGATTACTCCATTACAAATCGCGCAAGTTAAGCGATCTCTCTGTACGTCCATCATCACATGCGTCCCATTATATAACATTATCAACTGACCGAAATCGTGAAAGCTGATAGTAAATATTAATTGTTTACGATCGAGCCTACAGAAGTTAACAAGACGAGGTAAATTATCAATATCATCGGATGGCTATAGCGGAATTCTTTTCTCGCAAAAATGTTGGGTGGCATCTCCTAAATAAGAATAAGATAACATGTACAAATAATAAACAATGAGGTTGCAACAAACGTTAATTAACAAAAATGGATTGAAGGAAAGAGGTAAAACCATCAACATTTCTCCAGGCCGATATAACACCAGGCTAGTATGGGGCTATTTTCACATAAGCCAGGGATATTCTTATCTAAGCCGACATATTCCCCGCTGCGAGTGGAACACGTAGCCTATAGCAAACTTCTTAGATTTAGGCCCTGTAACAAAATCGCTACTCCGAAAACTGTCTACTGGCGAAGTGGACTGAAATTAATGCATCTCCATTACCAATTTTACATATGGTTTTATTTAATTTAAATTGTATCGCTGTTACTTATATAAACTTTTAGATTGGGGGGTTATATACGTGTTGGCACATTCCTTTTTAGATACCTTGTTTGCGCTAGACGGCCAATCTGATCAAGTCACAGTTCGAGGGCTTGCAGCCTTTCTTCATCAAATAACAACAGATTTAGCGAGTTATAAAAGCCGGGTTTAGCGCCAACATGCCATCAAGATATACCACGGACGAAAACCAGCTTCTAACGTTTTAAAAAGTTACAAAGGTGCTCAAAATTTAAGGTAAGTCCAACTATGATAACACAGACCTGTGGGTACTCAACACTTAAAAGTAACCATTTTTTCAAAGATTCTAGTATCAACAGTTTCATTTATGCATTCAAATTGTATGGCTTTACTTTAACTATTTTGACATGTTAGTTATTTTATAACACATTGTAAAGTTTTATTTTAAAAATACAACAATTGTATTGCAAATAACATTTCAGTTTGAAACTATTTTTTTCATAAAATTCATGCACCTAAGTAACGTAAAACTCTCTCGTAATATCAGAATTTATACTTTCGAAAAAAAAGTAATTTCAGATATCGTAAAAAAACAGAATACACGAATAATCTTATTTTAAAAGATATCATACTT
Source organism: Sepiola atlantica (assembly GCA_963556195.1). Taxonomy (NCBI): domain Eukaryota; kingdom Metazoa; phylum Mollusca; class Cephalopoda; order Sepiida; family Sepiolidae; genus Sepiola; species Sepiola atlantica. The sequence continues at coordinate 116,567,599 of OY744521.1, forward strand.
CCAACATGAGTGACATATTGTGTAGGTCAGCTGCTAGAGCACCGGGCGCTAAACATTGGTGTCATATTTCGAAGTCTGTTGAGTCTAGCCACATTAAAAAGCATGGTCGTCAACAGAATTTTTAACAAGTGTGTGTGTGGGGGGGGGGGGGAGAGTTTTGGGCGATATCCAAAAATACCATGTTTCCATTCAATCTGCGCGTTTAATGATGAAATTGATATCTCCATCTTTATAATGTGTAATGGCTTTACTGTATTGTCCGTGACATAAAAAATAACACACTCTTTTTCCCATTCCTTTTTTTAGTAAAGCCAAGTATATTCCAGGAAGAGGGGCATATGACCCCCCTTGCCCCCCCCCCCCCCCCGCTGGCGATGCCCATGCTAATAAGTCATAAACACGAGAAAACCCGTGTCTGTGAATCTCTCTTTCTTTTTATCTCTATATATATGTATATAACTATTATTTTTAGTATATACACATATAATAGTACAAGGTAATATAATATATTACGTATATATATACATATATATATATATTTATATATATATATATATATATATATATATATATATATATATTCAACAGTGCTCATGCCTGAGTAGAGATATACCAATTCAAATAATAGCTACAGATTAAGTTATATAACGACCGAAGTAGGCTAGAGTAAAAACTACTTAGATATAAAAGCATTTGCAAATGATACAGTAACGAATTAAGCCTGATGTTTTTCTTCGTGGATTACACAGGAACGTTTTTGTGTAGCTTACTTGACATAAATATATATATATATTCAAACGACTATGTATATACATATATTATCTTGACAGATTTCGCGATCGTATTATGGGAAATGTAATCCAGAGACAGTAGAAATTCTAATTAAAATAAAAACGTGACAGACGAAAATGCGATGTTAAGGAGTTGCTTGACAAACAGACAAGTATGTTATTTCAAACTTAATTGTGACAGGCCGATAAAAATGGTATTTGAAAATTACACGTTATAGACCGCCGGATATGTACAGTCAAACCTAGGTATGAGTGAAAGACGAAAATGCTATTTAACACTTCACCGTCAATGCCCGAGAAAAAATATTTCTTTTTCTTATGTGCACAGGGACGATAAACATCAAAATGAAGCGTGACATCGTGGCAGTTGTTTTTTTAAGCTCTTTTATATATTTTTGTGTTGGTTTAAAATATTCATATTACTAAAATTAGTAGCTAGTTTATAACCTGTTGACCTTTACATTTAGTTAAAAACTATAGTGGATTTTTAGATTGTTTATTAAAAAGATTCAAATACTAGTTTGAACTCATGTCTGCCAAACCGACGGAAGTAATATATCTTATTTAAGCATGACAGCCCAACGAACATTATATTTCAATCGTAACTGTGACAGACTGAAGATAAGCTATTTCAAATTTAGACCTGAGAAGCCGAGGTAAACTCTATACAACCAAAACTTGACTGACCAAACAAAATGCTATTTTAATACTTAAGGGAGACAGACCAAGCTTAATGCAGTTTCAAACGTATGCGTCACAGGTCGACTAGATTCAATTTAAAACTCAGCTGTGACTGAACGACGAATTTGTCGACAAAGCCTCTTATCGAAATATGGGGTGCATTTAAAATGGGGATTACACCAATTTCAGCGAAGAGAGAAAGAAAGACAAGTCGAGAGACAAAAAGAATGAACGCAAGAAAGTATTAGTTCGAAAAGAGAGAAGAACTGAGTAATTCCATAAAGAGAAAAATATGGAAATACTTGTTGGTCCAATATCGGAACCCATAAAGATTTGATTGACTAGAAACAGGAAAATATCAAAATTCTAGACATGGTTATTAGAATTCAGTGCCTTGTGCCAAGCAAAACCCGTGTGTATTGCGCATTGTCAAAGGTGAGATATTCAGTATCGTGATTTTCCACAAAATGCTGAGAAATATGAACTCTAGCCAAGGGAAAGGTGGAGTATTGTCCGATGGGTCTAGATCTATCGAGCGAGGGGGAGATCGGGATAACTAAATGTGGTCACGTCTCCGCGGTGAAAAAGCAGAGGAATTCTCGGAATTGATCTGATTCGAGTTGTCGCTTCTCGTTATCCTCACTGGATTTATTTGCCAGAAACGTACCGGTCTTACAATGATATCTTTGGTAAGTCTTCCATTTCTGTTTGTACTTTTTTTTTATCTGTCTCCACTCTCTCTCTCTCTCTCTCTCTCTCTCTCTCTATATATATATATATATATATATATATATATATATATATATATATTTCTCTCTCTCTCTCTTTCTGCGAGTCACGGCCTCAAACACTCTCCAACTTCTCCAACTTTCAGATTTCTTCTTGTTTTCCTTCCGCCAACAGAAGTTATGTTTATCTGGCGTTTATGGAAGTCGCGACAGTATAACATTAACCAACGGGGACTCTGAGATCGGCATGCCGTGTCCAGGTTCCGATATGACCGTTAGCCTACTTTTACTACTACTCCCAGAGAAAAAATGGGTGTTTTATTTCGAGTAAACATTGGCTAAATTAATAACACGATACCAAACTATTCCGATCCCTTAAAGAGGAGATAGTCTATGTTATATGTAGGTGTTCCATGTTTAGCTTTCGTCTACGCTGAACTTTTCTTACGCTAGTAACCTTTTATTTTTGAAAGTCTTTGAGCGTATTAAAGAGGACTTTTCTGCCATGTAGAAGGCAAGATGTCTAGGTCGAACTCAATACCAGCAAGAATGTTTTCAAGTTAAGCTAGAATTATTAAGTTACTTCCATTAATGTGCTTAGGAAAGGTGCAGAGTTTTATCTCGAGTGAATCGGATTATGGTGTATTTAAATTATTTCTGAGGAGAAATGAGAGAAATAGAGACAGAGCACTAAATGATTGGAGGCACAGAAATGAAAAATGAACTGATCTCACACTAAATAAACTGAACAAACTACACACAAAATAATTTTGGATATATGTTGCTAGCGCAAGTCTCTTCTATTAGTACGATTATAGCATGTGGTTTTAGACTCGTCTGATTCATTCCTTGTTTTCTTTGTTGTAGTTCGTTTTAATTCGCTGTTCAAGCACCTCTTGTAATACATCTTCCAATTTCAGTTGCTTGTTTCCAAGAACTATAGGCTGGAAAAAAGCTCTTCCTTCTGACTGTTTTTCTCCTAGCTGTAGCCTTAGTCTATTAAAACTTATATTTAATAGGAATCTCCTGTTTTTGCGTTAATCATCTTTCGTGTTTTACTCCTTACAGCAAGTTGCTTTCTGCCTCTTTTTAGCAACTTCCATCATGTAAGTGGGAAATCTAACACAGTTGAAAACAGCGAGTAAAATTTGCCGGAGGAGTTATCAGCCGTAAAGTTGAGAACAGTAGTCTTAATAATCAAAATAATGCAAAAACATGGGTGTGAAATACATGAATAAATAATAAGATTAAAAGTTAGGTCTTAATAAACATAGAAGCATGCAATTATTTCAACGCTCTTTTAAACTTTGTTTTATTTAAAAGATGACATATAATCTTATATTAAAAACACACGAATATAGGGGTGACATTGGGCATAAATGCGGGTTTGTATTATTTAAATTTACGACTCAATTTAAAAAAAATGTCATTTCAGTATATGTGATCTGCAATTTTAATGTGGTATATCAAATTTATATTTATATATAATTATATTTCCTTTAAATACTACGCTGTTTCTAATTCAGGTTATGATGGATATAAAAAAATACTAAATGACCGTCAATGAGTGAGGTTGTTACTTTATTTTTAAAATGGTATCAGGAGATGAAAACCTTCAAGGTGTTATACTATTAGAATATTTTATATTCTATTTTATTATCTTATGGCAAAGTATATGCTGTGCCCCCTTATCCGTCACAAGCGCCGTTATATAGATATGTTGTATTTTCGTTGATAAAAAGGGTAGACTATAAACGGAACAAGAACATTGTGAAGAGAAATATTGAATTCACACACCAACACGTATACACAGACATACACACACACACGCATATATATATATACATTGTGTGTGTGTGTGTGGCTGTGTGTGCGTGTGCGTGTTGTGCCCCTGTTAAGGGTCCGGAAGCTAGATCCGAACTCAGAGTTTTGTGAAAAACAAGTATATTGAAAGAAGTATAATACAACAGAAAGTAAGAGTGATTGTACATCAGTATTGATGCCAGTATAGACTGGTGTAGGTTTAGGTATTTAATTCTATCTCACTGCAATAATATGTGGTACAATGCTGGAAGGTGGGGGATAGTTAATCCAGCGCCTATAAAGAAAGAGGCACGCTGACCTATAAAAACTGCCTAGGCAGCCCTGGCGGCATTCTCCGGTAAAAAGCGCGTCAGATAGTAAGTAATGAACTTACTATACCCCAAAGAGGGATGACAAGGCATTGCCTTGTAGGGTGAGCCTCCTATGACTAGCCAATACCAATACCTCAGCCCGACAGATAAAAGATTTGCGAAATCAGCCAGTTCCTGCCAGACTGATTGTCGAGAACGAATCTTCGACTGGTATTGACTAGTCCGAAGTCACTAAAAAACTGGAGTTACAAAAAGACCGCAACAGCTGGTGTGGGCCCAATAACTTAGAAGCAGGTGCATCCAGTACTTATGGTGAGTGGAAGAGTCCAAGTAGTCTATATAGGTAAGGTAGCATAACGCCCCTCCCAAGAATAACTCTCAGAGGAGTTTCAGTATCGTCACCTTTCAGAATTGATCACGATCAGATCCGGAGAATATTTGTATGTCGGAAGTACTGTATATGGTATGAAAAAGTGCTGTCAGTGTCATACTACATTCGTTTCCCAATTTGATTTACGTGTCTTTTATGCGAGCACTGGTTGCTTTTGATTATGTAAACCATATTTCCAATGCTTTCTTCGATCGTACCAATTGCCAAGAAAGATGTGTTATTTTTAAACGTCTTGAAATTAAATGTATCCTCTAGAATGTAGCGTTACTTTAGTACTATAGAGGTTCGTCCTTGTTTGTTTTGTTTGGGCAGCAATTTGACGAAAATGGATCTTATTGTTCGCCAAAACATTATTTTTGCAGGAGATAACCAGGATGGTGTGTTTACATTTGGCGTAAACTTTGTATACTTATAACAACTGCCTCAGGATCTTTTTACCGTGGGAGTGTGCAAACTTTTGCAGGTTTTGTTTAAGTGTTCACAAAATGCTCAGCTCGGCCGTTTGACATAGGATTGTATGGTGAAGTAGTAATGTGGTTTATCTGGAAAAACATACAGAACTGTTTAAAGTCGGAGGACGTAAATTGCGTTTCCGTTGTCACTAACTAAATAATCGACTACACAAAACGGGCGAACAATTCGTGAAGGAAGTTTATCGTTACCTCTGTAGTGGGTTTTTTTAAAGATTGAAACATTTCGGGTCATTTTGTAAAACCATCTACTACAATAAGATAGTAAAACCCCTCCAGCGGGCTTGCAAATTCCACGTGTATCCTTGACCAAAGGGGGCCCGTTTTTTTCTTGGGGGGGGGGGGGGGCACGGACAGTTTAATAGTGTGTTTACACGTATTGACGATGTTTTTAATGTATTGGTCTGTTTTTGGCCAGTAAATGTAGCTGTACATTAAACTTCTTATCCTATTTGTCCCTGGATGGCGAACATGAAAATCGTTAACGATTCTATTCTGTATGTTTGGGGATAACAATTCTCTCGGTGCACAGGAGTATATTGTATTAGAATGAAAAACTTTCTGTAATAGGTTGGTCCATATAAGATTTTTTTTTTCTAGTAATGGTTATGTACTTATCATCGATGGTTCTCTTTTTAATTTCATGTAGGGTCACAGGGACTTCTCGTACTGTGTTGGAAAAACAGCTTTTATTTCTCCGTCCTTTTGTAGGGAAGCAATCACTGAATCTATTAGTCGCTCATTATGTTTCGGAACCAATTAAGATACTCTCCCAGCGTGATCATTTTTTTCGACGATAAATGTTCCATATTAAAATTGTAATTTAATAAGATAGTCCCTATCTCTGTAGTCTATTTAACGTGTATACGGGCATACCTTTTTTTGTACCGAAAATAGTGATTAATGGTGTGTGATCCGTCTGTCACGTGATATATATATATATATATATATATATATATATATATATATCACGTGACAGACGGATCACACACCATTAATCACTATTTTCGGTACAAAAAAAGGTATGCCCGTATATATATATATATATATATATATATATATATATATATATATATATATATATGCTCTTTAAATTGTAACACAGCATTATTTATGTTTCAAATTGAAACCATTGCAGGGAGTATTAAGAGTGTATACCTCAATATATATTTTTTATGAAACTATCAAATATACATTTTTAGAATACAGTCGTTGTTTTTCTTTAAGGTTATATGGTTGTCTACGAAGAACAGCCTCAGTAAACCACGGAATATATTTTTTCTTGCCGGGTTGTGAAACGCGCCTAAGACGGAAAAGAAAAATATAAGCGTACGTTGAAATAAAAAAAATAAAATAAAATAAAAATAAAAAGAGACTGCTTTTCGTTATTGAATTGCAACTTTCAATGCTCTAAAACGGAAACTTAATTGAGCTGGGTTTTTAAAACAATTTTGCGGATACTTTAAAATGTATATCATTTATATAAACTCTGATACATATATATATATATATATATATATATATATATATATATGTATGATTCAAACCAAAAATCCTAGAGGAAGTCTTGAAATAACTAACGAAATGTTGATGAATACATGAATAATACTTTTGTTTTTTCTTATTTTCCTTTTCCTTTACGTTGAGATATCAATTCTTATTTTTCATTATATATATATATATATATATATATATATATATATATATATATATATATATATATATATTATGTTTATTTACAGTCATTCATCTTGGTGATTCTCACGCAGTATGTATCTTTGTTTGTGGCCATTTTTTACAAGAGGATCATTTTGGGGAAATATCAAATTATTTCTAACTATCTGGACAATACACACAGCCTAGACCGTAATTGATGTTTATGTAAGATTTTAAAAAAAATGAATAGATAGTTGTACGTCCTCTCCTTCATAGTGTGTTTTAGTTCTTTACGGCTTATCACCACTCCGGCTTTCTGCATTTCCTTCATAATGCATTTATTACAATTCTCAGCAATGTCTTAAGCAAACTACTATTCCTTTATATATATATATATATATATATATATATATATATATATATATATATATATATATATATATATATATATAATATAACTGAATGTACTCGCCAAAAAAGAAAGAAAGTGAAACAAGAACCCGCGGATTTACATACAGCAATTTGACCGAAAGGCTAAATAAACAATAAAAAAAGCTGATCAAGAAAAAACACTGTGTTATTAAAAATGTTAGCCTAAATTAAAATATGATACTTAAATACATACACACTATATATATATATATATATATATATATATATATATATATATATATATATATATATTGTGTGTAAGTGTGTATTTAGGCAGAATGTTTTATCTAAGCAAAGATTATTAAAAATAACAGAACTTTAACTCAATTATCCCTTTTTATTCGATTTCTGTAATTATCTTTTTTGCGTTCAATTTATAAAAATGGTGTATGTCTCTCATGTTTTCGATTCTTCGTTAAATCATGCTTGTGGTAGCAAAACGTGATGAACAAAAAAAGTGAGTAATAAGAGAATTTGAAAAGATAGTAGAGAAACGCGCGCATGAAGAATAGTCTCACATTGTTCCAGGAAAGACGTTACAGATTTTCATTCCGAGACGCCATCTATAGCGTCACATTATGAAATTGAATGATATGAATCATTTTACACAGCATTTAATAATACTAAATGTAATACAACTTTATATTGTTACGCTAATTCTGGGGTCGGAGAATTTTAATTGCTAACGTTGATAGGTTTTATGGCATGTCAACCGTTGTAGGGTCACTTTATGTGAAGCTTTACATACGTTGTTTTTATACTATTAGTCTTAAGATTTTAATGTATACGATATATTGCCGAGTGCAGTGGATGACGTCACAAAATAATTATTTATCAAATCTTTCTCTGAGTTTAAACATTATATCCATTGCTATCTCTGCTTTTCGTAAAGTCGGTTCTCGATATCGCTCCAAAAACTGTCTCACGCCTGATGCTTTTCTTTATCTCTACAAATCTACATGGAGTGCTGTTGTCATATGTGTACGGTAAATATCTGCCCCATTTCAGGTTATTTGATAAATTGCAGAAACGTATCTGTAATTTGATTGGTCCTTCTTCCTTCTCTGCACACTTTCTCTCACAGACGTGGTGTTGCTAGTTTTAGTATGTTCTATAAATACTATTATGACATGTGTTCTTCAGAATTGTCTAATCTATTGCTTTCTTAACGCTCGTTTGTCTCGGTTTCTAGTAGTGTTCATCACTTTACTGGGTTGATACCTCATTGTAATACAGCTTCATATTCCAGCAGCTTCTTTCCAAGAACTGCAGGCTTGTAGAACTCTTTTCCTGCTGACTGTTTCTTCCTAATTATAGCGCGAGTCTTTTCAAGACCAGGGCTGATAGGTATTCCCTGTTTTTGCGATAATAATATTTCGTTCTTTTTAACTCTTTGTGTCAAGTGGATTAATACCTTGTCAGGATCGATTTCCATTAAGAATAACAAAAAATAAGAAAGACTCGTACTTATAACTAGCTGCAGTGCAAGTAAACTTTTGATTTATTGGATTATGAAAATACCTCAATAACAAGGGCCAGATTTTGAAAATCACGATTATAAAACATACAGCGTTAATGGTGTTTTAAGTGGTATTTTTGAATCGCTACATTTTCACTGTGAAATATCAAAATGAAGTAAATTTCGAAAGCGTAGTATGTAAGATCAAGTTTGTGTCAACTAAGACTAAATAAATTAAACGGAATTCTTTTTCTTGTGTACATCCAAAAGAGAAGGACAATCTCAATGCTTGATTGGTCTGAATCTCAATGCCCACTGTTTAGAAAGTAATCAAGGTACTGTGATGTATAAATGGTATATGTTTTAGATCTATATTTGATATGGGGAAAGCGTATGGGTCGACAGTATTTCGCTTTCAATGTTTAACAGCTAGTTTAAATATCGAACGGATTAGTAAATTGTTACACCGGCCGTTCTTACACAGGAGAAACTACACCGGTTGTCACTATAAATAGTGCGAGTCACCAGAGACACTGAAGACAAAGCACAGTCTTGTAACTGTCTAGCCAAGAGCTAGTCAGTTTCTTACTTTGATAATACACTTGTTAAACCAACCCTCGACTTGACTTCCTTTATTTATTATTTACGGTGGAACAACTTCACAACAGAAATATTGAAGGTAGTAATTAACAACCGATATTTTTTACAATCCTGAAATTGTCGGTTCTGTATTTCTCCTTCCTTCTACGGATTGGGTGATCTCATTCTGCGGTCCCTGTTTACATCCAGAAGTGTGTATATCCGAGTTGGAAATTCTCCAACATGGAGAAATCTATGACATCTAAGTGTTAGAATCGATTTCAAGCTATTATTCGACAGTGACAAAGCTATTTCACTGTTAACACCGGCTCTTACGATTGGGGAATTTGCTTGAAAACACTGTTCGCTTCAAATTATGAAGCTATCTTGCCAAGGGCATTAAAGCCTCGATATTTGCGCTATTAAGAACCTTTTTTCCTACTTTAAAATGTTCATCGTTTTATTTTCTAATCGTTTTTATTGATTGCTTTATTTCACATTTCTGTGTTTTCCTTAGCTTTGCTTTTTTCTAATTTCGTTCATCTGAATATCTACTTCTAATTTCTTCTGTACGAACATCTAATGCTGAGTTATAGTGCGCTTCCTCTACATTCCTTTCTCTAATCTCTAAATCATTCAATATAAAATCTCTGTCTTACTCTCTATTTAACTCTCTCTATATATATATATGAGATAGAGAGAGAAGCACATATATATATACATATATATACAATATATATATATATATATATATATACATATATACACACACACACACACACACACACATATATATATATATATATATAAACATGTATATATATATATATACACTAAATAATAAGCTGTCATGATGCATTTATTCAAATAAAGTGTTTCCTTATCCATAACTATTCAATCTACCTTGGAACTATTTCTCAGTCAAATATGACTTTCGTATTCGGGTTTGAACTCTGTGACCGGCAGGGATTCTCTCCTCCCATAGTGATGATTGCAGGTTGTGCATGAAACACACTCGTGTATACGTTAATTTGACAATATTATATATATATATATATATATATATATATATATATATATATATATATATATATTTACCATTCTAATAATGGGGCTGTTTTCGTCATTACGTTGTGAATTTGAAAAAAAACATTTGTTCGACAATATATTTTTGTGTTGATGTTAGCAGTTACAACTGTTAACATACAATCGCTGATGTCTCATTAATTCTAAGACTATAATACTCTGATACTTCATTTTGATGCTGTTCATTATTCCTTACGTCTCTTACACATGTTTCTTCTTCGTTCTTTTTTCTCGCCGTTTTAACATAAGTTGATCGTTGTGGCCTCTGAAGTAATTCTCTGAGAAAATTTCTTAATGGACTCTGGAGCTGAAGTAGTCTTCAACTGTGAATTATCAACGACTAACCTCTTCATCATCCGCTTTCTTAAACTCATTCTCATTCGGACATAATGATTTGATTAAGAAGTTATGTGTTAATTTCTATTTTGTTACCAGACCTCTTCAAAAGGCTAAATACACTAATTGCAAAAATTACACATTAATAATTCCCGGAGAAATCAGATACGCTGTCAGTTTTTCGTCAGAAGGTTTCTTGGATTTCTTAAAAGACAGGAAATTCTGTCATTAAATGAAGAATACGAATGTTTCGAATTGTGGTCTTGAGAATGCGGTTATTCTACATTGTTTTGGATTGATAGTTTGATACGAGGTGTACCCGTGATCCGTCTAATCACAATCTCTACAACGATTTATTTGACTTTGATTTCATTCGAACAAACTGTGAGATGTTATTCAGGCATTCTTCTTGCATAATTAAAAATAAGTTGCTTTACTTTTACTAACAGTGATTATTATTATTGTAATTATTATTATTATCATCATCATCATCATCATCATCATCATCATCATCATCATCATCATCATCATCATCATCATCATCATCATTATTAGTAGTATTAGTAGTAGTAGTAGTAGTAGTATGCACTCATTAGAAGTACACACAATGGTCATCATCAGCTAAATAAAACACAACCTGTAGTGTTTTCTGGAAGCTGACTGACAATAAGATTCCCTAGATGTCCAGTACTTTCTATTTAATTTTGTAAAGATTACAAATGTTTGTTGTGTAATCGCAACAGACGCTTGCCATTTAGTTATCGCTTGCAACGATTATTGCTCTTTTCTGGGATTTGGGTGACAAAAAGCTTCTCCAAAATTATAATAATAATAAGTAGTAGTAGTAGCAGTAGTAGCAGTAGTAGCAGTAGTAGTAGTAGTAGTAGTAGTAGAAAGTGTACTTAATAGGAGGTCTCACACGGGTTATCATAAGTGATTGTTCTCTAATAATCACTGGTGCTGTTCCCTTGAGTCTGAGTGACAACAAGTCCCCTCCCCTCAAATGTCAAGTACTCTTCACGTCTTTCGATAAGTAGTGTAAATTAGTTTGCGTTATCACAACAGACGTTTACCATATATCTCTCGCTGGCAACGTTATTGGTTCTTCTCTAGGGTGTGCATAGCAATAAGCTTCCCCAAGGTCACAATTCTCTCCGTACTCTTCTGGTAAAGGTCATGTTAGTGCTCTCCCTCCTCAGTCTTCTCATATTCCTTCAGTCATCACGACCAATTGTGTGAGGGGAAGAAGGGTGGTCAATGAAAGTTTTGCATTTTCTGTTTTATGTGGTGGTGTTCGTTTTGTGTGTTTGCTTCCTTCTTATTGCTACTTCCATGTAACTGGTTAGCATTTGCAGCTTATGTTGATTGGTTTCCGCATTCAAGGATTTATTTAAGATTTCAGCTGGTTTCATCATTGCCGTTTGTAGTATTGAATTAGTCTAACCTTTTATTCAAACTTCTACCACTCGTGTGTCCATGTTTTACGAGATTGTTTTTATTCTCTTACGATTATAGGTATGATGTTTAGTTCGTTCATACTCCATATTCCTTTCAATTCTTCTAGTCAAGGTGCTTGAGTTGGGATTTTTTTAGAACAGCCTATGCATAGTCCAGAGTATCTTATTAGTGATACTGCCCAGGTGTTTATTTTTTTTACTTGAATTCTGCTATATCATTTCGTTTCTAAGAGTTTACCTATTCTTCGCAAATATTATTTTCCAATTTTCTTTTACATTTATGTAGAGTTCATGGTGTCTGCTTCCAGAATCCACAAATACTGATAGTTATCCTGTTCGCTTAGCGCCCCCATATCCTCTTGGTTGGGCAGTAATATGCGCTCTGTTTTCTCCAGTGTTTCCCTTTTCATCTCTAGCAGTGCACACTTTTCCAGTTCTGTCTTGCTTTTTCAAATAGTTCCAGGTCGTTAATTTACATCAGATGGTTTATTCTTTGTTTTATTATTATTATTATTATTATTATTATTATTATTATTATTATTATTATTATTATTATTATTATTATTATTATTATTATTATCATTATTATTTTACTGACCAGGAGTTTTAAGACAAGTCATTATAAGTGATGCTTTCAGGCAATACAACTAATGTTCCATTGGAGTCCAGGTGACTGCAAGCTACCTCATATTTGCAGCACTCTTCAATTTTTACGATAACCGTTGCAAATTATTTGTCATTACTGCAATACCTATTTATCATCGATTTTGGTCTTCTTTAAAATTTGAGTGACAACACACCTACCAAAGTTATAATACTCTCGCACCATTCCACTGGACGCCCGATTGGTGCTCTTCCCCCATCGGTCTTTCTATATGCTGTTCCTTTCACGAAAGTGTAACGTTGTATCATCGGGACTACTGCCACTGCAGGTGTTTTGTTCCTTTCTATTTATTTATTGTTGGTCATGTGGGGTAGTTTCAGCATTCAAGAATTTACTTATTATAATAATTATTTACTCATTTACTTACCTACTTAAATATTATTATAGCAATCATCATCATCATCATCATCATCATCATCATCATCATCATCATCATCATCATTATCATCATCATCATCATCATTATGTGGAAGCACTCTACTTCTTTATTTGCCTGGTGCTTCCAAATTAGGCTTCCTGACTTAAAATTCACCGAACATTGATGTTATTGTTTTGTTTTTTTTTGCTTTTCCTTTGTAAAATTCTATCAGGTTCAGAAAAGCAAAAAACAAAAATATTTGTTCTCTAAAAAACAAACAAATTAAACACTATGAATTTTTTTTCAAGATATAAAGAACTTGCTTTACTTAGGGTATTGATCACATATGGACTAAGCATATACCACTTACCCAGCGTAATACTGTATTATGAAATACACCTGCTCTTTCTAAGGTATTGAGCACTTTCGGATGAGGAATATACAACTTAGCAAGTGTAATTTTTAAATTATAAACACACCTGCTTTATCTAAGGTATTGAGCATTTTCTGATTCAGCAGACACCACTCACTAAGGTATTATAGCTCCCTGGAAACCCTTCAATGTATATAACACAACACATTGAAATTATTACTCTCCGTCAAATGCATAGAGCACCTTTGGATTGCCATTTATCAAAAGTAATAATGTAGTATTAATAGTATTGTCTTTGGTCAACTGCGAGTTGATTGTCTAGTGTACAACACTTTTAAAAAAATACATTGGTTCTTGTTTTATCCCGCATAACCCTCTCGCTATAATCTGAAGAGAAATAATACCGATGATGACAATAGTACTAAAGGAAACAATAGTACCGCGAATGCTATTTAATATTTCTTAAACTCTTGAAGAAGTCGCTCTAAATGTCGACCCATGTACTAATTTTGCTTTAGTTGTCCCCCAAATAAATGATATTTTTGAAAGTGCATATTTTCCCGATGCAATGGTTGAAAAACATTATCAAATTTTTAGATGTGTTTGACTTTAAGATGAACACTAACACAGACAGACGGGCAGGCTAGTTTCCTTTATATAACAGAAGAACGTTCGAAAAAATGGCGTTCCTTGTCTAAAACTAAATCTAGAAAAGAACCCTTCGTTTCTGTGGGCCTAAGCAATATATTTGATTCTGAAAAAAACATAATTGAAAAAGGAGAGTGAAACAATAGGACACATGATTAGATTTTTGTGTCTTACAACCATCAAATAGAGTAATTCGATCGCCGGTAACTTTAATTTAATAAAATACATGAAAGGGGTGTTCGTTTCACCTGAAAAACTGAATTGCTAGAATAATAGAAATGTCTAATTAATGTTCAAGGTGAGTCATACTTATGTGAATTCTACTGGCATGCAAATCCTGATCCGTTTTCTTTTTTTTGCATGACCCAATCTACGAGCATAAACAATCCATTATAGTAGGCGCTACATTAAATCTCCCTTTCATGCATTCAAACAATTGTCTCTACCCTAAATGTTTCAGTAAATGATATATACTTTAACAGGAAGTATATAAGACTAAGGCACGATGTATGCAAAGGTTATACTACTATATGAAAATAAGTCTATATATGATAACGATAGTGTATGTGTTCGTGTGTCACGCTTACATCAAAAGCTCTGCGCATGCGGGCACCAACTAGATTTAAACAAAACATTCAAGTCACCTAATATTCGTAACATTTCTGGTATTTCCCTTTGGCGCAACAGTAAGTGACGTAGGATTTTGACGTCGGTTTTTTACGTCGGGCCGACTGATTTATAGTTCGATCCCAACCAACCTCTCAGATTTTTCTACATCGAAGGGGGAACGGAGGTAGGGGGAGACGACCGGACAACCTTATTATATTTTATTCAAATATGTATAGGTTAGGAACAAGATAATCAGAATTAAAAACATAATTTCGTGTAATTTACACGCTAGTATATAACAAACAGGAAATATATAAGACACGATGTCTTTACACGTTGGATTACTAAAAAAATAATAGATAATTAGATTTAAATGATATAAGAGTAAGACACTGTAAAAGCTCGACTACAAAAGAAAAATTATATATAATAAAACAAAAATTATATAAAATTAAGAAATGGTGTCTGTAAAGGCTGCATCACTAAATAAAATTACAACTGTTATGCAAATAATATATCCAATAGTATTCTCATCATTTACAATTCAACTATTGATGCTTTTCTCAAAACTTTCGTGAACTTAACATATTGCCTTCAATTTTGACACATTCATTTCTTATTCGTTTATTTAAATTTACCGGATGTATTACTTTTGTTGAGTACACATTTTCTTTAGCATTAATAATAAAATTAAATCAAGAAACTTAAGGTCTGTTGAATGAGGACACCATTCCACATGACCATGTCATCTAATCTATTTAGGGAAACTTCCATTCAAACAATCTCTTACGTTCGTAATCAGTTAAAAATCTTTGAGTTTGTATTTCATTTGATTAAATGAAAAATATCCAATTATCATATTTGTCTAGATGTTACAGATATCATGTGAAATCACTTATGATTTCATGATTGAAATGTTACTAAAAAATGATGGCTCCTGTGCAATTTATAATTCCGTTCATCATTTTAGATCTACTAACATAAACATGATACATGTTTCAAGTCGAAAGTCGAACTGTAGATCGAAAGAAATATCATCTCAGTAACTGTATATTTCATTCAATTCACTTGTGTCAGGTTATATAACGGCGAGAGTTACCGTTTCCTGTAGGTAAGGCTTAAATAACATCGAAAAATCGTAGTCTGTACGGAGTTATGATGATCAGACATGCCCGATTATGTATGAAAATAATAGGGCGGTCAATTAATGTAAACAGGGAATAACCCTTGATAATACGGAAACCGTATAAAATCAGCGTGTTATCTTGGCAACAAATACATGTGAAGTAGGTTAAATATAGTAATACACTGAATAGGAAAACCGATATTTAAAAATCGTAGAATTATAATCTCTGTCTATATAATAACACGCAATTTCATGCAGAAACATATTTTTTTAATTTTTCATCAAAATAGTTGTTGTATCAAACGTTAAAATCGAACTAAATACACTTTCTTATTCCTTGAGCTTTGAGCATTCTTGTCCATAGATAGTACAATACTATCATGGGGTCTTCTATCGAACCGGACGTCAATAGAATTGAAATATGTCATAAACTCCTACAATGATTTTTTAGATAGACCCTTATAACTAGATATATTCTGAAAACAGGGTGTTTAAATAAGTATGTTTCAGTTTGAACAAAAGTGATGCAATAATATTGTAGGTTCTACGTTCGCACCGGACGCCCATAGAATGGAAATATTTGAAGCAGGGCATAAATATCCAACGGATGTTGGATACAACTGTGGAATTTCCAGGGATTCCTGCTAGGATTACTGTTTTTTTTGGTATCACTTCTTGTGTGTCTGAGTGTTTTTCACATATACCATATTTAAGCATACTTATATTTTATTTAGTATTAATTCTGCTCAAATTGAAACTGCAAAAGCATAACAGAAAACAAATTGTCAAAAGTCCTAATTGAAACAAAAATAATCACGAAATTACATCCAAGTAGGCGTATTTCCGTTTTTCTTAAAGAGGATAGCCATTTTTAATATGTTCTTAATAGTCGAAAAAAAGTTATTACTTTGTGACCCTTCGAAATATGGAAACATTTAAACTGTAAAAACGAAGGTTTTTTTAACGGACTCTAACATTCCTATTGTGTTAAAGGATTGAATATTTAGGAGGCTATTTACATCTAATAATTCTATAAATAAAAATGAAAACAGTATTTACTGAACAAAATTTGTTATAGTTTTATAACAATTCGTTTTAATCGATAATGTAATGCCCAAAGGTTACCGTAGTACTTAAACGTGACCTTTAATATGCTATAACATCTTTATTCGGTAAAACAATAAAGAGAATAGTTTTTCAAAAGCGAAAGATAAAAACAATCAAAATAACTACCGGGCAACACCGGTTAGGTACAGTTTGCTAATCATGATAACAGCTAATTAATTCAAATATAATCATAAAACATGTAAATATGAGTATAGTTAAATAATCAGAGTAGACATGGTTTATAAATAAAAGATTTATATACTCCTTAGTGAACATTGAGCCTAGGCAATGGAGGCATAGAGATCATTCATTTCATTCTACTAATTGGTTATGAGTTCAACCTCTGTTAAAATAACTTAATAATACAAACATATACAATATAGGTATAATTCATGTGTCGCGATCGAGTGCGAACATCTAGGAATGTTACCAGAAGAAGAGCAAACAGTACAACAGTCGAACTATTGTGAAAATCTTAACTCAAATACGCGGGATGCAATAAGGTAACGATTATGAACATAGAAAATACTTAACACAACTTTTCCATTGTTTTCTAATTTGTGTTATTCGGATTACTGTTCCGATCTTAGTTGTTGTTTTCATAACGTCTTTGTCGATGTAACCTCCGATCTACTTCGGGTTAACTTTTCGGGTTAACTTTTCGGGGTTTCTGAAGGAGACATTTATTTAATATGAGGAGGTAGATTTTTCTCCATTCGTTTATTAGTACTGCTAAGAGATGTTAAGTAAGTGTTATGTTAGTCTTGTCTGGAGACAAAAATGTAATAATCAATCAACAGTTTCGAATTTTTTTAGATGAGAATTGATATAGTTGTATTATTCGGATTATTCGGAGTACTGTTCTCATCTTCGATGTATTTTCTAACAACGTTTCCGCCGATGTATACTCGACCTACTTAAGGTGCGTCGTAACGAAACCAAGAATATTTATATCATACCGGCTTGTAAAATATTGACTTATTCGTTCCTATTACTATACGTAAAATGTAAAATGCTATTATAAGATTATACATGACTTTAGATGAGTAGGTCTTAAACTTTCACACACAGGCTACATGTTCGTTGTATCCCACAGTTTTGGTGTACTCCATCAAAACACGTAAATCGTGTGTGCATCCCTTCTCCGCGTTTACTAATATTTTAATAATGTAACAAAACGTTGTATTTGAGAGGAACACGAATGAGTGGCCTTTTAAGTTATTTGCGAAAAAATAACTTTTTGTTGACCAATTTATAGTCGTCTTCGGTAGCAAAGCAGAGTGTTCATGTGTTGTTTTTCATGTAAATAATTCTCTATAAATAAATCAAATGACGGAAATTTTCGGTTTTAGCAGAGAGTTGCCATATTTCTGTAAATTGTAGACATGCTAGAACAGATTTCCCGAAAAATGTGGATAGATCAGTTTTCTACGCTCATAGTTATTTAATATAGTTCGTTGCTAAAAATCAGAAAACTAACTGGCTTTCGGTCTAAAAGACAAAGCATTTCAATACGTTACTCTAAAATCGTATGAATGTTTTACTGGCTTCATTTTTTGTTTGCAGCTGTTTCTCATGTAATGTCTAGTAATAAGTACTACATAGAAGATCGCATCAAGGTTGCAAATATCTATCGAGAAAGTGCTGCTATAGAAACGACAGAATTCGAACTCGAAACCCCCAAATCCAAAGTCCATGTTATCCTCACTCCAGCATTATAAACTCCCAATTTTCCAATAAAAGGGCATAAAAGCTAAGTTAATAAGTAATATGTTTGTGTGTATATACATATATATATATATATATATATATATATATATATATATATATATAAAATATAATGTCTTATTTTAAATTTTTTTCATACATATCAACTTTAGTACGAATAACTATGAAATATAATGTCTTAAAATACTGAATAGTATAAGTAGGTAAGGTGATATAAAATTAGATTTGCCGCCTTATACGAGAGATGCCAGCTGTTGCCACCCACACTTAAAAAAATGCGTGGCTATTTTGCACGCACTCCTTAGTGACCTATTTTCGTTAAAGTGTGCCAAATAGAACGAACTGAATAACAATGACAGAAGTACCAGATATGACGGATGTAATAAAACACAGATTTACTGGTTGCCATATTCAACTTAAAATATGCTAGAACTTAAGATCTCAATTTCCGATTAAAAAACAGACGAATAGACAAATCGATACCTAAGACGTCGGACTATAACACTTTGTAATATAGTAAACAAGCAAAGCTACGCGCTCTTTGCCCGGGCATGATATAAAAACAAGTTGAATAAAATATCATTAAACCTATTTAATTGTTAAAATTATAAATATTAGCAGAAAAAATAGGAGCAATTTTTACTCCGGGTACATTAAATGAAATGTTATTTACTTACGAGAGCAGAAATTCGTATTTATCATAAACACTTCTTTCGTAATTTCGGAATGTCGTTTATAATGAAATTTAATAATACATATTAAATTTACACACAATAAGAAAGTACTCATTACATTTAACGAATATATATATATATATATATATATATATATATATATATATATATAATAATTTATCGATAATATTTTCAAATTAACCCATATACACATGTTGTTCATGCCAAACCGGCAATGATCAGTATGAGAGGAAACAATCCATGCCGGTCACACGATTCGAACAGCAATACCGAAGTGATATTTGAATCAATAGTCGAAGCACGTATATTTGTGTCTACCACAGATTGCCGTAGATATGGGAGAGTATTGATTTACTCCTCTCCAGGAGTTAGGCACAAGGCCAGTGTTTATCTTACTCCCACAAGTAAGATGTGACCAAAGGTCGGGTCGGTAAAGTAGGGTTTAAAAATTGCCTGGGCAACCCGTCGGCATTCCCCGGTAGGGGCACCTCAGGCAGTAAGCAATAAACTTACTCCTCTTCAAAGAGGGGAAGCGAAGCCTGGGAGGGTGGACCTCCTTGAACTGCACAGGACAGACCCATAGTCCGGTGTAAATCAAGCCTCGAAGGCCAAGACAATACCAGTCGATGGGGTGCAGTATCCATCGGAACAGATACTACACTTTGATCTTAGCCAAAAAGCCAAGAATAGAGTAACGTCAAAATGGTAAATTCAGCGCCCACATAAGCAGGCCGTAAAGAGAAGTTAATAAGCGTGCCCTAGAGTATTGCATTACGCTATGAATTACGGTCTGCTGACCACTTTCTTGAAGTGCTCCATCTAGCGTCAGTATGGAGGAATTATTTATAAATAATATTTTCTAATTAATCCATCTGCACATGTGTTTCATGCGAACCTGCAATCATAAATACGGGAGGAGATTTTTCCAACATCAATACGAAAGTTATATTTGACTCAGTAGTCAAAGTGCGTACCGATGTGTCCATCACGTAGAAATAAGTGAGTAAATTATAGTCTAAATAGCAAATTCAGCGGCTATAGCAGCAAGTTGTCAAGAGTACAGAATAATCTGGGCCTAGAGTGTTGCATCACGCAATAAATTATATATATATATTGGTACAGAAAAATTAATACAACATTCGTACCGTCGGTTTCAAGCACAGAAAGACTTACAAATCCGGCTCTCTTCAGCTTATGTGTACATTTGTTTCGGAAATGTGAAATCACGTGCCAGTCTCGTTTGGACGCATACTTTGTTTAGAGTGTGATGTATGTTTGTTTAAATTTAGTGTAAGGATGGTTTAAAAAGGTTTGAATAAGGCCTCCCCTTATTCAAACCTTTTTAAAAGGTAACAGTTGAGATTTAAAACTTGAAAAGATTTTAAGAGATATAAAAATTAAAAATTAAAAATAAAAATAAAAAATATTTCTATATAGATCCCGTAAGCCAATGTTTATAAGTAGCGTATATTTGGCCGTTACTGTTTGGGAGTTTAATAATGTGTCTTCTGAAGAAAAATAGGGAGATACAATGTTTTTTTTGGGATTATGCTTGTGAAAAGATGAAAAGTTAAAAAAAAAAATTAAATTCAAGGTTTAATCCTGGATTAAAGAACTTTAATCAATCCCAAAGGAATTTAAATAAAGATATCATACGGGCAGTCTAAGGGCAGTAACTCTGCAGGTGTTTTAGATGATTTGTATTCGGGATTTAACATTATTCACTAAGGTATAGTGAGTGCTTATGAAAGTAATACTATTGCTATACTGGTTGAGGTTGGTTTAGAGATAAGAGTAAGGATTAGGACGGCAAGATTGGATCCGTTTGGGAGATGTAACAGATTAGCATTATGGCCTAGAAATGGTGGATACTTATATATAATAATGATGTGAAATGGGGGTGTTACCCTCTTAATGGCTGGAAAAATATTATTGGGAATATTATTAATTATTGCTCTTGAGTTGTGGTGCGGATATGGACCGATTAAGGTATTTATTCCTATTTTCTAATGTTATTCATATTGATGAGTGGAAGTTGGTATTTAGGAGGGCAGTTATGGGCTCATGTATTTGGCAGAGGGGGTGTTGCTATACCTTTATGTGTATCGGTAAGTACAATTCATGAGTAGTGCCTGTCTCCTGTGGATGCATCTTTTACTTACCGCCGCAAAAAAGAACTTTCCTTTTAAATTAGAAGGAAAATTAGAAAAAGATAATACATTACTCCCCTCCAATAAAAATGGGAAGGTAGTACCTGGGAAGATGGTCTCATGACAACTCGATACTTTATAAACGCCCATCCCTTAAAGAAGGATTTACTACGTTTGGGGATTACACCGCACTCTTAAAAAGGAGAAGATAATTCATGAGAAACCTACTTATGGCAACATAACTGATACATTTCCTATCCCCATCGAATTATTGATTGAATCATGTTATGCTTAAGTCATTTAAAAATGCCTCGCCATAGAAACAGAAGTGTTTTTGTACTATGGCCTTAGGCTAAGATCTATGTGTCGGGAAATCATAAAACTACTTATCGAGTGGACTTTAGTGGGGCGGTTACCGGGAGTAAGTGGTGATTTATCTTAAAAAATAAGATCAGAAGCTTATCCGTCAAATACGCTCTGCGTCTCTGCATTAGATGACACAAAGGCGACAAAGAATTTAGAATATAAACTAACCCGAGCTGTGACTGGAGGAATACTGCAAGCATATGAGTAGCTAAACAGTCTACCAAACCAATCACTTAAGCATAGACAAAGGAAAGTCTCCAATAAATCAGTTAACACTGACGCGGGTGAGCGTAAGAAAGTTTACCGGTTTGGCTCGGATAGATATGTTTGCTAAGACAAGAACACGGATGGATGCACCTTGGGATTGACTCGGGAGATATGTGTTGAGTTTTTGGAGCATTTAAACAAGCGCTTTATCCAACTGCCCAACGTCCCGGTCGATGAGTTTAGCAACTATTTGTAATACTCCCCACCTCGATGCGGCTAGAAAAGCTGATTGCGAAAGCAGGGTTACAGAGCGTGTGGTCTTGTCTGCGTTGAAGCAGTCGGTTGAAGCAAATCGCCGGAACTTGATGGTATGCCCTACGAATTGTATTTGAGGTTGTCGCACATGTTTGTACCTATTCTGACGAAGATGTTCAATCATTAGTTTGACCAGCGTTCTATTCCAGGTCCAGTCATCTTAATAAGCGGGCTAGGCATGTTTGGAAGGAACTATACGATTACAGGCCAGCAACTCTGCTAAACTCAGAGTTATTGATTTTGCCCAAGTTTTATTGAACCGGTTTTAGTAGTTTATCGGATATTTGATCAAACTCTAGTGAAGGTGAGATAAATCCAGAAAAAAAATTGCATCTGATTCGTACGATCATAGTTGGGATAGCAGGCGACTGGGACTGCGTTGATCAACTTGGATCAGTCCAAAGATTTGGTCATGGTCGGACATCGCTTTTGGCTTCTGTTTTAGAGAGCAGCAGTTTCAAACCGAACTACAGCAAATGGATATCTGTTTTGTATCGCTCGCCGAGAGCAGTGGTGCAGGCAAACGGAAAACGTTCGTAATCTCTCGGTGCGTCATGGCTATCCGCTATCGCCCCTGCTCTACATTATTGCGTTAGAGCCGCTACTTTGCAAGCTAATACGTTGGGAGGCAATTTCGGTTTACGCGGAATCGCTCTTCCTGGCGGGACGTGAGCCAGTGTTTATTGCGTTCGTCGATGAGATTACCGTCTTTGTGTCGTGCTACCGAGGCATTGAGAGGGTGATAGAAGCGCCCAATCGTTCCGAAACAATGACAGCGGCAGAAAAACTAACCGTACCAAGTAAATCGGCACCCGGTTGAGTGGCTGATACCACCGTTCCGGCTCCGTTCTACTGGACAGATGACCCGGTATCAATCCTCGGCTTCTCTTTTGAACCGGGTCTCCTGCTCAAAAAGAATTGTCGAAGGTACAGTCAAAGTTCAGAGCATCGGTTGACACTGCAGATGAAACTCTTCTTAAAGGGTAGAGATCAGGCGTGCGCCTCTTACGTCTTTCCTGTCATCTTTTACCGACTAGCTATACATACTCCGCCTGTGAACAGGTCAAAATTTATTCAGCCTTTTTTGTACTCGCTTCTCTGGGACAAGAAGAGTCACTGGACTATTCAACGTCCGTGTGAGAAAGGCTTTGGGATGCTAGACTTGACGTGTCATTGACACGCCAAAAAAACTGGTTGTCCTTATTCGAACTTTTACTAAGAAATCTGCGTGTTACCCTGCAGTTGATAAAGCCTTTCCGATCGCATTCTTGACGTACGGTTGATGTCCGTCTAAGGCCGAGGGTTGCATCGCAGTCCTAAAAAAACTCCTCGGTTCCGTGACTTTTCACGGTCTTCTAGAAAGGAACTTCACAGGGGATTAGGTATGGGGAAGCTGTCGATCTGTTCGTCGAGTAGTTTGGGTGGTCGAAGGAAGAGATCCGCTCTGAATCGAGTTGTGCGCCAAGAACAAGGCATCTCAACAACTCTGAGTTCTCTCTGACCTGACGATTAGCTCGGAACGCGTTACCCCTCAATGCCATACAGCACAGTTCTGGAATAGAAGGCTCGTCATAGTCTCTCCGCTGCGACACGCTGGAAGAAGAAACGCCCCTTCACGCTTTCTTCCAGTGCCGTAAACTCGGTTTTGGGAGTATGTCAACGAGGTGACGGTTCGTATCGATCCCGAGCAACTTCTGCCGCTAAACGTATCTTACGTAATCGACAACGTTGGGATGGCATGAGACAGGAAGTGACGAATGGTGTTTTTCGCGATCCTAGTCGTAGCACCAATAGTGGTGTGGACGTCATGTATAAAAGATGATAAAATGTTGGAATCTTTCGCTGATTGCTTTCTTCAAGCACCAGCTGAAAGTACATACTAGATGTGATAGAAAAAGATTACATTGCTCGGTAATTCAAAGACAGCTGCATACAAGTAGCGATCTTTTGTATACAAAAAAGAAATCGAGTATGAGTACGTGTTTACTGCCTAGGTATAGCGCACGTGCACGTTCGTAATTGCTGATTATATCGGACTGCAGTCCTTCGGGTAAGTTACTGCCTCCAACTGGTCACATAAATCTTCCAATATGCGCACTCCTCACTTTTAATGTGTTTTCTCTGGGGCTCTCCTTAATTGCATATATATTTGAAGGACACCATAAACTTTCTAAACTGAATACCCCGTTTTCTGTTTTCTCTCACATATATCTCACCCCCATTTAGAGAAGGACCTGCTTGTTATTAGTTCTGAACAATCCGGAAAACAGTGGGTGGTTTGTTATTTAAAAAGGGTAACGAGGGTCTTAATAACTAATTTGTTTTTGGTCTTACCTGACTCCCCGTTTTATTCCAAAGAAATCATTGTATATATGTATATTTATGAACAATAACATTTCCTATCAATTTAGGAAAATCTTTAGTAAGACGGCCCTTATAGTGTAAATGTGCTTTTTAGTTACTAGGATAGTTTCAGTAGGATAGACATTATCATCACTATAGCCGAAGGATGACTAACAACACACATTTTCTACACTTTAATGGCCTTGTGCTTATTTGTTTTAAATATAATTGTTTAATAGTTTCTGCAAGTAAATCATTACAAGTGTAGTATATGTTCTCAGCATCACAGCGACATGAGACGTGAATTTAAATCCCTAAAAACTATACGGTGTTGTTAACGTTAGAGATAAAAGCGGAGTGGGAGAAATAGAATGGAGAGTGACGGGTAGATAGCCAACAAGAGAAAGATAGAGAAAACTAGTCAATAGCAAGATTGCTACCCAGCAACCATCTTACTCCTTTCTCGCTTATGCCAAACAGTCAAATGTTGGGGAGCGATAAATAGTGCTTCTTAAGTATCTATTTTTGTTATAAAATCATTTTAATAAATTACTATTAATATTGAGAAAACTATTGCCCATATGTATGAAAAATAGTATAATAAAATTATAAATGAAACACATGAAATATTAATTTATAGAGAACTGGTTTAAAATAGATATGCTAAAAAAGCAATCCCAATGACCGTCCTTAGATCGTTAGTGTCTACAAGTGCATCAAAATGTTGTATTATTGATAAAAAAGGAGTAACCCGTTCGGATAGTAATACATGGGTGATGAATGAAAAAAATCTTCCGCATTTATTAATTTATATATATATATATATATATATATATATATATATATATATATATATATATATTTATGTAATTATTTGTATTGGTGATTGCAGCGTTCGTTGTTTCTTTGCTTACTATTATTTCGATTGTCTCACTTCCTAAGTGATTAAGATGCAGACAATTGCATGATTACTCGCTCTTAAGTTTATAAGACGCATTTTCGTTAATATATATATATATTTTTATTCATGTTATACGTAAATAAAAGTAATCAATGGACACCTGTGTCTGGCTCACAGCCGTCATCGGCAAGGCTAACCTACACAGAGATCGAACCTTCGATATTAATGTCTATAGTCCAGCGTTTTACCATCGGACCAAGACGCCTTCTTAGGTATATATATATATATATATATATATATATATATATATGTATATATGTATATATATGTATATATGTATATATAAATAAATATATATATGTATATATATATGTATATATATATGTATATATGTATATATATATATATATATATATATATATATATATATATATATTGTTATCAGTTTTTGTCTTTTTTATGATTTATTTAATCGTTGTCTCGATTCAGCAGGCAAGTTTCCGGGTATACGGTGTTCATTGATCCGAAGGTTCTTTTTTTTCGTCCATCTCAACTGGTTTCGAACTTCGCGATCGTCTTAATGTGTTGTTTTTGTTGCTGTTTGAAGTTGTTTTTTTATTATTTTGCCCGTAGATTATGGCAGGAGAAAAATAATAAGATAAATAAGAGAATATTTAATATATTACTACATTTGTGTATTTATTGTGTTCATACATTTATTGTCGTTTATGTTTTCATTTGTATATTCGATAAATTCCAAGCAGAAACACGTAATCTGCTCGCCAAATCGAGCAAAACATTAAAAAAAATAATATTCCTGCAGATATTGCTATTTCGCCTTGTACAATAATATATTTGATTATTTTGTTATTTCTCAAAATCGTATATTCACGAAACTCTTCTCCCACTCTCTATCTATCTATCTCTCTCTCTCTCTCTCTCTCTCTCTCTCTCTATATATATATATATATATATATATATATATATATATATATATAATTTTATATTTTAATCGTGCTTCCCACTCATAGTCGTTAATTACTTTGAAAAGTGTCGATTGTAAGACGTCCCTTTTAATTTTATTTATTGTTTTACCTCTTTTTTCTTTTCTCAATACTCGTTAAAAATCCTCAAAATCAAAATAATGTTAGGAAGTGATTCATCTTTTTGTTCATTCTCGTGGTTCTTTATTCCTCTTTTATAATATAAATTATATTTAAAAGAAACATCCCCACGATAGTTAATAATAGCAGCGCGTCTAATATTATTTCATTGTTTATATATATATATATATATATATATATATATATATATATATATGTGTGCGTGTGTGTGTGTGTGTGTGAGTATATATATGTAGGTATATATATATATGTGTATATATATGTATACATATGTATATATACATGCATATATGTATATATGTATATATATGTGTGTGTGTATATATATGTAGGTATATATATGTATATATATGTATGCATATGTGTATATACATGTATGTATGTATACATGTACATATTTATATGAATATTATATGTGTGTATATATATATATGTATATCTATGTATATATATATACACACATATATATATAGGTGCATAGTTATTTATATATATATATATATATATATATATATATATATATATATATATATATATGTATAGTGTACCTCCCAAAATAATAATAGCTACATTGCTTTTACTACAACCACCCTATCCTGTCGCCTCACCATGCACCTCGTAAATTACAGCTCAATCCACAAACACCTACAAATGCACAATTTTCCCGAATAAGAATTAAGACAAATTTTAGTAAGTAACACCAAAATAATACATTCTGAGAAAAACTTTTAAAATACTCGAGGTCTTATATATTAAAGCACAACAACCTTAAATCAATAATATAGCATACGAGACTAGCAAAACGATTTTAAAATTCCTATCATAGTTTAGCAACACCTAAATTCAAATTATAAAAATAGGGACTATCTATTAAATTAAGAATTACCTATTTCCTTTTTTTCCTTCTCCTTAATTATTCCAATAAACTAAAATAAATCAGCTGTTACTTAAAAAAAATAAAAATAAAAAATACATAAATACATGAATGAATTAAAGATTCAGTTCATTCGTCTCATTTAAACAATGTAGACGTTTGTTTTTGCGTTCACAGTTTTCCGTATTATTTAAAAACTTCCATTCTTTCTCCCGCTTTTAGTCATTTTTTACCATTTTATACCATCTAACACCTGATGATGATTTCAGAAAGGGTCGAAAACGTTTGTGTAACATACGGTTCATTTATTAATTCAATCGATGTTAAGATAAAAAAAAATAATTCGACGAATTGAAAAAAAATAGAAAAACTAACAAAACAGAAGAGTTGTGTTGGTTTTTGAAATTTGTATTAATGAAAAAATGCTGCCAATACACACACAATATATGTATATATATATATATATATATATATATATATATATATATATATATATATATATATTATGTATGTATATATATATGTATATATATATATATGTATATATATACATACATGTATATATACATATATACATATATGTATATATATACATATATATATATATACATATATACATACATAATATATATAAATATATATATATATATATATATATATATATATATATATATATCAATCATTTGATATATCTGTCGATTAGTTTTTTGTCAACCCGCCCCTTAAATTTTGTTCGGTGTAGCTGGCGTCAGATTGAAGTCCGCTTGAGTTGCGATATGAGAGTGGACTGACGGTTTATAAGCGTTACCGATATTTGACCATTAAGTGGTGTTACCTATTCTCGTATATCCTTCCTCTTTTTATTAGCACCCGCTTGTTGTTGGTGATTTGTTCAAATGCGAGATACTAAAAGCTCACTTTTTATTTTTATTCTCATTTTTATTCGGTCTTTGAAAAAACGATGAAGTATCAAAACGTTGGTTGATTGGCGTAAAATTGAAATATTGTGTATGTGAATTTATAAATTATCTACCTAGTATTGAACACTTTTAAAAATGTTGATTTTGTGTTCATTTTATTAACATATTTTAACTGGATCAATGATGATTATACATATATAATATATTATATAATATTGTATATGTATATGTATATATATATATATATATATATATATATATATATGATTGATAGACACTCTCCTCATTTCTTTCCCAGCTCTATATTGTGCTTACACAGCAAGAACCTTACGCCAGGATATAAACTGTACTGTTTTTGCGACCAATAAAACACAGACAGATATAGGCATATACACACACACACACACACCCACACACACACACACACACACATATATATATATATATTATATATATATATATATATATTATATATACATATATATATATATATTATATATACATATATATATACATATATATATATACATACATATATACATATATATATATATGTGTGTACGTATATATATATATATATATATATATATATATATATATATATATATATATATATATATATATATATATATTATAAGGTAGTGTCCGTGTGTGTACATGTGCCTGTATGTATTTAATGCGTCATCATAACGTTTCCACTATCGTGGCTTCTACCTAACCAATTGAAATCTAGGTCAGCTCGTTTGAAAATGGTTCGAGGCGAGACTAATATGCCTTTAATAAAATACATTAACGCGTGACCTCGATCGATGTCAGCATGCAGTTATGGGTAAAATTAGAAGCCACCGCGAAAATAGAATAGAATAAAAAAAAATGCGGTTGCTTGTCCGACAGATTACTGGTTTAGCTTTTAGGCACAAACTCTAACGAAATCTTTTTTCAAAGAACGAATAGAGCGGTACATTATTTATCGCGAAATCTCTCTCTCTCTCTTTCTCTCTCTCTCTCTCTCTCTCTCTCTCTCTCTCTCTCTCTAAATATATATATACATATATAAATATATATATATATATATATATATATATATATATATATATATATATATATACATGTTCATTTATCCACAGACAATTGTTTCGCCGTGTCACGGTGTGGCTAGAAACGAGCGGGTGGTTTAAACAGTTATCTTCAAAGTGATCGTCTCATCAGAAGTCGACCACCTTTTTCTTTCAGCCTCATTCTCCTACCCCAACATTGTTACGAACTTGACTGGATTTAGTATAAAGTAACACGAAAAGGGTTGATTTTCCGTAAAACAAAACAGACAAGCCAAACATCCTGAACAAACATTTGAAAATATAAAGAACTTGAAACATAAAATATTTTACAAAATGACCGGTCTCAGCATAATACAATCCGAAAAGTACTGATATGCCTTAAAACAAAACAACCAAACAAAACACCATGAATAAACATTTGCGGATATTACAGAACTTCAAACATAACATCTTTTCATTATACTACAACTAATATTTCGGCATTAAATGACCATGATAGGTTAATATGCTGTAAAACAAAACAAACCAGATCTTTACTCTTTGAAAACATTTCTCCCAGAAAACATTACTCTTAGAAGGAACTTTTACAAAGAAGTCGTCATTTCCCTGAAAAAACAATATACTCATAAAACATTACTCCTTGAATATATTGCTCTCAGAATACACTGCTTTAAGAATACATCGCTCTTAGAGTACATCGGTCAAATAATGCATTGCTATCAGGTCATACATTGCGTAACTCTTAGAAAACATTACACTTAGAAATACATTTTACAGATAAAGTACCATCATTACTCTAATTTCAGAATACATTGCTCTATAAACACATTACTCGTAAAAATACATTTTCCAGTTAGAGTATGGGCATTAATCTTAGAAAACATTACTCTTAGAAAACATTACTCCCATAAAATATTACTTTTAGAAATAAATTTTACAGATATGGTATAGGGATTACTCTCATGAAACACTACTTACCGAAAAGATTAATCCCAGAAAGCAATTTTCTCTGAAAACTTTACTCTTTGAAACATTACTCTGTGGAGGCATTACTCTTCGAGAACATTGCTCTTTAAAAACATTTCTTTTTGAAAACATTACTCTTTTAAAACATAACTGTTAAAATAGTACTATCTGGCATTAGTAATATTCTTTGTTCTCAAGACGATTGACTCTCCGTTACCGCCTTTTAGTATCTGTTTGAGAATACAATATAAAAGGGTAAATAAAGTTGTTGTTTTTTGAAAGATCGGATTGAATAATACAGTTGGGAGTGAACTTATATATACTACGTGTGACATGGCCAGACGATGCATCGGATCAGGCCTCTCCGCTCTCCAGTCTAGCCGATGTAAGGGTCGAAGTGGAAGAATGGCTCAGCCCCCAGGATACTGCCCTATGGCCATCACGGGTCGCCACTCACAGCCTACAGGTGGCCCCGTTATCGGGCGGACGAACAGCTTTGGCTTGGGTTGTAGTCGGCGAATTCGTGACCCCGCGACAGGACGAACCTACCTGTTGTGATAACGCATAGCAGTAAGAATTTGCGTGTGATGATAAGATTTGCTGGTGCCAGTGATGGAATCTTTGGTGTCGCCAGAATACTTGATGATGCGGTTTGATGACGAAGAATGTGTTGATGATGCAGAGGCTGTGGTAGGAGCTAAACTCAAGGAGCCCTTGTCCGGTCTTGTTCAACTTGCCAACATAAAAATGCCCAATACAATTGTCAGAACCAACACCGGCTTTGCAGTCACCGAGCAGAATACATTTATTTTTCTGTAACTCGTAAATATCCTTATACAATTGGTAATTTGCCTCGGCTAGAGAGCAGGGCGTAGGAGCGTAAACCCCCAGGATGTTAACTTGGAACGAACGGCTCACTGTACCACTGGATGTCGGTTCTACAATCGTGAGTAGAGAATTCTTAACTTCGAACCAAACGCCAATGCAATATTGGTTTATCAGGTTCCTTGCTATACCAGAAAAGCGTTAAGTTCTCTTCCATGAGGCTGCCGCTTGATGCGAGTCTTTTTCTTTTACTTTAGTGCAGCTACGTCTGTGTTCAGCCTTGTGATCTCACGGTCTATTATAGCTGTGTTTATGAAGCCATTGACTTGCTGTAGATCATCAAAGAGGCCAACACACAGTGTCCTGACATTCCAGGTTGCAAATCGCAAGATTTTGATTCAATTTTCTTTGATTGTTTGGGTTAGGGGGTTTCAGTTTTGTTTTTTGTCTGTTTTCTTTGCTTCAAGCACCAACTGGACCTTGCAGACTGTTGCGGGTTAGCACCTTTGAGGCTATAGACCGGCTTGCTTGAGGCGGGCGGTAGCTGACCAGTGTGATTGCAATGCCATCTCACACCGTCAGAGACAACCCACAGCGCCTGGGATTACGCCAATCATTCCTAGCTTATTTTTAGTAACTGTTGTTTCTGACACTGTAAATAACGGCACTGTAGTGGCCTCACCAGAGTGCAAGGCTAGTCAATCTGTATGGAAGTCCTGAGCTGCCTAAACATCACATTTCCTTTCCCGACCTAACTGGGTTTGTTCAAGGAATGAGATAAGCAATACATTTGCCACCAGCTTGGCTACAGAGCTGCTGAAGATAATTAATAGTATTATCCAAGTGTCTATTTAGTCTTTCTCCTCCACATAATACCCACAAGGCTAGATGTCCATGATTCGATGGCTAGGTGTAACATTGTCATTTAGGTTCTTCTCGGAAATCATCTTCCATAGCCGATGACATGTGTCAATGAGAGTTATACGGATAAATCCTAACAAACCCGCAAGAAAAGCACTTTCTTGGGGCCAACATCTGAGAGATTATGTAGATGAGTTAAGACCAGAGATGCTGTTCATCCTACCAAAGGGGATGCAGTTTGCCGAACTTGGAAGGAACTACTTCTACCCAGATCACCAGATAAGCACTACTTTAGCTATAGTCGTACAAGTAACCTTGCAAAAAAATTAAAAGCAATAATAGACATATCGTAAAACAGGACAATAGACATAATAACAAAAATAGGTTTAATAATACACAACATAATGGTAGCAGAAATAATGAGTGAAGGTTGAAGAAATAAAAAGTACTGTCCGCTACAAGAAAATGTTTGACCAAGAGTATAGTATAATTAGGAATATTGTGCGCAAAAGATAATCCTAGTCTGGAAAGATTTAACGTGGGAGGGCAAAGCACTGATATTAAGGCTAGGTGCATGGACCCATGAAAGTTGTTTGAACAACCTCGGAAAGAAGGATGACACTTCATTATCCCAAAACATATGGTCTCTAAAGACGAATAATAGATACATCTGATCGGATGGAGAATTTTGAGGATGGCCTCAACTGATACGTTGCATAACCCGATATGTGTTTTTCTGTCTTAATGTAAAATTAACGAGTATTACATTCCCAGAAATAGATAAATTCTTAAACAACAGATATGAAGTAGGCAATACGTATAGATATTTCTAACAATTCACTTGGAATAAATATAGTAGAAACTAAGAGATTGTATTATAACTTCCTATTAATAACAGTTGCAAAATTACAGTTAGTTAAGACAAACATGTTATCTACTTAAAAATGACAACAATAACCTCACTAGATAAGTATTAATAAATATCATTGTAACTCTCTTATGAAATGCAGTGTATATTAAATAAATAATAAAGTAAATTGATGAATGAAAAAACGCAGTTAATAGTTATATATTAATATAATAGAATGATTACATACAGCTAACATAAAAAAGAATAAATAAATACATAGATAAATAAATGAAGAAAAAGCCTGAATTATATAATTGTAGGATTTTAAATCAGTTAAATACTATTTAAAAATTAAGAGTGTTGAAGGCTTCAATGCTGTATTATTTCGTTATGTTGTTTTATCTTTGTGGCTGTTCGTTTTACATACATATGCATGTAAATATGGTTATGAGTATGTAAGTGTATATTTGTGTGTCTTTGCACAGGATTTTACAGAATTTTGTTGGTCTTTATTGTTCCTCTGATGAAAGTTAATAGATACATTCTAATTCGATCGTGTCGTTTGAAAATATGTTAATGATTAAAATCATAAATAAATAAATGCAGTAAATATACGTTAAATAAATTAACTTCTAGTTAATAGCAACCAATAAATAAATATGTAATAATGGGAATGTAAATTAAATCAATTGTGGGTTTATTTTAAAATACACAAAAAAAGTTAAGTATAAAAGCTTCGTCTAGATTAAAAAAAACTGTAATTGTTAATATCTTATTTAATTTATCACCTTTAGTGTGTGTTAAAGTTTGTATAAGTGTAAATATCGTTATGGGTATATTCGTTTGAATAAGGTTTTTTTAGAACTTGTATGAGTGGTATGCGTTTT
The DNA here is from genome assembly GCA_963556195.1 of Sepiola atlantica. NCBI lineage: Eukaryota > Metazoa > Mollusca > Cephalopoda > Sepiida > Sepiolidae > Sepiola > Sepiola atlantica. The sequence continues at coordinate 116,601,755 of OY744521.1, forward strand.
CATGTGTTTAGATGTAAGCATTTTCGAAAGATGTTTAATTTAATAGTTACCCGTTTCGTATGTACAACTCATATATATATATATATATATATATATATATATATATATATATATATATATATATATATGCCGCGAACCGTTGTTATTGTTAAACAATGTTCTACTGTTTACTGTGTGCTTTCGCTGATTTAGCATATCTAGATTTTAATTTCTCTTAATGACCGTGCTAATTGGTGGGAGCCGAAGGGTAAAATACCGGACTACGAGTCAGGGGTTACTTTGAAACTGGGATAGTGTTATCTTACACTGAAGATTGAATAAGCATTAAACATCGATGTCTGTAAATTTCATATACACTAAATTCCAAAATGTTTACACTTGTATTGCCATTAAAGGTATGCGAGTACAACAGGGCCATGTCTTTTACTGGTAAGAATTTTTCTTCAGCGCATCTCACACACATCATCCACTCATGCATAGAGATTTATACTGCAGTAATGTGATAATGAAATGGTTTGGTTGATATGTAGTCACCCCCTTAATGGCAATAAAAGTGTAAAACTTTGGGAATTTCCTATCTTTTGTACATTTAGTGTGTATGAATTTTAATCTTAATTCTATTAAAGGCATATGATTTCAGTATACTGGCATTTATCATGGAATATTATTAAATTAATAATTCTAGAATTAAAATATGAGAAATAAAATAAGGAAAAGCGATTTGACAGAAGTAATCGGGCGGGTCTTGTTTTATTGTTGGACAACACTGAACGTGCATATCATCCGTACATCTTAACCCTATTAAGGGCATATTATACAGTATACTGGCATTTATCATGGAATGCCACTACTTTCGTAAAGGCTATGATTCAATACAATGGTCATGTTTAAGGTTGTTTTGGAATTTCCTGGAAAACTAAGGTATATGGTAAACTGAAATTAAAATGCCATTAACTAGACCACAAAACCTCTATCTCTGCCAAAAATCAGCTGAATCCATCAAATATTTGATGAGATACATAGTGACACATACGTACGTACGTACGTACACACACACAGATAACATGATTTCATCACTGAACTTTCTGGATCTCTGGGTTGCCTTGACTAATGCTGCTGACATTCTACACACTTATAGAACCTATCAAATAAAAAAATTGTGCAAAGTTTTAACTAATTTGGTTTATTGCTTTTTGAGTTATGATTGATCAAGAAATGAGATTTCTAGCATAGGCCATTCTTAGGGTCTATTAAGGGATAGAGCTCTCTCGCGCCTCCCTTGATTAAGTAAACCTATGTATTTAATGTGGATAGGCTGGCAGCGTGAAAAGTGAACCCAATATATGGTATGTTTTGTCAATATTATGCCCCCTAAACCCCCATTAAAATACTGCAAGGAGACAGGATTTAGGGTAATATTTATACATTGATACATAATATTAACGGTATAAATTTAACAAAAACTGGGGACATCTGAATTTTAAAAATTGAGTTTACCTTTTTTTCCATCCTTTGCATTAAACTAAATATATCCAACATTACCACACTTTAGATTAAACGACATTTTCTAAAGTTTATAACGATAAAAATACTAAAGAACAACACTGTTCTATCGGCAATGGAAACTCTAACAAAACTAGGTAACATCATAAGTAATAGTAAATGCTGTATATTGAACCAAGCGTCATAGCTAGATGATAAAGCATCAGACTATAGCAATTTACATCAATGGTTCGATCCTTCCCCATGGTAGCCATACTGATGACGACTTATAGTCGAAACACGGGTCCATGGATTTCTTATATGTACGTAAATTGATTCATTAATATATATAGAATATAAAATAATGACACGTCCGATAAAGGGCGACAGAATGCAATGTTCTGCACCACAAATAAACATGATTTTAAAATATGCAGATATACCCATCACATAATCAATTTTATTAAAGCACTGCTAATTTAACTCACTTCTAAAACACACATACATGCATAACACGTACTTCCTAAACAAACCAAGTGCGTACCACGTAAAAAAGATATTAGTAACCAAACATGGATATAGGTCTGTATATATTCATGTATAAATATATCAATTGATCTATATATTTCAGATATGTATATATATATATATATATAATTTCAGATATGTATATATATATATATATATATATACAGACAAAAATAACAATCACAAAATTAAAATGTTAGATATTGACCACTTAAATATGTTGCCTGTCAGACAATTACCTCCGCCCACAACAGATGATAGGAGTTTTCTAGTAAACATTTGTTACCATTTTCGTTCTCTTCTCTTTCGTTATCATATCTACCAGATGTGTATTAGGCAGGACACAATTTAGAAAAAACGCCAGCGTTTAAAGAGAACAATCCAATGTCAACTCCGAGCAGATAGATTTAACGGAAGTCCTTCGTTTCCCTTTGTTTTTCTGTGTACCAGAAAGTAAACAGACAACAAAGACCCCCTCCATGTGACCCCCTCCATGTTGCCAGTTTTAGTAAATATTGATATTAATTTTAGTCCGCTGTTTTCAAAAAGTCTGTTCACACTCCATAGAAAAGGTGAAGAAGGGAATCGTTCCCGAAGATTTCCTACAGACTATCCCAACACACAAGAAAGAAAAACTAAATTAGGATTTACTTTTCTTCTAAAATTATCTAACAAACCCGGCACACAATTTTAAGTTGCGCGTTTATTTTTTCTGTAGCTTTAGTTTGTATTTCTAATTTAATATCCAACTTGTGCGCTCACGATTTTACGTTGACTGATTACACTCATATACATATAGACATATAAATACACATATATACATACACATTTATATATATATATATATATATATATATATATATATATATATATATATGTATGTATGTATTATCTTGTCATTTCAAACTGCTTTCATAAATACAATGAGGTGTCAACACTGATTGTACTTCATCAGTGCCAAAGTTTGTCATGAGGTAGAGATTTCGGACAATAAAAATGTCCAAAGCCGCTGCGTAAACCCTGACACAGTTACTCGGCTTACATTTACAACGGTGGAAGGGAGTAATACACTACTAAAAGATTTTAAAAAACATATAGCTAGTTGTAGACTTAACCTGCAGATTAAACTTAAACTAACCAATTTTCTGGTTTCAATTGTTTGTGTGATATGACTATTATTTTTGCAATTATGTTCAATGTTAGTGTTTATATAGCTACTGTTTTGAAACCGTTAATATATGTGTTACTATTGTTATTAAATATTTATTTTGTAGAAAATCGTAGCTGTTTACATTAGTTTAACATTTCTGTATCTCAGTAACGTCAGGAAAGTAGGGAACAGGGAGGGGGTTCAGAGTCCAGCAGCACGAGAAAAGAAGCTTTTGGAGTAGAAAGCTCTTCGGCATCTTGTACCTCCACAGGGTATGGATGGGATTTGGCAGATTGTCTTGTTGGTCTAGTGAATTTACGTCGTGGGGGTACCAGAGCAGCAAGTTCATCAGAGCATAATCCATTGAAGTATTTCTAAAACAAGTACAAGAATGCAACATTGCGCCGATGGGACAGGGGCTGGAGCTGGGTGGATAGTGAAGCACCTATCAAGTTGGCGACTCTTTTTAGACCTTGACTAAGAGGGAGAGACTAGCGGATGATGCACAAGCCCGGATGTAGCAACAATACTCTATGCATTGGCGGATGGTGGCTTTGTAGAGATATAGGATTATATCAGGTGTGATAAATTTATTGGCACGGTAAAGAGAACCCACCTTCTTTGCAGCAGCCCTGTCAATGTTTTCAATTTATGTATTCCAATTTATGTTATCTGTGAAAGTTAGGCCGAGGCGTTCGAATGATGAACTCTCAGGCAGGGTGTTATTTGCTTCATCACCGGGAGATATATTTGGGCCCCCACCACCTATCTCTAGTGATTTCTTTATTTACTTACTACAATAAACAAAACTGTTCTTTTATTTCTTGTTTATTTTTACTTATTCTTTTTTAAGTTTCTAAATATACATTCCATTTACAGTGCAGTATTTGTTAATCAATAAAAGAAAATAGGCTTAGTGTAGAACGCATCCTTTTCGACTGTTGTAATTTTTACTTTTATCTCCAGTAGATGTATTCGGGGCCCCTCACCTAACTATATATATCTTCATTTTTTAGTTAGTTACTACAATTAGCAAACAAGTTGATTTAATTGAGTTCATTTTTTACTGATTCATTTTTCAGTTTCAAATTATACATACCTTTACAGTGCAGTATCGGGTAATTAATACAAAAATGCTCTTAGTGTAGAACGCATTCTTCTTAACTGTGGCAATTTTTACTTTTATCTCAACTAGATGTATTTGGAGGTTCCTCTCTTAGCTATATCTCTTCATTTCTTTATTTACTTACTAAAATAAGCAAAAAGATTAATTTAATGAAGTTCCTTTTTACTTATTCATTTGTAAGTTTTAAAAAAATGCATACCTTTACAATGCAGTGTTTGTTAATTAATAATAATTTAAAAAATATTAGCTAAGTCAAGAATATATCCCTCTATACTGCAGTAGTTTTTATTTTTATCACCACTGAATGCATGTGGGACACCCCCTACCCAAACCACCTCCTTTCATTTCTTTATTTACTTATAACAATGACGAAAAAGGTTCATTTAATTCTGTTTATTTTTACTTACTAATCTTTACGTTTAAAAATATACTTAATTTTACAGTGCAGTATCTGTTAATTACTCTCTTCTCTTCTCCGTTAGTGAAGTATTAAACTCATCCTTTTCTGTCCTCTGTCTGTGAAGAAATATATTTCGAGACTACGGCAATTTTTACTCTTTTACCAGAGGAGATTGATTTTTAACAGTAGAGCCCCCTCTTCTTTTTAAGAAATGAACCGCTACTTACCATCGCAGGCAGGGGTAAGTCACACAGAACATAAACAATTATATGTTGTTTAATTATAAACATTCATAAATCTTAGTTCAGTCACATCGATTACAAACAAGGTTATTTTTCAACTTATTCTATCACGAATTAATACCCTAATACTTATATATCTCCCACGCGCCACGCCGGCACATCGGTGTTGCTACATTATATGATACGGTATTTCCCTTTTTATGGTGGCTATGCAGTTTACAGACCGGGCTTACTTACTTATACACGACGGTAAAGTAATATATTAGGTCGGTTTTTATTATAGGGGAAACATTCATCTTCCCAAATAGTGACACTCCAGAGTATGACTAAAATAAAACTTGCCGCAGTCTAGAAGGATTATTCTTTGACTGATCGAGGAAAGAAAACAGTATGTTTAGTTTAACATACACTACACTTCGACTTTATTTTGAATTTGAAAAGTACCAAATAACATCAGACATATTATATATAATACGTTATTTGCCTAGTTATAGTGCTTATGCACTTTACGAATCGGGATATATTTTAGATAGGATTTTCAAGTTAAATTCAATTGTAACCCTATATTTGCTTTATTAAAATGTTATGGGAAAGTACAGAATAGTAAATCAACACCAATCTCCCCATTTTCAGAATGGGTTCCTAAATTATAACATTATTATATTAGCCCGGTCTGTAAACGGTATAAGTATCCTCTTCCTAAGTTCATAACCGGAAGCGACGTTCAAGAAATAATCTTCTTTTTTAACTAAGTTCATTAATCGCCAACATTTCCAGCAGACTTCTAACACACACTTCCTATTGTTCCACATGGAAGTTGCGTTGATAAGCTCAGTGATTGCCTCAAATTGTCATATTTGTGAAAGTACATCACGACTGCAACATTATCTACAAACATGCGTGTGCATCTCAATGGCAAAATTGACACAACTAAGCATGACAAAAGTCTTATTACTACAGGTTTGCATCAATTGTTCTAGTTGCTGTTTTATATATACATTGTGGGGTCTTTGTTCGCGCTTGTCAACTATAAGCAATATATTATTCAATAGTTACAGATTCTACAACGACTTTCTTGAGTTATTAGACTTTCCAGCGCCGCGTCGAGGCACGAATTTGCAAGTTAATATTAAATATTTCGTTATTATCCACTTTCGTATATGTGTTGCTTCAACGAAATCTTCACTGTGAAGATTGCTGTTCAAACCGGCAAACAATTCGAACCCCTTAACACGCATCATCATTAACTCAAATTCGAGCGCACTAACCGATGATGACAATTCCAAAAGTTTTTCGAAAAGTAGATATATAAACCCTATTTATATTAATTCAGGCAGACAACATAGTCAGCCATCTTAAGAGTCTTAAATAAATCACGTAAACAGGAACTTTGAATTCATATGTATATATATATATATATACATATATAAATATATATATATATATATATATATATATATGCATATATATTTATATATTCATCCATGCATTGATATATATATATATATATATATATATATATATATATATATATATATATATATATATATATATATATATATATATATATATATATGTATATATATATAGTCTTGGAAGTTTCTCAACCATTAAAACTATATTAAAAAAAACAAAAAACTTAAGTCCCAAGTCGTTCAGTGGGAAATCACTCATGTAATTAAATTTAACTTTTTCAGTTATTATATTAGTTTGCTTCTAACATTATTTAAGGGATCATCAGTTGTTTACCATGAAAAACTGTTTCGGGAATTTAAAAACAAGACAGTATTTAATTCCATGGCCTCCCAGCAGAGTTTATCAAACCCCACTTCCCTTAAAAGACAAAAACATAAACGTTCCGCATACTAAACCTAAGTTTTGTTCAGTATAAATGTTTTGCTAACTTATATTAGTTATTAAAAAAAATCCTTCTTACCGGTGTGCGTCTGTCTAATAAAATGTATCCGTTACTTACAAAAATGTTGCCGCATTTTAAAGTGTGTAGACGAATCCTTTAAAAAAAATGTTTAATTATATATATATATATACTTTTAGTCTTGAAATTGGTAAAATATATATTATTTAGTGCCTCATACAATCATGCCATATGTTTGTTTCTATCGAACGAGATTTACCTTAATCCTCCTTTTTTTACTTATTGTTTTCTATTTTTGTAAGTATTTTCAACCAGAGACAGCCAAAAAATACTTTCCAGTTGTTTGAGCTTTATTTGCTTTTTAGTCTATTCATTTTGACAATTGTTCGTTAGAATCAATCATTAAACGAACGTTGGCCTGTTTCTTCTCACAACTCTCAAACGTCATAACTTTGCAGACTGTCAACACTAGACGCCTTTTATACGTTGCTTTTTTTTAACTGTCATCGTCATTCCGCATTTATAATTATTTAAATAAGTCCCCCTCACATGCCACCATTTACAAATAACTTGTGTTCGTTTGTGTGTCGTTGTTCAGGTGTTGAATCACGCAGTACTCCCGTTTGTGAAAGGTATGAAACCGTACCCCCTCCCGAGGTTTAGGTAAAAATATTCCTTTATATTAGATGCCTATTTTACAATACTTTACAGAATAAAAATATCTCAATTTTTCGATTATGTGAGTAACAATAAATATATGTGGGTTTTGTTTCGCAATGTTGTGTATTTTGTGTTGTATCTTTCTACATTTAATATAAAGTATTTCGAATATTTTAAGATTTTGCGAGAATGTTCGCTTTGTTTATATTCTATCTTCATGATGTTTTAGATTGCATATTCCACAAGAAATTAAACAGAAACAAATTAAGAAACCTGTGGTAATGCTGTTGTCTTAGTTAGAGTAAATCCGTATAAATTCTATCTGTTTATAAGTGGTATATTTGGAAAAATCACATGTTTCTACCAATTTATTTAAAATGAGTAGGTAAGGCATAGAGCAGATTCATGTGTGTGTGTAAATTTAATAGAAGGGTTGTGTCGAGCTACTTCTCATGGGTTTGTTTAAGAACATGAAAAGAGAGTAAATCTGTATAAAATGTATCTGAAATATGTGATTTTTAGGGAGTACTTTAAATACCTCAGATTCTAGAGATGATTTACTATAATCAACCTTGAAGGCCGCTTAGTGACTTTTTCTATAATACAAACACACACACACACACACACACACACATATATATATATATATATATATATATATATATATATATATATATATATATATATATAGAATTATAAAAAGAAAAACTATACACACATTAAGGTTGTACACATAATAACTTATTTCGACCCCTTTAATTAGGTCTCCTCAGATGTATAGACAACCACGTGAAAAAAACCCAAATAATGAGAGAAATTGATCGACTTAAAAAGATAAATTCACTTTTGTGATTGGTCTATGTAAAAAGGAGGTAAATGTTAAAATAATCGAGGAGGGGTGACAGAAGTAAGATTAATTTTTTAATATATGCAGAAATATAAAAATATAAAAATATATATAAAAGAATTCTTTTTTGCTATTTAAACAAATAAATCATCTCATTTAAAATTTCGAATGTGAGCTTTATGGGTAAAAATATATGATGAAATATTCGAGCGTTCACGATTAAAAACTACGTTTAATTATTTACGATTAAAAATTAGAAGACGAAAATGTAGGACGAAGATTTCGGTTTAGATTAGAACATATTAAAGATTTAAGTTGTATAGCGTCAAGATTCGAGATGATTTACACTATAGAATTAAAGTTTAGCGACAATTTAAAAACGGTTTATTTACAAAATTGGTAAAGATTCGGGCGTTCACGATTAATTAGTTATGATTAGAAATAAAAAGACGAAAATTCAGGACGAAGATTTCGATTTATATAGGAAATTATAAGAAAAATTATTGGTTATAACGTCAATACGGAATTAAAGTTTGGCGACATTTAAGCACGATTAATTTACAAACTAGAGTTTTACTAAATTAAAAAGAAAAAAAAAATTACGAATTTGTTAACATTTACCTTTACAGTTATAACTCTTATTGTAACTATACTTTAAAAGAATTGTTATTTTCAAAGAACTTTAAAACGTGCTGTTGATTTTAAACCTGTGCCTGTGTCTACATTTAGCCATCAGTTCGTCTCGTCTATTTAAAATGTTCTAGTCTTCATATTTTAGTATTCTGATTTTTTCCTCCAGGCACAAATTGCATCTATGTCTAAATCCTTTAGGAGTGTTCGAATGACATAGTATGAACCACGAAATAGTTGGTGTTAATTTGTTATTTTTTAAAAACCACCAGTGTTTGGCTAATTCCGTCTAATTAGTGACGTTCGGGTTTAAAAATGAGTGTTTGTGTACGTAGAATCGTTGTTTCCAACTCCCGGCGGATATTCCTATGTATACTTTCTTATTGTTAGTATTTTCTTTAGGATAAATCGTAGCCTTATATACAACGCTTTCGACGTTACAGTTACCTTTAAGGGGGCAGTTATTTTTAATTTGACAATTACATTTTTTTCCCCCTTTTTAGTTTTCTTACTCGGTGTGCTCAATATTTTTTTTCACAATAGTGAATTTATCTTTTTAAGTCGATCAATTTCTCTCATTATTTGTTTTTTTTGACGTGGTTGTCTATACATCTGAGGAGACCTAATTAAAGGGGTCGAAATAAGTTATTATGTGTACAACCTTAATGTGTGTATAGTTTTTCTTTTTATAATTCTGTTTTGCTCTGTTTAAATTACATTGAGCTCTGTTATTCAGATTCTCTACACAAAATTGAAATCTACACACTATATATATATATATGTATATATATATATATATTATGTTATTAATATATACATGATTAAATGCACTTTTTTCATTTAACACTCCTATATTACTATCAAAACACGTTAGTGCTATTTAATTCAATAATACACAATAATATGTTCAGCTTCTCTCTATAGATGGCAGTGTAGCAATTAAGAGAGAACCATTTGGATGTCCAGTTTACATAACTATTTTTAACAGTTAATATTTCATTAATGTTAGATATTATTTATTTGCAATTGCGTTGGCGTATTGTACTATCTATATGCAATAGGTTCGTCGATGTTAACAGTAATTAATTACATTTTTTTTATAAATAAATCAAATAAATGAGTAAAACACAATAATTCATACTATCAGCACTCTCTACGAGCAATGCATAATCGAAAGAGATAAAGGAGAGGTGGGAGAGTGTGGCTTTCTTGATCGCTTTCTCTCTCTACTTCTCTCGCTTTGTTTTGCAGTTTTTACATCTTTCCTGACAAAGTAATACATTTTTTTTTAATTAGCCAATTAAATACGTGTTATTAAAGTTTAACAACAAATTTATCAATTAGTTTATGTTTGAAAACAACTTTTCACTAGTCTCAGTGACAAATTGAAACAAAAGTTTAGTAGCACCGATCTGTCCAAATTGCGAATATTTTTATCGCCCTAAAAAGCAGAATCTCATGTTTTGTGACGGCGGGCATTTACAGTGGGTGTAAATCTGCCAATTTACCCTGATTTGATTTTCTTTTAATCTTTTTTTTTACAATTATACATTCCTTTCTATATATTTAATATAATTTTAAGCAATTGATTTAAGTTGTGTTTACATTTTCCGTGAGAATTATATACATAACTTTCAAACTATCTTATTTAATAGCTCATGTTGAAGGTAAAAATTAAAATTTTTAAAGTGTGGGTATCATTGTACATTAACATTACGTATGTATACCCTGTCAACCCTCGTGGAATAAGAAAACAAGATAATCATTTTAGAATTTAAGGTGGCGGATCACTTTCGCATATAAATGTAACGCAAAATGATACTCCATTTCTGGACCATTCTAAGGTTTCATGATAGTTAAACAGTTTTTTTTTTCTTGCTAGTTGATATATATGATGCCTGTTATGTTGGGGAAGAGCGCTTTTAAAGCGGTTTGCGATCTTGCCAGTCGAAATTAGGATGTGTGTTAAAAATATATTACTTAACTGCCATACTAAGTTCAAATGATAGTAAAAAGTAGAATCTCATTATTTTAAGAGGGGGTTGAAAGTTACCTGATTGAGTCTGTTTATCTACAAAATTACCAAAGCTTGTTGTAAAATTGTGGTATTCATTCATATAAACATTTTTTATCTATACGCACTTCTTCTAATTACTTGCTGCACAGAGGGTGTGTAGGTTTACAAGTACTGATAGCTCATGCCGTTAAACGGACGATATAATATCATCAATATTGACTCTGGTAAGTAATGCAACGTTTCCGTTTCCAAACAAAGAAATGCATGTTTGAAAGCGAATTTCACCAAGACTAATTTGTCTATTTATCTACCTGGGCATTATAGTAAAATCCGTTATACGAGAAATAAGATCATTTAAGCAATTTATTTAATTTTGCAATACATTTAAAAAAAGCATGATAGATCACATGAAGTAGAGTAATGGGTAAAACATTTAAAAATGGAATTAGATTAAATATTTCGGATGTTTCTAGATGACGATTGATAATTTCAATGATTTATTTCATTTCGCGTATTCTTATCCAATCGTCTATTTTATTTCTTTTGATTTGATGATGTCTGCTCCCACAACTCTTTAATATATTTAGGAATCATGTTTACATCTTTAGTCGACGAGACTTACACGAGAAAATAAGTGTTTACGCACCGACAGCAGATGAGAGGAAACTGATGTAATGACTACTATTTAACGCATTTCATCTCTCTCTTTCTTTCTCTCTCTCTCTCTCTCTCTCTCTCATTCTCTAGCATGAAGCTCTTTGAATAACGGTTTATATAAACTAATTAACGGGTGTCGGCGTGTTGTTGAGTCCAATGTAAAATAAGAAAACTCGTAGATATTAAATGCTATACTAGAGATCTAGAAAGTTGAGTAAACATCTTGACAGTATCAATAATATGTTATTCTGGACTATTCATATCCTGGAGAAAAGAATAACTTATGTATATTGACCATTTGAGAAAAATACAAAAAGGTGATTATCATGTACAATAAACTACACTGTAAGCATGACACTCATCGACAGTATGTTAAAAAGAAGAGAGGGTAAAGGATCTAGTAAGTATAGATTACTGTGTGAAAGACACACAAACTAAAAATCGAAAAATACATAATTCGGAATACAGAAAGGCTGATCACACAGCAGGAGTAGCCGTCCAAATGACTAATACAGGTAGCAGTGATCTAATAAACGAATACGACACTTGAACCGAGAAAAAAATCGCTACTGACAGCTGCACTTAGAACAAACTATATCAACAGTAAAATAGACAAACCACAGGAAAAGAGTACATGTAGAGTTTGTGGCCAAAGAGACGAAACGGTAAAATCACACAATATGTGAATGCAGAAAAAGTAGCCCATAATAGAATACAAACAGACCCAACTGTGCGGAGGAGGGAATACACTAAGAACCATCCAAACAATTTCATTTTGAAAATGCAGACAAATGATACAAATACAAACCTGAGAGAGTACTGGAAAAGGAAAACCACAAAATCCTTTTGGACATAGAGGTACAAACAGATACACTCATCACAGTAAGAAGACAAGATGTCATAATAATCAACAAGATGAGAATAAATAGCTAAATTGACGATTTTGCCGTTCCAGCAAAATACAGAGTAAAAATCAAAGTAACGGAAAAACGAAGCAAATACACGGAACTTTCCACGGCAGCAAAAGGAATATAAAACATGAAAAAAGTCAATATAATATCAATAATTGTAGGACCACTAGGAACAGTCACGGACAATCTTGAACAAAAGACTAGGAGAAATTAGAAGCGAGGGGAAAACTGACACTATACAGCATACAACACTGATGAAAACAGCTTAAATCTTAGGGAAAATGAGCGAATACAGAAACCAACCCACATGACACTAACTAGCCATATGGAAACTGCAACCGAAGTAAACCAAAAATATAGAAGGAACACCACATGAACCCAATGCATCTGAAACTGCAGGACATGTAATAAACTGTGACCCCCTCCTCCCGGAAAAAACATCAGTTTCGACTGATACCGCACACAATATCCGTGAAGTGTAATGGGGGATGGAAGGACCGAAGAAGGAGAGCATAAAAAAGACCTCCACTGGATGAGTGCGAAGAGTACTGGTTCCTTGGAGATACTTATTGTCATCCAAGTTCCAGTGTATACTAATGATCGTTGCTAGCCATTAATGACTGGTAAAAAGATGTTGCGATAACGCAAAGTAATTTGCAATAGTCAGCGAAGGAGGTGGAATGCAGTGGACATCTAGGGAGACTTGTTGCCAACAAGAATAATGGAACCCCACTCGTTGATATCAGTTAGTTATCTCTGATGATGTCCTGTGTGAGAACTTCGAGTGAGTGCAAATAATAATGATAATATAAATGTGTTTTATTCTTTATATATGTGTACTAGTCACCTTATATATCACACAGGTGAGCTATAGATGTAACCCCTGTGACAGGATCACAAATAACCGAAACCTGAAAACTGGTGTATCCAAATAAACCAAACAATGATAGATGACAAAACAATATTGAAAGCTGTGAGACTCAGTAGAAAGATGTGCGTGGCATGATTGGCAGGTTCTCTTTCTGTGCTTACCTTTTTGCCTGATCCATGCGATTTTACACAAATTTCATGGGTGACACAACGGGTCGAATTTTTCTAGTGTATATAATACAAATAATTGTTTTGTAAGTATAGGGGACACTGTAGGAGACACACAAACAAAACATCGAAAAAAATGCATGATCCAAAACACAGAAAGACTGATGACCGTAGCTAGAGTAACCGTCTAAATGATGAATACAGGTAGCACCGAAATAATTAACAAAAACCTTAAGAAAAGAAAAGTGGGATAAAAAAACAACTACATGGGCTATATTAAGAATGGCAAATATAAGAGGCACAAAAATACCTGGGCATGACTACGAATAGGGCACTTTAACGGAGAAACAAAATCGCTACTGACAGCTATACTAAACAATGCCATTAGAACGACATATATCAAAGTAAAAACATACAAAACCGAGGAAACGAGTAATTGTAGACTGTGTGGACAAATAGAGACGAAATGGTAAATCACACAATAAGTAAACACAGAAAAAGAGGCCCCAAAATAATTCAAAGAAAGACACGACTGTAAACAACTATGTAAACAACTATGTAAACAACTATGTAAACAACTATGTAAATAACTTCATGTGGTCTGATAGTGTGGTGTATTTAACACAATCGATCGTCATTCTATAAAATTCATTATTATGCAAGGAATATCATGTGTAATTATCAATATCAGTTATGCTGAAAAATGTAACATGAAATACTTCTACTAATTATCGGACAATACATTTTATGATGATTTGTCTCCACTAAAGTTATGTACTCTATCTCATTTCTTGGCTGATAAATGGGTTTTAATATATAGGTTGTGTTACAACCATGTGTGATGCATGCAGAAATACATTTACAGTAGAAAAGTAAGGTTAACAAAGTTTATGCTTACTCTTGGTCGCAGCATATCCTTTAAAACCGAGTAAACGCCACTCTGTAAATAAGCTTCTTTTTCATCCTTCTTCAAGTACTAACTCGAAACAAACATTATGTGAGACAGCGGACATTTATTCAACTTGATCATAATTCCGACTCACTGACCAGTGGGTGGGGAACAGATAATTAATTATTTTTTGCCAGCCCGTATCATTTTACGTCCACGCGCTGCTAGCTCTAAAGTGGGCTCTGCTGTGCTCTATCACACCTTTCTTTAAGCCATGTTAACTCATATCCGTTTCAAAACCATGTTACGTCATATCCGGCTAAACTCTGAGCATTTTAAAAATGTTATGTTATTCTAAACCAACAATTTCATATACCAGTGGGTTATTAATAAAATGTAATGTCGTAATACCGATTCTCAGTAATTTATTATGAAAGAGTTGGTTAACACATATTTTATACATAGGTAGAAATGGGTTCATAACTTTCTTGAATATATTAAATTTTAAGTCAACCCATTAGATACGATTAATTTTGAAACATATAAATAATTACAGTTAATTTCTACTACCAACATATTGCTCTGTTAATTTTGTGATTACATTGTAATACTTCTGTGTGCAGGCTAAGCATAGCCTTCATCTTCTGTAGAATATCTTTCCAATGTAAAGCCTTATTTTTTAATGTTCCGCCTTATTTATTAAATGTTAGAAAAGGAGAAGAACCCATTTAATATAGTGATATATTATACTAGCCGTAATCGGGGTGCGTCGTGTTACAACCACTACCGCAATTGTTACTACTTTGATTTCATTGGAAACTTTATAAACTCAAACATTCTTCTTGCACAGCAAAAACATACTTATATGTACTTCTATATTAATATTATTAGTATTATTAGTATTATTATTCTTCTTATTATTATTGTTATTATCATATACAAATCTCATAGTTTTTTATCATTCGTATATAGAAATAATGAGACTTATAATGCTACCATAAAATGTACGTACATTTGTGTAGTGTGTTCAAATACACGTTCGTAAATTAGATAATCATGCCGAGAAAAGAGAATAACACATTCTCTATATGCTGACACTTTTATTAAACGTATTACATACTGGTTGAATAACACAGTGTTGTGGCGATAGAAACACACATTTAGTTAAGAGGGAAAAATATAAGAACGATTTCAGCTAATTATAAATTACGACTGATTAGAACAAGTAAAACATTTTTCTTTCAAACTTAACTCAATTCCAGAAAAAAGGTATAGTTTAGCATGTATTTTATGTTCTTTAAGTACATAGTAAAACGCCTTAGGGGGGGGGGGCAAAGGTGTACCAACTCACATTTGAAATAAAAAACAGAAATGTGATGTTTATGAAATGAAAAATAGTGTCGAGTCGTTACTATTCGAAATTAGTATTCACTCTATAATGTTTCTAACAGTCAAAACTGTATCTTTAGCTATGTATCTATATAATATAAGGTTGAATAACATTAATATATTTTGATACACAAAGGAAAACAACTCTTTTCAGTCTTTAATGCCGAATAAAAAACAACAAATAATTAGATATATTGACTTTAATTTTGTGCTATTTGGTCACAACTAATGAAAAGGGGTGAATGGGACGACATAGTTTTCAGCCGAGAGCTAAGGAATACTATGTGAGTGCTAACACTGATGAAAGGGAATGGATTGATTATTACTTTGGGGCGGTTTTGACAAGTATGTGTTGACATTGAAATTGAAGATGAACAAGTTGTAATTAGTGGGAGGTTGTTCCGCGGTGATGTGTTCCACAGACAGGAAACCGTTGCGATGAAACTGTGTCCATTAAAATTCCGCATGACGCAAGAAACAAGTCTGTTTTTCGATATACTAGCAAACGATTGCCTGTTGTAAATATTTATAATGTTTAACCAGCGATTAGAACCTAGTCGAGCATCTTACTTAATATCTATATTTTAAGATATATGAGTAAAAGATTATTAGACATAACTTGAATTTTGTTTTTACCTTTAGACATAACTATTTTTACCAGTGCTATATAGATTGACACATTTACTAACGACCTCCGTACTCGCTCCAGACATAGCTGTCACGGTTTATGGATTTATTTTCGCATTGTGCTTTTTATTATTTTATTTTTAATATCTTTTATCTTTCGCGTACGTATTATGAGAATTATGAGATGTAATAAAACGTTGACACGTTCTTCAACCGTTTCGGATACAATATTACGAGATGTAATAAAATGTTGACACGTTGTTTAACTATTTTTTCACACCGAGGACAATCGAGGCATTATATGGGCACATGTCGCAATGCGGCGGTTCTTCCTTTCTTCGTTCTTTATTTCATTTTTTGGTCGGTTTCGAATAGGAAATGTTATCCTAATCTTCCACTTTAGATTAGCGAATGAAAATTGAATTACACTGCGATTAAACACGTCACCTTGACAACAGTTGCCACGTTCAGTAAAAACTCGCTCTGATGAATTGTCGCTCGGGCAATTAAAAATGGAAGATTCTGGAATAGTTTATTTATCACTAAATATGGACAGCATTGTGTCAAATTCATAACTTATACAGAGTGGTTCAAAAGTTGAGGGTATAACTTCGGGAATATGATCTATATATTTAAGGAAGCCTTTTTGTTTGGTAGTAGTTTTGTAGTAGCATTGCATTATTATTCCAGTTTAGTTTCTTGTTAATTATATCCGTGGCTCTTTAACAAGGAATAATAATGAAAAAAATCGCAGGATGCCGACCGGGTCCCTAACAACGGATCTCGAAAATGTCGTTCATATATTTCACTTGAGCCACATTGCTCCATATTTGTTTAACGCCATTTTTATTGTCTTTTGTGTATTCGTAACACCAGGTCTGTCTTAATTTACGTGTGATCCAATCCCAAGTAATGTGGTTATCTATGTATTCGATATGTAAAAATAACAGTGCATTATCACACACATTTTAAATGTTAGATGTTTACAATAAAGCATTTTGATCAGTGTTTGATTGAATGACATATAAATCAGAAAGAAAGCGTTTCCGAACCTATGTATATAAGAACAGTGTTCCTTAGTTACACATGTAAAACATAATACTGGCATTATTTCATCGATTTTTTGAATACTCTGTATAGAAATAGTTCTGTCTTTTAATCTCCCCAAAACAACAGAAAGAAACTGATCATATACATTCTACGTATAAATTATAGGCAACCAATGTCTACTTTGTATATTGAGTACACATTCCATATATATTGCTGACTTTTATACCTATATTAAAATACTTAAAATAGTGTTACAATACTTTGAAACTCGTTGGTATACGTGTCTTTATATTCATATATTAAGTCTTACAAAGCTATTACAATGCTTAGGAAGAGTTGTGTGGGCGAGGATGATAGAATCACATGTAACATCATAGTAAATACAGGGTTATCTCATTTTATAGGATATTCTGTGTTAGTAAAATGAAATGAAGTAAAATACTGATTCATTGCGTTTTGGAAATACGAGACCTTGAAATCGACACTGCACTAACCCTATAGTCCAAACGCTGCTCAATTTACCTACTGTTTACGAAGAGCCGCTGGTTTGAGGCATTCGGTAAATAATGTAAACAATTGTTCCCATTCAAAGCAAAAGGATTGGTACTATGACCAAATTAGAAACCTCCTAGGTGGGTTGCACAAGATTATACGCAATTATGGTGTTCAATTAGAAAATAGTTATTATTTCTAAATAGATTCCTGTATAATCAATACTTTTTTACACAGTGTGTTCTTCAATTTAATAAGTATTATGCAATTAAAGAGTTCGAATACAAAACGGGATATATCTAATTTGGTTAAATTAAGACATTAAACGATAACAGGACGGATAGGTTAAATCTAGACTGCGAATAAAATCGTATTTTTATTGAAAGCAAAGAGAAATCATACCGGTATAATATTATATAAGACTTGACTTTTAAGTGTGGTCGGATGTTGAAATGCAACGCCCTTTGTAGTGATAGCTTGATAATTTATAAAATGGGGTTTATCGCGTCTTGCATTCGACCTATTTTTATTAGAAAGCTTGATAATACATATTTAAGGATGAATACAGAAACAAAGCATAATTAAAATCTAGCACTAAAGAAAAACGCACGATGTTACATTGAAACGCTTCTTCTGCCAAACTTATTACGGATTTGATAGTAAAATAAAGAAATCTAATATTTAACTCTATACAGATAACAACTACACACATGTATAAATACATGCAGTTACACACACACAAGATCCACCTACAATTGTATATCCAAACAAATATTTAAATAAAAAAAGCTAAGACAAAAAATGCAGCAGCAATACATCTTTGAAATGTAATAATAATTAACCTCAGCATGCCATATATTAGTTGCTAAATATTCCAATAAACACCCTACATAAAACCATTCCACAATATACAAGATAAATCAATCCTCTAACATAGCTAAACAATGAACTGACTTTACATTGAATAAATGCTACATCATTTTATTTTCATAATAGCCTAATATAATTTTGGAAGAAATTCTTAATCAATTTTTAAATCTGTAAAAAGCAATAGTGTTCAATCAAATTAATCAAATTTATTTTTTAAAAATGGCAAAGTGTAGCAAGCCATGTAAGGAGACAGTACAAGTTGTTTACATGCACATACAGTCGTAGTTTTGTCCAAGGCTTCTTGAAACATGGATATGGTAGTCATCTTCACGACCTCCTCTGGTAAGTTGTTCCACGGAGCAGTCACACGGACATAAAACGCTGTCTTCTTACTATTGAGCCGGTAACAACGATGGTACATTGTTTGCAGAGCCCACGGAGACAAATCTATACATCATCCATAGAAATAGCAATAGATAGACACACCTATTCTCAGGAAAAAGCGTATAAACTAACATCAAATACGTGTTTTTTCATTTTTAGTTTCAATCGACATGCTAATCAGACTGACCAAAGGTAAATGTAGAGAACACACAACAATACATACATACATGTAACAGTTGGGCGGAATGAGAAAAAATGACTTCCTATAAAACAACGCGTGAGCTACGAAAATGTAATTTCAAAATTAAGCGGGACAGATCAACCAACTGACGAATAGCAAAGATTATGAGGGAATTCAAACTATAAAACTTACTTTGAAATAATAAACAGAACGGACCAATAAAGATCTATTGAATATTTATGCAAAACAGTACGACTAATAGCCAGAGACTAGTATGTAGATGCATCAAAATGCTATTTTAACCTCAATATTAAAGATTAAAGAAATACTGTTTTTAAATTAAACGTGACAGACTGACTGATATATAGAGATTTATATAGACATAGGAAGAGCCATCTAAAATTGTTATATAAAGCTTATGCCCGATAGACAAACAAAAATGCTATTTCAATCTTAACTGATGAAACAACGCCAATAATATTTTGAACTTAAGCATGACAGACTACCCAAATAATACATACTGTTATAGAAATGCGTGAGTGCATCTAAAATTCTATTTTAAAAGTTGTAGGTACACCAAAAATGTTATTCAAACCTGTGTATAGACGAAATAAAATCCTATTTCAAACCTGTTGGCAGACCAAAGAAAATGCTATTTCAAACTGAAGCTCGACAGACATATTTATCAACAAACAGACACACAAAGGCGCTTACACAGTCGCAGCTGAACTAATAATCGTTAAAGAAGTATGTTTGATCCATACAATATTAATTTTTTTTAAAATCAAAAATGTAAATGAAGAATTCCTGTTGTGGTTTTCATGATACTTTTAAAGCTAGTAATAACAAATACAAGAGAGTAACTGGAATGAGTGTTTGGATGCTTAACCGAGTTGTTTAAAACAAGCCAACTATTGTGTCTCTTATTAAACTTCACATATTGAATTGCACTTAGGCCTAAGCTTTATTTTCTAGACATGGGCATTGGAATGTAATACTGAGAGTGTAAGGCACGTGTGTGACAAGACTAATCGAAATAATTAAATATTACAGAAAAGTGGAAAAAGATATTGAATATATTTTCCCGATATGATAATGTATTTCTAAAATGAGATCTATTAATTAACTAGAATATTTTTGCTAATATCGTAATATATTTTTGAAACAAGTTGACTAATAAGATTGAACACAGCAATAGCGTGGACTATTATGAAATGAAATTGATGAATTAAGAAATAATAGTTTTACAATCTAACAAACATATATAGGAATTATTGGATGCCATATTTTACACGAATCTATATACAATCCGTCCAAAATTAAGGAACATAAATCAAATCTTTCTAACTTCAAATAAATTATATTTTAATAATTGTGAAAATTTCACTACATATATACATTATGTAGTTACACTTTTACCGAGATTTTCATAAGAATTAAAAACATATTCTTAAAGTTATCCACTATTTTACATATTTCAAGTGTCCAAAATTAAGGAAGATTAAGGAAAAATAATTGTTTAAAGTTTAAAACAGTAGGGTTTTTTGTATAAAAGGATAAAAATAAACATTCTTAACTTTAATTATCATCACTGCTGCAAGCCACGTGATATCAATGCTGTTAAAAAGAAATAAAACTAGTTAACACGACAAAGCAAAAATCGTCAAATTGAGAAAAGAAATGTTGACAATAAAAGAAATCGGAAAACATGCGAAACATTCAAAAAGTGTTGTAAGCTGAGTTCTCAAACTCTATAAAAAAAAACTGGAAGGTTAAATAACACTAAGAAACCTGGTAGACCAACAAAGACAACGGCAAAAGAGGGCAGAGTTATATAACACCTAGTGTTAACAGACCGTTTCCTTAAAGCTGCTCAAATTTCTAAATAAATGGAAGGTGTCACGAATGTTTTACGACAAACTGTGTCCTGAAGGTTGCATGAAATAGGTCTTTTGCAACATATCCTCGAAAAAAGCAGCTAATAAGTAAAAAACAAAGCAGCTAGATTGGCGTTCGCAAAAATGCATGTTATATGGTCAGAAGAACATTTGAAAAAGGTTTATTTTAGTGACGAATCGAAATCTAATGTATTTGGCAGTGATGGAAAACAGTTTGTAAAACAATTTGTAAGAAGAAGAAAAGGCGAAAGTGTGGATACTAGTAGTATCAAAAAAACTAAAATTGGTCGAGGTAGCGTGATGGTTTTTGGCATGATATCATGGCAAAAACC
>OY744521.1:116628430-116658430 GCA_963556195.1 Sepiola atlantica
AAGAAACCGAAACCCTCCTTCCAATAATTAAGCAGTTCGTTCCACCTGGGACCACGGTAGTATCTGATTGTTGGAAAGCTTACAGCAGGTTAAGAGAGGAGGGTTATCAACACCATACGGTGAACTACAGCGAAAACGTTGTCGACCCTACAAGGAGGGCTTGCAGCAATCACGTCGAGAGGATGTAGAAGGAAGCTAAACAGAGAAATTAAAAGGAATGCGGGACGAGCAGGGAACTTGTAGACGGCTATCTCTGCGATTTCTTGTTTGCGTCAGAGGTTTCGAAACAGCCCCTTCGACGACATATTAACACATAGCAGAAATCTACCCTGTCGACCATATTCCTTCTACTTCCTGAACGACCTCTTCTGTCTGTCTTTCGTCGATTTCGGCGTCTTCGTTCAGCACAACAAAACGAGAAGTAAGAAAATCTTTCGAACCGGTAGCAACCGAATTCGTAAAACGTAACCGAGAAAACGTAAGAAAAAACTTTTTTTTTAAGTTACCAAAAAAAGATTTTTTTTAAATGCGAAAATACTTAAAAAAATAAAAAAATGTATCCTAAATAACACAAAAAATAACATTTATTTCAGAAAAGATGCATAACATTTGCAGTGTATTCTTTGTTTTATGTTAACAAAAAAATAGTGACAAAATTGTAATCCCCCCTTCAAATAACATTATTTTCACAAACAAATCAAAACATTTATAGCTACATATTTTATTTTTCTTTGATATTCTTCGTATTATATTATCGTCTGATTGTCATCCAGTTTTGTTTTAGCCTTGTTTTCGTCCCGGCAGCTCTTGGACGCGTCCATCACCTGCCCGATCGTTGCCGACGCGAAGTCACGGAAATCTGGCACGTCATCTATAACAGCACTCATTTTTATTCAAATATATTGGGAAAAGTCTCAGTGAAACAAACGATGATTAACTCAGCTTTAGTAAAATAATAAAGAGGGCGTGATATTGAACTGTGCAATGATTTTTAAAGCATTAAAACGGGAGAGTTTCCATAAGGGAGCCTTTTGTATTCTAATTGTAAACGACTTACCAAGGCCTAAAGCTACTCGAGATAAGTGTTATTGAGATTGTCAGTATAATGATGGACAGCTCCATGGAAACATTTAGTAAAACATTCAGAGGACGATTCGATAGATTTTTGTGTACACTGGACTTCAAAATTATAATGGTGTAGTCTATAGAGAGGCAGTACCGAAATAACGTGCCCTATAGGAACTTCGTAGAAAGAAACTCTGTTCATGCAAGTTGTGTTTAGGTACACAAATGGAAGAAAGGGGGATTCTTTGCAATGTTGATCTAAATACCAGTCCTTGCTGTGAAGGGTTTATGATGGAGCAGGGGTTCGAACTCAGTCGAACACGCACTTGCGAAATACCGATAGAGTAGGGAAAAACTAGCTCTTCTGTGTGAAAAGGTTCGTATAGAAGAAAATATATCATCTCTCCTTAAATTGTGAAGTCAAGTACACTCTGTGAAGGCAGCAGTACTTTGTCTGCAATCGTATCTGAATCTTATACAATAAGAGAATTGCATTATGAGTAATGTACTGTTGAAGTGGTAGAATGATCCAAACATTTTTCAGTTACTTTGGCGACATATTTGATGTAAGTCCTTTATTTCAGGTCTGGGGTGAAAGTCACTCCTAGTGGCTTGGTAAGTCAGCGGACTTTCCTCAGGAGACAGCCATCCATGTAAACTGGAGCAAAAAAGGGCCTGAGAGTTGGCGGTGAAAGGAGAAGCTTAGTTTTGGAAGTGTGAAAAGTTAACAGGATTTGATCATCACTGCTTTTAGAAGTGCTGCCTTAGACAATTTTGTCGTCAGCATAGAGCAAGTAAATGATAAATAAATGAAGATGCTATTTTGATTTGATTCTTGTGCCAGACAAACGATTGTTTTATTTTTCTTTAATAAAACTACTCTTAATATAAAAAAGGCGCAAAGAGAACTCCGGTCCAAATGAAACTTTGTTGATAACTTTGTTATATCACATACGTATGACTTTGGTTTTCCTTCCGAGCTAACCTTTCAACTCTCACTCAAAACACGTTTGTAAAAAAAATGATAGTTGATGATTTACATTGCTCATGTGAATGAATCTTTTTAGCGAATAACCTTGAACATTACCTCATGACCTGACTACATTGTGTTATGTCTGGTAAGCTTAGCATGTATTCGAGCGTTCTGTATAATGACCTGTATAATTTGTTTCCAACCTCATCGTGTCAACTGTCGCATATGTCATCACGCATGTCGCATTCAGACTGTTTGTTTTTCTCTCGTACAGTAATTTATAAACTTGCGTTTCGTTAATAAAATACAACAAAACTAAATAAAATAACATTCTACATCTTTTGGCAGTCAGCAGAGTGATTTTGTTGAAAGGGGAAACATTTGGAGTTTGGTAGGTTATTTGAAGACATATTTGATTATAATATAATTCCACTTTAAAAATACCAATCCCAGGACCAATAAAATTAGTTCCCAATACAGAACAGTTTCACACTACTTGTATGTCTCCTTACGAAGATTAAAATAAAAATATAATGATACTAAACCCTACTAGAATAATTATTCCAAAAATAGATATGATGCCTTAAATCTAGAAACTTTATTTAAATTTTGATTAAAGTCCGTTACATGTTTTCCTTCTAAAACATCACTCAAAATGAAGGCTTACGCTTAAAGGGTCTTAAGAAGAAATTGAGATTCAGTGAATTTGCGTAATTAGCGTATACTGACTGTGGATACAATTCAGGGCTCATCTGATAAACATGAAATGTCAAATAAGAGGTTTTGCCCACATTATTTCCAGAAAAATCCTATCAAATACACACAAAAAATAAAATTTTAGGATATTTATTAATTCATGTCTATTAACTATTGTTGATATTCCACAAAGATCAGAAGAATCTTAATTGCCACGAAGTGCTCTTCCCTCTTTTTACTATCATGCATTAAACTACATTAAACTAAATAGAGGCCGCAATTAGAATCATTACGCCAAACAGCTGTGTCGCAAAATACTTAATGATCAGTTAATTAGTTTAGGAATGAATACTGTATATACAGATATAGACGCCTTTCGAAGTACTGACAAATAAAACTGTTAGAAACCATACAATGAATTTAAAAAATCATTTGTAACTTTTTTAATCACTGTTTTGTTATAGTCGATCCATGGGTGTTTTAAACGGTGACGACGATCGTCTTTCAAGAATCGTTGTGCACGGCAGCACCAAATGACGAATAAATTGGAAATTTGTATTGTTTATCAACCATTTTTCTGTATAGACATTTGAATTATAGACAAATCCGACGGAAGAATGCAGTGCATTTTCTCTCTGATAAAGTGTCTATTGCTGAAAAATATATAAAACAAATGTTCATTGTATGGCTTCTAACGATTCTATTCTTTAAAATAATTAAAATGTATATGTACATACATTGCTTTATAAACAAGAACAATTCCAATTAAAATAAATAATCATAACATACTTAACTTTATAAATATGAACATTTATTTTATGATAATGTGTACATATATTCTTACATGGCTTGATTACATTATGTCCAAGTAACCGTCTTAGAAATCAATGAATAGCTAAATAAAATACCAGATCTACTTACATGATTCTTATTAAATTATCTTGACTATGGATTCATGTAAATCTTTGGTATTTTTATTAGTCTTTTTGTCATCAATCCTACACCCATATTTGTTCAGAGAGTCAATAGTGCTTACACATATGGGAAAGCTCTACTCAGAGAACTATTTCGTTGCTTGGCAGAGTTCAAAAGAAACTTGAAAATCTACTGGGTTGCTTTTTAACCTTCCACGTTTAAAATGTGTCTTCATATAATACGGATTTTAGATGTTCTTCTTTTTATATTACGCAGTAAACGTAATCTTGGATGTAAAAACATGAAGTAAATATAACACTTTTTTTCTTCAACCAACTAAAATATCACTTTTTTTAGTACGCTTTCCGCGTAACTGTAGAATTTACGGTCCGCATTAATGCCAAAAGAGGAAAATAAAAGTACGTTTATTCCCTTCTTTTTAAAATGTATAAGAGTGCTTATATTTTTAACTTAAGGAAAATAAATTTGTATTTAACTTGTATCTTTTTTTTTGATTCACCGGTAATGGCAGTTCTTAGAAATAGGACGTTGATAAATTTCAGTTGATTTCTCACGTTTGCCATTATTTAAGGTTCGAAAAATATACTTCGTCGCGTGATATGGCTTCTATTTACAGGTTATCAATAATCCATTACTGTAGCTTGTCGCCAGCTATTGTGGCGTCCTTTCTGAAACTTTCAGGAACACGCTTCTGTATCTCGTCGTCGGTTGTTGTTACCAATCTGAAAAAGCATAATATAGGACAGAACACTATTTGGTGTACGCCAATCTTAACTACCAGTATAAACTGGTGTGGTTCCAGGTATTTAATTCCTTGTTACCGCAAGTATATATAGCACAAGGCCGGAAGTTTTGGAGAGTCAAGCCAGCGCCCTTGAAGCAGGAGCCCTCTTGCCTATCAATAATTAGCTGGGCAGCCCCATCGGCATTCCCAATCCAAGGCGCTGCAAGCAGTAAGCAATACACTTACTTCACTCGAAAGAGGGGAGGCAAGGCCTTGGAAAGGTGGAGCTCGCAGGACTACCCAAAACTAATACTTTAGCCCGCCCGATAAAATGCCACTGAAATGGCCCATTTCCTGCCGGACTGATTGTCGAGCACAGCAAATTACAGAAAGACCGTACAGGGTGGTGTGGACCCAACACTTAAGAGCAGGTTCTCCCAGTATTTATGATGAGTTGAAGAGTCCAAGTAGCCCGTCAAGTACCATAACAACTTGGGAGTGTGGTTTCATGACAACAAAAAAGATACAAGAATATTTTCTTCAAAAAGGAGGAATTAATGCCCAGGAGAGTTGCATCATGACCACATAACAGATACTACACTAGCTATCTCTTAAAGAAAGAGGAGTCAATACCTGGTGGTGTGGTATCATGACCACATAAAATATACTACACTAACCATCTCTCAGACAATGAGCAGGTAATGCATATGAGGGCATTATGATGACACTATAACAGATACTTCTCTGGCTCCATGAATTTAGCATTGAAACATATTACATTTTACTAATATTAACTATCAGGATATAATTGATTCATCCAAACATATCTTGCTTACTTGCGTAACACTGACGTTATATTTTATGAAGTTTACTTATATCATCTACTGAACGAAAGAAACTTTACTTGTTTAGTGGTCGAATTTAGCTATACATGATACCACAGTTCGCAATAAGATACCGTTATTACATATCATGAGATTGATGATTTTCGCTATTTTAAATATTGATTCATTATATGCATTAAAAACACTGACCGGCCGATCAGTTGTGTTATACGCTTACTTATCTTTTATGGTTTCAGTTGTCTATATACACGGGCACATGAATTATTGCATGTTAATTTAACCGCTTGAACTTAAGCTTTTAAAACGAATTTACACCCTAACGGAAAATGTCTAATAAATATTCGTTGAAAGAACATATTGGTAAATTACGATTTACTAAAAATCACTCCGACTTTATTGGTGGTACTTGCTGATTGTAACGTGACCAAATGTCCCTATATAGTTTACTAATATAATAAAAAAACGGCGGGAATTTTTTAGAGTGATATTTATATTGATCAGCAGTTGGGCGTTTCCCCTTAGAGACCAGATCAATGGGAATTTTGTTCTAATGATCATCTCTTTTATTTAAACAAACATGATCGAGACGATCCTTTATATTAAAGTGTTAGAAAACAAAAACAGAAAGGAGTTCCAGTCAAATTCCCCCCCCCCCCCCGACTTTCGAAATCTAGGTTAAATCTAGGCAAAAGTTAAGTAAAACTGACCGGCAGACATAGCGAGTTATAGAGTTGAAATATCCGCATATAAACAAAGTTGATGTTACGTATTAATACTGTGTATGTTGTGCTGATATAACAGAACCTGAAGAGCTATGTAGTTGAAATACAGGGTGTTTTAGCAGCTTAAATATGCAGTATTACGTGGCATTTGCATATAAGAAAACAAAGCTTACGGAGTAACTGTGTTTATCAGCAGCTGCGATCTCTTTACTGTTATACTTCGTAGATATTACTATGATATATCACACAGCCGTATTTATACACACATTATACGAGCTTGTGTATTCATTACATAGGGGTACATATTACTGGCACTTTAATATGGACACATATATCTGCTCTCAGAATTTTTTAAAAGATGAAATAAATAAAGTATGTTTACAGTTTATTGAATAGAACATTGTATGAAAATAAAATGCAGGATTTAAATCGGTTTCTGTAATTTACAATGCGTGATTTGTTCATTTTGCAAGTGTTAAGATGATGCCAATTGGTTTAATTTTTGTAACTTACTTTTCGGGAACAATTTAAACCCATCTGGAAGTTGTCAGTAAAATTATTAATGCAAAAGAAAAGGTGTCCCTGTTACAGAAAGATATATGTTGTGAAAGAGAGATAAATGGTGTCTTTCACGTGGGGTATAACAAATCTACAGGTTTTTCTTTTGGAGAACTGACTTTAATTTGGCGCTAAACAAATAATGATTGTTTGAGAATTGAAAGTAAGGATAAGTATGGCAAATAAATTTAGCTTAATAGTCATTCAGAAGAGAGAGGGATAGAGTAAAGAAGAGAGGGAAAATAACATAGAGAAAGAAAGAAGAGGAAGCAGAAAGGAGTCAAAGCAAAAAGAAGAGAAGGGCAGGAATGTAGAGAGAAGGAAATAGGTAAAAAAAAAGAGAATATATAACTACTGACCCAACGTGTCACGATTAATCTAGTTTAATATTTTTAAATAACATTGTCGTCTCTGCGTTGACCAGCAGTGGTGATGTTTTCAGTTTTTTTTTATTGGATTCATGAATAGAAATTTAAACACATAGTTTATTTATAACTTGAAAATTTAAAATTATAAAAATCAAAAATAAATGAATAAAAATGTTAATATGAGGTTTAAGGGTTCCAAGCAAACATATACTTATTGATTTCTATGGAGACCAGGGTGTTTTTCTAGAAAGAGGCAAACTGATAAAAGTAATAAATATTTGTAGTAGCCTTAAAGAACCGAAAAAAGTAAAATAACAGACGGGTATATCTTTACAGAAGTGCGGAAGTAATGTGTTGCCAGAGACTGTTGCTAGATTTGTCATTTGGGAGTTTCTCTATTATCACTATTGTGTCGGAAATAATCCATTACGTGATAGAATACCGGAAATCACCCTAACACTTTTTTTTGCTTAACCTTGGAAATGCACGGGCCTTTATGAAACATTTTCTAAGCCTATAGATATTCGTTTCATTTATTTCCGCGAACTTTTGTCATACCGTTTCATCCTTCATTAACATATAGTTCAGCAAAGGTTATGGTACGAGATGATTGCGTAGGCATAGCTGTAAAACCCTTGTACATTCTGAGGCGGGGTTCCGAATTGCTAGATTGCCCGGTTCTTCTGTTTCAATGAGGTATAGACGACTCGGTCGTGAAAGTTTCACCCCCGCCAATAATTGCCGCGTTTCAATGAGAAAAATTGATTTATAGTCGGTAGCCTTAGTCGCCCCTTCTGGGTAATGCATATGGTTCAGTTTTCGGCTTTGTTTGTTTCACAACTAGTGTGAGCCCTCGGGTGAAGCTAATCTCCCACCCGCGTCTTGCTTTGTGTCACATCTTGCTTAAGTTGGAAAAAGAAAACTCATATTTACAACCATGCATGGTCGTTCAACTTCATCGACTTGAACACCCAATACGTGAAAAGCTTATTTTGAGAGGATCTGTTATCACTTAATAAGCCCTGGTCTTTACTAATAAAGCAACAACGTTAAGACAAAATCAAACTGTGTTCATCAACATAGTCTCTTCCTAACTTGATACACTGAATTCAATGATTTTCTACCAAACCGATGCCTTTTTGTAGAACGATTTGTCATTGGTTTCAAAATGCGCTTCAGGATCCGATATCACTTCTTCGTGGGGGCATTTCTCTCATGAGGGCATTAGTTTGAGGTCTGAAAACAAACAATTATCGTCTGGGATCAGATCAAGAGAATATAGTAAGTGTGAAATCATTTCTGTTTGATGAATAGCATATTTTTTTTAATTTGTGGCCGTCTTTTTTTTTTACATTTTTCCCAACACACCAATAATGCTATATAAGATATGCTATTTATATTTATTTTTTCCTCAAGATAATCGATGTAAAATCAACTATTGCGCATCTCAAATTATGATGGTCAAAACCTTGTTAGCAGAGGTGTCTTTATTTTGTGTCTGTTGAAGTCTTTCCAGTGAGTCTGTCGACTCAGTTAATCACTGACTTGACTTCGGGGTAGAATTAAAGGACCTATTTTTCATCAGTTGTAATACAGCGACGTAAAACGGTATTTTTGTTACGTTGAAACAGTTGCAAACATCGATCTTAATCTTCATGGTGTGTTGTGTCCATCGACTGTTAACAAACGCGGCAACCACTTTGTACACAGCTTTCTCATTGATAAATGTTAATGCAAAATGGTTAATTCATTGACTTCTCTCCTATATCAGACTACTTAAATTTATGGTCGACAAAAATTAGGTTGTTGACGTGTTTTATGTGTTCCGAGACAACTGCCGATTTGGGTAACATCTGAGCGTTTAGCATCATTGCTGTTTGTACGACTGTGTAGAATGTACATTTTATCTGCTGTTTTCCACGGTGCAGAGTAGGAAAAACACGTATCAAGCCATTGCTTTGTTTCCACAGTATTGTACTATCAGAAATCAAAACTTTATCAACACATAAAATTCAGCTCTATCCGTTAGTTTGAAAATTTGTAACGGTAGCTTCACTTAAATGACTGTAATTTGTAAACCAATCATCCAGATGGGATCAAATTTACACGCGAATTTGAAGGTTAGTACGTAAACATGATATGGATATTTTAATTATTTGCGCTATCTATGTGTCAGGCTGGGGAGTAATTGAATGGTGTGCAAGGATCATGCATATCAATCGCTTGGCAAATGTTCATTTCAATTAGATCTTAGCGAAAATCTTTCTTTTGATCTATTCAATTTAATTATCCTACAAAGAGAAAAAAACACAACTAAAATTTAACAGAACTAGAACAATCCATCCCCGTATTGGTTTCCCGATTTCGACATACACATATCCAAGTTTGAAAATGTTTGACTGAAGAAGAGCAGACGTTTTATAAACCGAAACGTTGTAAAAATAACAAACCAGATAAGAAAAGTATTCCGAAATATTTAATTAATATTAATTATTAATCGCTGTTCAAGAATTTCCGAAAAACTATGAAAAAAAGAATTCATATAATTAAAAGGGTGTACCTTCACTTACGAATGTAATATAATATTTTAATATTTACAGAAAACTTTATATAAATAAACAGATACATTGTCCAAGTGTGTGAATGTTTATTACTACTTTACTCTCCGTGAAACTTAGTTATAACTGTTCACCTATCATGAACAGAGAATTACGCAAGTATTATCATGTTGCTAAATAATTTATGATGTAGTAGATATTATTCAGAATATAAAAGAGAACAAACGAATTCCGTTCTAGTAGTGTACAATAGCTTTTGTGCGTTACGAAGCACTAACTACCAATGTTTATTGAAATGGAATCCAATAACCAGCTCTGAGAAATTAGGGCCAACATTGCATGGTCGAATATCCTTTATTCTAGGACGATATCAATACATTACTCATTTTATGCGAACGTGCGTTGTTGAAATTAATTTCCTCGTTTTTATTTGTATTTTTAATTCGTATTTGCTACAAAAGCTATTGTTTTTTTCCTCAGCACGCATAAATAACACAAAGTGTGCTGATACCTTTTTACTAGGGATAGGGAAGAGCCTCCTGTTCAATACTTAAGGGTTAATCTGATTTATCGACCAAGCATTCTCGACCGTATCATTCTTTTCACAATGAAAACAGAAATTCTTGGAATAAATCTACGAAAAGTAGCTGTCATAATTTATAACGTTAATCCAGTTATCCCGTGTAAAATAGCAACAAAATGAACCATAACTTTATTAAATAATATTTTTGAATGGGAAATATGACAATTGAAAAAAGTAACTATGAACCTGATTGTAATTTCGAATGAAAAGATTATTCATTTTTATTATATTACACCTTAACTAAAATTATACAAAATCAACACGTTACATAATTAGAATGAATAATAATATAATAAAATATAATGATAATATATTGATACAAAATACTAAAACGTAATAAACATTGAATGATAACATACAATTAAATAAAAAAAATAACGGTATAGTTATAATAAACAATTATTTTTTAATATTTATTGACTTCCACAATGCAATAACATACAATATAATGAGTTTCATATATCGTTAATAGAGTATCGTATAATAAGTCAGGCATATCGTTTAATATCTATACATACATCTTCACGTGAGTTAAGGTTTACAATTGATCTATTTATATTGACCTCTTACACAACCAGATTGTATTTCGGCTTAAATAGTTTAGCAGATTAAATATGTGCGTTAATACTTAACTAGCAGATTATTTCTTTAATGATCATGTTTTTTTTTTTACTTCACTGTGATTCGACCTCTCGGGTATAATACCATCGGAATTAACAATAATAAGAAAAACATCTATATGACATTTTCGCAGACAAAGTTGTTTTACAGCGAAAGCTTGCAAGATGTATGATTTGAATTTGCATAAGGTAGACATAAAACTAAATCCATACATAAAGCTTATCAGATAGCCGAGCGGAATTCCGAACATGGCATCTCCAAAGTATGGTGACCTGATTTTAATCCTGCTATAATAAAAAAAATCTGCTGAACTGGCAATTGTCCTGTCAAAACTCAACAACGAATTTTTTGCCTAATCTTCCTTCTATGATAGCAAAACTTTTTTTTATGTTAAAAGATTTCAAAAACTCTGGTTAAAGAATTGACCCGCGAAATAACCCCCAATAGGTCCACCCGATCTTCTCTTATATATTTCAATCATAAATCTATCTAGCGATCATCCACTATCCAGAAAATGCTAAATGTATTTCTGACAAACAGTATGAATTAAGGCAATTCACTTCTACCACTAGTATCCTCACGGCTATCTCTGAACGCATATATGGATAAGGCAGTTGAAGCTGAGGCATAAACGCTTGATATATCCAATATATTTTACAAGGTGTGGCATGAAGGTTCGTTCAAGAAAATTGATTCATACAGTTTTACTGATTACTCGACAAATATTTAATATAATTTGATTCAAGTAATCCTAGATGGGCGTTTTTTTTTAATCAGGATTACAAAATTCGGATGTGCTCTACAGGTAGATACTTGCACTTTTATTATTCCTGGTTTTGATAAACGACCTCGCCGATACAATTGCGTACAAGATGAGTATATCTGCTGATGACACTACACTCTATGTTCGCCATGTTGTAAAATACAAAATACACATATCCAAAGCAATGGGTTAATCATTAAAATAATACCTCCAGTCTATGATAAAATAGGTCCAAAAGCTGTCTGATACATGTAATGCTACCAAAACAATGTTACTTTACTGCAACAATTATAAGTAACATTACCAACCTACAATTACCATGGATGATGACACTATGTTCGAGAATTCGAAGTTCGAACTCCTCGGCTTGACAATCACAGTCAACATGAATTGGAATATTTACATAGAATATACTGCCAAGAATTCTGCAAAGATGGTGGGTCCCCGCAATCGGGCTAGGAAACTTATAAGATAAGCAAGTATCTTATATCGCTATAAAGCCACCATTTGACCATGCACGAATTATTGTTGCCACCTCATGGCTGGTGCACCAACGAATAGTCTCACCCTATAGGACCAGGGACCTCTATACTTGTTTTACATGTTCTTTAACGGAATATGCCTCGGCGATCTTACTACCGTTTACACCCTCAACTTAAATACGCCTAATAAATCCGACAAGCACAAATGTTGAACCTCCGCCGGAAGATGTTCTACTCTAATAGATTATTACATCGAACCGCTTGTCTTTGTTCCCCCTTTCCCAACTTATAGTTTCTATGACTGAACTAAACTAAAAGAAAAATGCTTATGAACAATCATATCGCTGCACAACTCCACATTAAGGAGTATCTCTATATATCTGGCCGCTAATTCTTACTAGCTCTTTATGAATCGATAGCAATATGCCTTTATCTAAAGGAACAAAGGTATAAAAGACAAAAAAAGCAGTAATACTAATCATGGTAGAAATAGTTCTAAGAGAATCTGGAGTAAAAAAACGTGATTGCATTATAAAAAAAAACACGACGCTAACGCAAACAGCTGAATTATAAAGAAAAGAAAATTAGCGTATTTTAAATAGTGAATACTGGACACGCTTCCTGTGTGTTCAATTCAATTGATTGCTACGTAAGTTTAAAATCTCCCTTTTGAAACATCACAGACGGAAATGTGTCTGATATGACTGATGAAACAGGTGTTTATCATGTCGCATGTAGTAAAAAATATAGGGGCCAATCATATTTACTTCATATACAAAGTATATAACATATATTTTTCTAGGTCTTTAAAATTTATTTAGTGAATGCTTTAGATTTGGCATCTGTAGATTTTCCGTGTGTTGTATTTTACTATCTCTACGAATGAGTAATATCTACTACGAAAGATCCGCCTTTCGATTATGAGTTAATCTTAATCTCTTCCCCGAATGATTGTTGATTTTATATCAGGAAAGACTGAATGCTAATGATCTATTTTAATCTGTGATTTTCAGGTCGTCGTCAAGATTCAGCGTTATCTTAACATTTCCTTATAGCTTGAAAATACTTCTAAACGGTAAGGATAACACACCTACGTGTATTACTGTTGTTGTATTACCGACGCATATATATACACAACGTTTAGAAAAACAACTGATAAAATGATACTAATTAAACAAAGAGATGCTATTATTTACAGGTCATCATCAGTGATTCCTCACTAACTGAATATAACTTGGTAAGTTGTTATGAATAACACAATAACCAGAGTGTATAGGTCTCAAAATAGTAGGGTTTATTCCAACGTATATATCTCGGACTAACAATAGTAACTACAGGTAATTAAATAAATTTAACAGAATTCAATCGAATGCCTATACTACTGTTCGTAGTCGTATTTATTGTCCAGACAAGTTCACTTCATTAGTGAGTGAGGGGAGTCCGATATTTCATCACAACACTAACACTAATCGGTGCTGTTCCATTGAGTCTGTGGTAGAACTAATCTGCCCAGTTTTCTTTTAATATCGACTTATTTCGATAAACATTGCAAATGATTTTGCTTTATTGAACCCATATATTGGTATCTCGCTGGCAACTACCATTATTTGTCTGTGATTTGTGTGCCCATAAGGCTCGTAACGGTCCAGGTACTCATCGCAATTTTCATCCTCCTTGATTTTACAAGACTATTTTGTGTTGTATCAGCCCAGGATTGGACCATAACTTGGTATGTCTGCGTTTTGGGGAGTAGAAGGGCCATATATAAACTTATTTTCGGTGTAAGTTGCATTGGGTTACTGTGGTGGTGTTCTTTCTATGTTTTTGTCATTATCATTATTATTATTATTAGTAGTAGTAGTAGTAGTAGTAGTAGTAGTAGTAGAAGTAGTAGTAGCACTACTACTACTACCACTAGTAGTGGCAATAGTTGTTGTGGTAGTATTTATTAGTGATCGTTGACTGTGGACAAAAGGTTATGTTCTCTTTAACTTTGGCAAGTCTTTCCAGTACGCTCCACTTCTTTGCATTATAGAAATAGCTGTTTACCTTTGATTTTCCTTTCATAGCAACCGTTGTATTTCACTGGAACTTGATCGGTAATATTACTTATTAGGATGCAAGAATCTCCATACAATTACAGTTGACGATTGGATGATTCTCTCTCTCTCCTCGGTTATTCCATCCATTCATCATACACAACTATTTTATGTGGTATCAACTGATGCCACTTTTGTATATGGTTGATCAAATAATGTTTTTCTTTTAACATCTACCTTTGCAGTTCTTTTATGTGTGTGTAATGTTATTTCTAGACGTTGTTGGGTGTGTTTAACCAGCATTATTCTTTTTCATCTTACCTGTTGATGGTGAGTATTATCTGTTCGTTATTCACCATCTGGTGTTCAAAAACATTGTCCTCGTTAATCTATTGACTTTAAAAATCAAGGGGTTCATTTTAAGGACCGATATATAGCTCTAGATTAGATAATGGAATAATAACAATCTGGGTTGAATCACTGGATAATACGTGTTCGGTGTAAGCCCGGAAAACAGACACACAATAAAAACGACATCTCGAGGTGATAATTGTTAGACATGTTAGATACTTCATCAATTTTTCCTCTTTTAATAATAAACTTATAATAACTGAGCAAAACTTAAATGTAAATCAAGAAATGTAAGTTGTTAAGAAGTTTCGCTTTTGTTGCTTTACTTAATTCAATACCACTAGAATACAATATCAAGTACCGTTTCTGGGTAAAAAAAAACTATTACAAAAAGGGTTGATTTTTCAAGAGATTATATTATATATATGATCATAGAATGAGAACCGACCCAGTGGACGGGTGTGATATAAAAACTTTATTTGATTTTTTAATTCAGAGTTTGACAAAAATTATAGTGACGACATTTCGTATTGTGCAGTCCGTTGTCACAATTAAATCTTTCACAGTGATCGTGCCGTAGTTCTTAAGCAAATATATTGTCAATGGAATGTTGAAAATGGAATATTTTTAATTACGTCTACATAAGAGGGAAACACCACGTGCTATTAAATGAATATAACACGTGTTTTCTCTGTAAATAAAAAAAAACATTTTTTGTGGAAGAGGAGATTTTTCTGAAATATCAAAAACTATTTTCCATAACCAAAATTCTATTTTCAGTAAGTGAAAGATATAATGTAACAGCATGTGAAATATTTTCTGAACTATAAATAGATAAGTTTTTAAAGAAAATATCACATTTTTTCAATTACTTGTTTTTTCTATCTTCATATTACCTTTGCGATTTTTATTTCTGCATTTGTTACAGTACTACTAAATATTTATGTAGAATGTAATAGTGCTTAAAGTTGCGAAGAGAATGTGCGTGTGAGAGAGAAAGAGAGGTGAAGGGGGAAGAGAACGTGTGTAAATTAGGTTTATCTCGCAGGACGAGTTCAAATAAAAATGTAAGAACCGCTTCTAACTGCTCCAATCTATAATATGAGTAAAGGATATAACAAACTATATCAGCTGTTTGTGCTTACGTACATTATGTGTATGATCTCATCTCTTTAATAATATACAAAGTAAATTTCATGTCCGTACTTTACGTAATCACCAATCATTTAGATAAGGATTGATCATTTGGATTCTTCTGACTATTATTCTCACAGCGTTTACGCCGCTGCCACCTCTGACCTTCTTAAAGTGTATCTTTTCGAACTGAGAATATTTCTGTGCAACTCGGGAATGTGGACGGAATTTTGAAAGGAACCCTTTATTTATTCCACAGGAGTAGCATGCTCTCGTTCTGTCAGCCAGGACATGGAGAACTTTCAATCTTCAGACTTGGAAGTGAGTTTTACTTACTACTATATCCACTGCGCAACGAGTCCTTGGAGACAATTCTAGTATAAATTTGGAAGCCTTAAACCTATTCTTGTTTTAATGTGCAGTTTTACTAATCTTATTACAACATATCACTTCATATATATATATATATATATATATATATATATATATATATATATATATATATATATATATATAACCCAGCAAAGGCCAACATAACCATGGTAGTCATCTAAAAGAATTCAACTAACTAGGCTTATGAAAAGTGCTCGATATCAAATAAAACTTTTACATATGATTTTTTTTAATTATTTACACAGACATGTACACAATAATCGTCACTGGCATATCGAAGCTATCGATCGGCAGCTGGTAGAAACTGAGATCTCATCAGGGAGAGTTAAAATCCGATCTAAACTTTTGATCATATTTGAAAAGAAACCAAATTAAAACAATCATATATATATATATATATATATATGTATATATATATATATATATATATATATATATATATATATATATATATATATATATATATATATATATATATATATATATATATATATATATATATACTATAACGTTATCTATTATGTGTAATCAATTGTTCCCATGTTGTGTTAAATTGTATACATTTCTGTTTCAGCACACAATTTGGATGAGATAAGAAGCCAGTTTGAGTAAAACTTACCTTTGGAATGTTATATAATAATAAAAAGCACATGTATTTTCTACCGCAGTCTGTTTTTCTGTGTCTCTGTTAGTCGTGTATTCTTTTTTAAAGTTTTATTTCAGTAAGTTCTCAGAAATCAAGGTCCCCTTTCCTGGGGAGAAGACTCAATTTCTTTATGAGATACATAGATAATCGAGTTAGTATTAACGGTTTCGCTCTGATTCTCAAACTCGTAGTAAGTAGAGCGGCGAAGACCAACACTTTTCCTCTCGCAAATAGACACGTTAAGTATCTCAAATTTAATCTTTTTTGTAGGCAGTGCTTGGGTTTGCTGAATTCCACGACCATAATTTATCCGGTCTGGTGGAGTATCAAGCCTTGTGTTGTTACTTGTGGTAACATCACTAGGAGAAAGTGCGCCATTTCTCTCATGAACCAGTGTATAATCATTCTGAGGAGATGTTATTTGGGCGTCGAATTCTATATTATTTTGAATATTTAGTCAGGGTTGGCTTAGTGGTTAGAAATATCCACATGTCATGTTAACCTGACAAACAGCTTAATAGATAAATCGAAGACACCCGAGATAAGTGTGTAGTAACAATACAACATGTGTGTTAGTTTTAGTCCAATGTTTTTTGCGCGTAAACATGCATACTTATATATATATATGTTTCCATTTTTTATATACTATTATGTTATGCATAGAATTATACTTTTTACTTTTTGTAAACATATGTTAAGGATTTTGTCAGAAGTCTACTTTTTAAATCTTATATGATGCTTAGTTATTATAGGGTTACATATGTATTTTACTTTTGCCTAAATGAAAACTATCATCTCCCCCCCTTTACTTTCCTATTTTGAGCTAAGCAGTCTGTCCTAAGGTCGTAAATTAAAAGTAAATTTGTATGAATCAAAACTGTACATTTGTTGTTGGCAGGGATGCTACAGATTTATTCAGGGATTTACAGGAAATACCACGTGATAGTTGTTCTGTGTGGTGCTTGACACACGTGTTACATAACGAAAACCGTTATTTGAATTGAAGAGTGTAAGTGACACCTAGAGGTCAGAGTTTACCCCAGAAATGGAAGTTGAATAAACACTTGATTTCCGGGAACATAAAAGTCGTTATTTTCTGCACGAAATTTCAAGCAAAGGTGAAGCGTAAAAGATGTTGTCTCCGATGGGAAGGAGCTCGCACACAATGAAGGTAGATGTAACTAAATAGGCTATTCAGCTTTCTATGTCTGTATCTATCTATCTATCTATCTATTTATATATCTATCTATCTATCTATTTATCTATCTATATATCTATATGTCTGGCTGGCTGGCTGTCTCGCTCTCTATCTATCTATCCATCTATCTATCTATCTATCTATCTATTTATCTATCTATCATTTCTCTCGGCGAACGTAAGTAACCCGATACTTTAAAACAACGGTATGTCTCTTTATTTTGCTCTAAACTGTTATTACCTTATTAAAAAAAGTTTATAAACTAACAACAGTATCCGAGTGTTTTCTCTACATAACTTGGGTTCTCGACGGGTGTATAATGGTTTATACATGCCACAAACTACCAAAAATAGCACACACACAGGTCATTAACACGCGTCGTTATCCAATAACGAGGACAACCTATCGTCAAGAGATTATGCTTATATATCATAAACGGTGCATGCCCCCAGCCACTGAGATAGGTGTTTTTTTATCATTTAAGTGAGACAAATCATATAAAACTATTATATATATTTGCAATAAATTGCGACCGGAGCGAGCATAATATTTTACTCGTAACATATTGGTGTTGAGTTTATACTGAATAGTGAAGTGTGAGATGAGTATCTCTTGTGTACGTACGAGACTATCCCAAAGAACAATGTAGCGACCTGGGGGATATTCCTATGACAATAGAAAATATAGTACGCTACTATTTAACAAGCGCGTGAGCTAATATCTGCATGGATAGTCTCATGACAACAAAAAAATACTACACTACTCTCCCCCAAACATTATGAAGCAATGCCT
This sequence comes from Sepiola atlantica, assembly GCA_963556195.1. Lineage (NCBI taxonomy): Eukaryota > Metazoa > Mollusca > Cephalopoda > Sepiida > Sepiolidae > Sepiola > Sepiola atlantica. The sequence goes on from OY744521.1 coordinate 116,646,878, forward strand.
GGGAAGATTGTATCATGACAACATAACAGATAATACCCTATCACGCTTCCCCAAAGTAGAAGTTGATATCTTTAAGGATGGCATCATCACCGCAGTATAGATACTATATTACCCCCAAAAGAAAAAGGTAATGCATGAGATGATGTAACCATGAAACCCCAACAGATAATACACTACCGCTTCTGAATGTATTATCGAAAAATAGTAAAATTTATAGAAGTAGTTGTGTAGCTTCGATTTTAGACAGACACACACCAAATCTCCATCACAATTTGATAGTACAATTAATAAAATTAATCGTATAGTTTCGGCGTTAGACAGCGAGATACCAAATCTTTATTGGTAATAGTCTATTCTCACACACTTTTCACTATTACCATATGGCTTGTTTTAAGTAGTTTGACTATAGGTTGCTTTATTTTTAATTGTCCAATACTGTATCAACATCATGTCTCTTTATTGAGACAATTTATTCAACAAGTTTAGAATTTAAAAAATGAGTAAAGCATTTTTTCATTTTAATGATCTAAATTTCATTTTTCTAAATAAAAAAAAATATATGAAATTCCACGACTGTTTCTCATAATAAAATGAAATTGTTTGAATTGAAGCATCTGGAAATAGTTATGTTGTGGATTCTGTTTTATCTTATGGTAAACAACAACCAAATGTATGGGTTTGCCCACAGCAAGATTGGTATTGGTAAGGAAATTCGCGTATCTTGCTACGAACGCAGAATTCCTCGCTCTTGGTGGTCGACTGGTTCTCTTTACAAGAAAACCGCGCTTCTTATACATCAAAAAAGCAATTACACCTGCTATTTTACAAAAGAATCTGACAAATGAAAGTTCCGTGTATGTGAACACATTTTTGTCTACATCTAGATCTTTTTATTCCGTGTTTTTATCTCATTGCAAACAAATTATTGTTGTTAGTAGGAATAGAATGTATACAATTAATTTTACAAAAGATACATATATATACACACACATACACACATATATATATATATTTATATATTTATATATATATATATATATTTAATTCAAGACGCTATTTGTGATACTTTTCTTCGAAAACTTGTCTATTTTTCAATAAATCTCTCACATGCTCTTTCAATAATTTTTTCACTGACTGTTAAAAAATCCGGGATAGTGAAAAATTTATTCATACTTCAGGAGAAACGTTCTCCTTAAAATAAACAACATTATTTCCGTTTACAGAAAAAATGCACGTGATTGCAGTTCATTGAAGGATATTATATCCGCAGAAAATTGTATAATGAATGACATGTATTGTGAATAATATATAAAATATAATACTATTTATAAATTTATATTTTGTTTTATTATTTTGTATTATATTTATCATACAATTAAACGTTTTGAATTTTCATTAAGTACCTTCTTTATTTTGTTTTAGTTTGTCGATGTTATTCAAATACATTTAATTTTTTTTTCATTTTATTTCTATAATTTTCTTTGACATTAGTAAATTAAATGTATATATATATATATATATATATATATATATATATTGTTAGTCTAATAATATTTTAATATATGTATTTACATTTATCTTTTTTTATTTTTGTTAATGTTATCAAGTTGTTATTAATGTTATACTAATATATATATATGCTTATATATGCATATGCACATATGTATATACTTATTTTAAAAAGATAGTAACGAGCAAACGATCAAATCAGTTTTAACAGGAAATAGTTAGATTATTATAGTCTTTAGAAACCTTGTGTGCATTCATCTTTCTAATAGCAAGGAAGGAAACACATGCTTTTAGTTTGAAAAAAAATAATTCAGCAGAAAATGTATATAATTGTATTTGTAATATTATTTTAAGTAAAGTATATATTATATTAAATTAATTATTTGTTTTTCTTTAATTGTGAATATTTATTCAATTCTAAACGAGTGAATTATTTATATTTTTTTCTTTCTTCATAAATTTATTTAGTAGTGTATAAATTCTTATAGTATGTTAATTATTATTTTCAATAATCTATTTTAGTTTATTATTTGAAGTATTTGACTCATGCTTAAATGTTCTCATATTATTTATATTAATTTTATTATCATTATTTTTACTTAATTATTATATCATATCTTTTAAATATTTTATACCTTTTTATTTTTAATTATTTGTATTTAATAATATTTATTCATCTATGTATATATGAGTGTATCATTACTTTTTTTCAACACGGTAACTCTAATATCCCATCGTACTATAACCCTTAAAATACTGATAACCTGGAAATTATAAATACTAACCTGAAATTTGAGGGAAAAAAGTCAAGAAGGAAAAATATCTCTTCAATTACAATGTAAAAACCAACATTCCAAATATTTTTTTTTAAATCTTAGACAACTGCTTTAGGTACTCCAACTAAAATATAGCACACTACTAAATAAAAATTCCATTAAGATATCCTATTCCACTATGCCCAACATCGCGTAAAATATTATTTCCTCCAATAATAAAAAAAATAAAAATTGCTCAGCAAATTCCCACCTCTTCCCCCAAAATAAATGTGATTGCCGTAGATCCAGTGATTGCCCCCTTAAGAGTGACTGCACTCATAGTGATGTTATATACGCATGCACCATTAAGGAATTTCGACAAACATCTGGTTTACATCGAACCCCAATACAACAACTCTGCAACCATTACATGCTTCTTGTCCTATTGCCCTACCAACTCAAAGTATAAAAACAATCACCCTAACCCTCACCTGCATCGAGTAACCCTGAACTAGATACAAGCAGCAGAACACCTCAGTTGTCCTTAGCCCTCCACCAACACCCCAACTTAATATAGTTTCAAATTCACCACTTCAAACAACTACCAATGAACTTGATTACTTAAATTCCACTCCTTACAGAATACATACACACATAGGTTTGAGTGCCTTCTCAATCAAGTAAAGAATCTCAAAACATATGCATTCATTTAAATTAAACAACGATAAATCTAGCACTTCGCTTTCTAAACTAATTAGAAATTTTTAAAATAATAATACACCCTACTCCCTGCACTGGTCCATCATGAAGAAATCCAGATCGTACACCCCAGGCCCTCCACACTGCAGCCTCTGCACTTTGGAAACCTACACAATAGCCACAGCTAATAAATCATTAAACACCATTAACTCTCAAAACGAATTGATCTCCCAGTGCAGACATAAACGCAAATTCAAATATTTTAACTTCTTAGCTCCTTCAAGTACCCCCCACCTAACAATAATTAATCGACACTTTCCTCCACTATAACTTAAAACCTCCCTTTTCCCCCTCAATTTCAAATAAATAAATGCTACAGTTCGTCTTAGGTTGTATTGAGTTTTCATCGTTGCTTTTGAATTGGAATACGTTTTCGAGGAAAACAAAATAATACGTTTTCTTAACAGGGCCAATCTCACTTGATCCTCCATCTACGGACTACAAACTTGGGTGAAAACGTCGTCTTGGGGGTTTTCCATAGATTCTTCTTGACTTGCCAATATATTCGAATCTCATACCGTTTGAATTCCTTTTTAGTGACATTTATTCAAACTGGAACATGCCCATTTGAATGTAAAACACATTTTTAGAATTTTTATAAACCTTTCTTTTTTAACTTTTTCAAAGATTTCAAAATTGACTAGCTTTATAGGTCAACTTATCAATAAATAACTTCCGCTGATGATAAGAATTTTTAATTCTTTGAAAAGCCGGCTTAAGGAACGAAAGAGAGGAATAATAAATTATTATTATTCATTATTTATCCTTGCTTTGAACTACGAATGATTTTGATTTGCATCCATCTGCGAATCCAATTATTTTTAATCCACTTATCCTATATATATATATATATATATATATATATATACAACACTTTTGAATCAACAAGCACTCTTTTTGGGTGAACGATATATATCTATCATCAACTTTCTAAACATTTATCATCAACTTTTAAATTCAGTAACGGATGAACATTTTATAATATGGTTAAATAGAGCTAAAAATGCGTAGATATTTTAAAATTTAAACTATCCCCCAAAATATATGCCAAATAAAAAAACTGGCAAAATTATATCTAAGTGTTCATCTTTTTCCAGACGATAATATATATATATATATATATATATATATATATATATATAAATATATATAGTTGTAAATGTCACACATGTAACACATTGCTTAAATGGCAATAATATACGAAAAGAGAAGAGAAAAAAGAAGAGAACAAAATATGCTTATACTTCTCACAAGGGTGGTTATCACCGAAATTACTGTTAAAGTAAATAAATAATTTATTTTAAAAAACATATATAATTTGCGTTGTCACGGTTTTCAAATATTAAAAAAAAAATTTCTCCTTATTATTGCCATTTCAGCAACGTTTTCAATGTGTGACTTTTCAAACTACCTTATTCCCGTAACCGCGTGCTACACACAGCGGCATATCAACATTAATCATCGATAACATCAAGACGAATTTTAACTTGACTGCGATAAATATGTTTCAGTCACGAAAGGTTTGTACGAAATAAGAAGAGAAAATATGCTTATGCTTCTGACAAGGGTGTGTCACCGAAAGTACTCGAGTTTTTAAAGTAAATAAATAATTTATTTTATAAAACATAAATAATTTGCGTTGTCCAGGTTTTCAAAATATTTGTGTGTGCGCGCATACGTATGTGTGTGTCTGTCTATGTGTGTCTCTTGCTTTGTCCGTAATTCGTTAATGTCATTTTAGTTTCTGTTTTGTTTAACCATTTTTAAAGGTATACACAACACGAAACAAAATGTTAGCTTTTATTATTAAATTCATAGTAAATTATAGTAATAATACGTAATTCACGTATTGGCGGGAAACGCACACATACATATAAACATGCTAAGTGGTCATCTAATTTTATATATACAGAGATGAAAAGTAATGCCTATGTAAATGAAGCGACTCTTTTACAAACTGTAAGTTCAATAGGCGTAATCTTCCTTAGAAATAAATATTATAACCGGCTGCCTATATCATAACATATTTATTTTTAAGGATGAACAAACGACAGCTTGTATTCTTTAGTTATATTTGTAAATAGATGTTACAATGAAACATATTTTACTTGGTATTATTATATATTATTATTTCCAAGAAATTGTTTAATGTTTACTGAAAACTAATTTAGTTGATAATCTAATAGCTGGAAGAGATTGCGTATTATATAATTTTATTTATTTATGTCATATGCAGGCGCAGATTTTAAGGTCATTATTGAAAATTGTCTCAACTTTGGCTATTCATTAATCGGAATAAGTTTGTTTTTTTAAAACTAATCTGAATAATATTTAAGTATCGGAAAGTATTGCTGGACGAAAAAAAAGTGATAGCAAGGAAGAATCAAATACCAATTTTTCAAATGCAATGATACAGCGGTCTTAATTCGATACTCCGACTGACGTTTCTGTATATATTCGATGTATCACGCTTATATTTTTTTCGGAATTAATATTTGCTTAATAAGTACCGTTAATATATGAAACTGATGTATTTTGTATGTAACTTATACACCAGATAAGCGAACATACATATACATATAAAAATAGATATATAGTTGTAGACAACGCGCATGTACTTGGAGTATTAATGGTCATTGAGTCAGCATAACTAATTTTATAGTCTTAAATATTCACCATTATACGTTTGCCTACGTTTTTATAATTTTCTGTGTAATTGTGTTCATGTTTGCGGATTTACTTATAAGTTCATGTATGGATTCCTGCATACGCGCCACTCTGCTGTATTGTTTGGTAGATTAACGTGAGAAAGCTTTCAAAAAAGATGTTTAACAAATGTGAATAAATGTAGTTGTTTTATTATCATTGAATAGTTGAGAAAAATGAAAAACTCATTGCCATTAACCGTATTATATATATATATATATATATATATATATATATATATATATATATATATATATATATATATATATTAGAGGTAAAAGATGAGAATAAAACATTGTAAAGATACAATATTTATTAAAAACATCAAAAGTTCAGAGCAAGGAGCTTTTGATGTTTTTAATAAATATTGTATCTTTACAATGTTTTATTCTTATCTTTCCCCTCTAAAATAAATTGCTCAATTTAATATATTGAGCTTTACACTATCACGATAGATTATTATTATTAAACGATAATTTAATTATCGTTATAATTTTACACTTAAATATATATATATATATATATATATATACATATACATATACCTATATATATATACATATACCCATATATATACGTATATATATATACACATATATATTTATATATATATATATATATATATATACATATATATATACATAACCAATAAATGTGTGAGTATATTATATATAGAAATAACTAGATATAGATGCAGCCATGTAGAGAAAGTGATATAAATACACACTAACTTATATATATATATATATATATATATATATATATATATATATATATATGTATATATATAAAGAAAGAGTGTCGAAGAGTGATAAACATGCACGGATGTCCAAATGTATTTCAAACTTCAAATGTTGAATGCAAGGTGTATTCTATATATATATATATATATATATATATATATATATATATATATATATATATATATATATACATAGGGTTTTTATAAATCAGCAGACAATACGACTTAGATTAGCAAAGAGGTGCGCAATGATCGTGCATGTATTTGCGTGAATTACATGTTTCACAATATTCAGAAAACACAATTATTCGAGAATATCTTTTAAAACATTTTCGTAGGTTTGGTTCGAGACATGCATACCCAATATTTATCCTGTATTTTTCTCGTTCATATTAGTATTATATTTATTATTATATGTCAATTTTGTTATAGAATATTATTTATTAATGTTCAACAACTTGCTTTAAAGTGGAGCAAGGTAAAAAGAAGAGAGTTTACTAAGATGGCATTGTTTTTCTATCTACCTCTTCTTCTCCATCTCTTTGCATTTTAATCGTCTCGATGTCTTTTTTAAAATTTCTTTCTTCATTTCTAGTCTATGATCAATGAGAAACTGAACAAGGAAAGTGAACTATTTCATTTACTCTGTTAACTAGGAAATGTGTTTCATTAGTTTATAAAATTATTACTTTTCTATTAATACAATTTAAATACTTGATTGTTTTACTGCCTTTTTTTTTCGATTTTAACTTCTCTCATTATTTTACTGACCAATCGGAGTGAATGACTCAATTCGTCTTGGGTTGATTCAGACCGTTTACATATCAGCGTCATGAGGAATAGATTAGCAGACATAATATAATATATAAACACTCACACACAAACGCGCACACACACAACCACACACACACACACACACACACACACATATATATATATATATATATATATATATACAGGGTGGGACAGAGAGGGCGGACGTTTTTTCAAATGATCACAAAATCGTTAATTTTTTATTGAAAACAAATTTATTCACAGATTTGAGTGCGTATTGAAATAGCATTTTATAAAATCAAGTGTGGAAAACAACATTACTCATGGGCGTCCGTTATCAGTGATGCATTTTTGAAGGCGTTCTTGGAAGTTTTCATAAACGTTTTCAATCATCGCTCTGTCAATTTTGGTGACTTACTCGCGAATATCTTCCTTAAGTATTTACGGTATACTGGGCTTATGCTCGTATACGCGTGCCTTGAGGTGACCCCATTAGAAAAAATCGCACGTTGATAATTCAGGGGACCGAGGAGGCGAATGAATGTCACCAAACCTGTAAATGAGGCGACCAGGGAAGAGAGGGCGAATAACGTCAATTGATGCTCTAGCTGTGTGAGCTGTCGCTCTATGCTGTTGAAACCACACACGTCGAATGGGAATACGTTTTCGTCGTAACTCAGGTAAAAATACATTGTTTATCATCTCGGTATAGCGCTCCGAGTTCACTGTAACAACATTCCCATTATCCTCTGCGTAAAAGTAAGGACAAGTGACGACAGTTTTGACTATGGCGCATTAAACCGTCGCTTTAAGGTTGTGCAGCGGTCTTTCGTGCAATGGTTATGGATTTTCAGAAGCCCAGTAAGTGCAAGTATGTTGATACACCATGCCATTTATGCAAATGAGAATCATCACTCATGCACAATATGAGGTCATTTTGCTAAAAAAATAACTGCATATCTTATGTGTGAACGTCACTCGCTGTGAGTGATTCCCGGCCTTCAGCTCTTGCACAACTGCCAATTTGTCGCGATGGAATTGCAGTTCTAAATGCAAAACACGCCTTACCGAACAATTACTCAGGCTAGTTCAGAAAAATGTTTCCGACAAAACGAGTCGGACTGCGCAACACGACTTGTCTGACACGTTCCACATTTCCAAGTGTACGTACTGATCGTTTAGCCCATCGTGGTATTTTGTGCATCAGCGTTAACCCAACGTAGGATAGCTTGATTTCGGTAGATATTGAAATGGCGACGAAACTCACGCTGAACTGCCATGATAGACTCGTTATTTCTGACAAAACTGTCGTACGCAAAAACTCTGTGTGTTTATCTTCCATGGTTCCATGGCTCCATCTGAAAAGAGAAAGAAAAATGATAAGACTTCATGAACTCAAATCTGTGAATACATTTTTTTAAATCAAAAAATAACGATTTTGTGATATTTTAAAAAAACGGCCCCATCCTGTACATAACCAATATTTTACTTTTTTGAAAGGCTTTCTTGTATATATGTAAATTGATTTGTATTATGTATTCACATGTCTACCTATGTATTTCGTTATATTTACCTTTTAAAACACACAATCAAATAGATGTACTGTTTTTAATTATAGGCCATTTCCTTTAATTGATCCCATTCCATCTTATCACATTTAAAATCTTCATTATTATTATTATTATTATTATTATTATTATTATTATTATTATTATTATTATTATTATTAATAATAATAATAATAATAATAATAATAATAATAATAATAATAATAATAATAATAATAATAATAATAATAATAATAATAATAATAATAATAATAATAACCTACATTGATCAAAAGACCCTGAAGGAGGTGAAGAGCAAAAAAAAGAACATAACCATGGCACGGATTGACTACAAGAAAGCCTACGACAGGATCCCCCAAACATGGATAATTGAATGCTTAAAAATATACAAGATACCAGACAGGATTATTAATCTCATCCAGAAAGCAATGGAAACATGGAGACTAAAACTGAAAGCCGGAGGACAATACCTGTCTGAGATAAAAATACAGAGAGGCATTTTTCAAGGAGACTATCTATCACCACTATTGTTTATAATAGCCATGATGCCACTCAACTACATACTCAGAAAGTGTGATGCCGGATACAGGTTTACGGATAAAGAACGAAGAATACACCACCTGATGTACATGGATGACCTGAAACTGTTTGAAAAAAACAAAAAAGAACTGGAAAAGCTGATAAATACAACCAGGATATTCAGCCAGAATATCCAAATGAAGTTTGGAATAGAAAAATGTGCACTGCTAGAGATCAAAAGAGGAAAACTGGAGACGACTGAAGGTATAGAACTCCCCAACCAAGAGGAGATGAGGGCGCTAGGAGAACAAGTATTTATAAATACCTGGGAGTTCTGGAAGCAGACACAATACAGAATAGAAAATCTGGAAAAGAATATCTACGAAGAACAAGGAAACTCTTAGAAACTAAACTATATAGCAGAAACCTAGTAAAAGGGATAAACACATGGGCTGTATCACTAATAAGATACTCTGGACAATTCATAGGCTAGACCAAAGAAGAACTCAGGTACCTTGACCAAAGGACTAGAAAACTAATGACTATGCACAATGCATTGCACCCAAAAGACGATACGGACAGCCTCTACATGAAAAGAAATGAAGGAGGAAGAGGACTGGTAAGTATAGAAGACTGTGTGGAAGACACCAAAAAAGAGCTGGAGAAATATGTAACCCAGAACACGGAAAGACTGATCACCACAGCAAGAGACACCAGCCCAACAAACAACTCCGGAAGAACTGAACCCAGAAACAAAAAGACAAGAAAGGAAAAGTGGGAAGAAAAACAACTACATGGACGCTTTATAAGACTCACAAGCGATGAAGCCAATGAAACCAGTTGGGCATGGCTAAGAAAAGGACACTTGAACATAGAAACGGAATCTCTGCTGACGGCCGCACAGAACAATGCGATTAGGACAAACTTTATTAAAGCAAAGATAGATAAAACCCAGGAAAACAGCAAAGGAGACCGGATATGATAATAATCAACAAGAAATAAAAATCCTGCAAAATCGTAGACTTTGCCGTTCCAGCAGACAACAGCGTGACGATCAAAGAGACGGAAAAAGAAGCAAATATACTGAACTCGCCAGAGAATTGAAAGGAATATGGAACGTGAAGAAAGTCAGTATAACACCAATAATCATAGGAGCACTAGGAACAGTCCCCAAAAACATGGAGAAAAGACTAGGAGAAATAGGAATCAAAGGGATAATTAAGACCATACAAAGGACAGTAATGATCAAAACAGCTACAATCCTGAGAAATGACCTCGAATGCGGAAACCAACCCACATAAGCAACGAATGGGAACAAACACATGGAAGCACAAGACAACAGAACCGTTGAAAATACAACCGCACGAGAGAGGCGCAAGCATAGGCTGACGCCACGAAAATTATCGATAGAGGGTCGAAGCGCAAACCAGACCTCCACTGGAAGAGCGCGGACAGCTCTGGGACCTTGGGGAGGCTAGTTGCCACTCGGGCCCCAGAGGGGACCAATGGCCCTTATCAGCGGGAAATCGGTGGTAGGTGGCTGTTGCGATACCGCAAGGTCATCAGTGGTGATGAACGAAAAGAGGTGGAGCATACTTGTTGTCACTCAGACTCCAGGGAATACCCCAGGTTGTTGGCAGTGGGCGATCACTGACGATGACCAGTGTGATAACTCCTAGTGATTAAATAATAATAATAATAATAATTTTATATTATAATTGTTATTATTATTATCTTTTTTTTTGTAATTTTTGTAGCTATATAGCTTTCCGCGATGTTTTATCCTAAAACATCATATCTTAATTTAACCCAATTAAAATATATTTTAGTTTCAAACTCGAAGATTGCGTATCCCTATGTAAATGCTATGTGTGCGCGTGTTTTTCTGTTTAGATGTTATGTGGTTTGCGTGCGATTGCTAACTTTCGTCAGACACTTGCATATGTATTTCTCTACAACTTGTTCGATAAAGAAATTTAAATATTTTGCATTATGATTGTACAATATTTTGAATCAGTCACGTGATCTCTGAAGATATTTTTTTATTCCACAAAATGAAAGCATGAAGAAAAGAATGCTGGTTTGATGATGTCAAACTGTGAAAGTTGTGACTGAAACTCGTGCTTTAAATGTGTAACGAAATTATGTTTGTATTAATGACATATTTTATTCTAAGTAAATAGCTCGAGTAATGCTTGAGCACTATTATATAAACATCGCA
>OY744521.1:116663430-116678430 GCA_963556195.1 Sepiola atlantica
CTATTAAACTGTAGAAGTGAGATAGCAAACAGCTGCTTACACAGAAATAAATTTACCTAACGATAAATAAATAAATAAATAAATAAATAAATAAATAAACAGATACGTAAAAAAAAACTAAACAAAAAATAATCAATTTAAAAATTCAAACCTAAAATAGAAATACAAGGAACCACGTGTTAAAATAAATTCACCCATTATATCGACACAACAAAGGAAACAGGATATAGGCAAATCTATAGAAAGCAGAACAATAGAACAATATATAGGAAGGAAGTAACACTAACCACACCTTTGTTCGTGGGAAGCCTGACAATGGGCTGAGAGAACAACAAATAATCTGATTGCTTAACTGGCTAGGCGTGTATATAAAAACACCCGGCAAAAATAACGCCATGCATTTTAGCCTGAAGATTCGGGGATGAAACGCGGGAGCTTCTGTGTAGCTTAACTGCCATAAATATATTTTCATAGCTTACTATCTATATATATATATAAAAATATGTATATATATATATATATATATATATATATATATATTATAAGTAGATAGATAGATAGATAGACAGATAGATAGATAGATAGATAGATAGATAGATAGATAGATAGATAGATAGATAGATAGATAGATAGATTAATAGATAGATAGATAGATAGATAATCAGGCAGTCATGTAGGCAGTTAGATAAATTAATGTATCTACATACTAACAGGTATGTCCTGGATAAAACAAGAAACAATGTGTAACCCTATTGCTAGATCTGGAACTGTGTTTCCATTTTCGTTCATTTTTCTAAATTAATCTTTAAGTTACAAATAAAATAAATGCCGTAATGATTGTTCAGAGATGTCTTAGACAAACGTAAACTTCACGATATTTTTTTGTAATGAACAAAATCTATACGACGATATTCTTCCTCGTAAAATTGTACTCGATAAGAGAAGCGTTTGGTTTTGCAAAAGTGCAACTTTGCAGTTGTATCCCATACACCGACAGGTAAATAAAACAGATAGAATATATAAATATATCTATCTATCTATCTATCTATCTATCTATCTATCTATCTATCTCTCTCTCTCTCTCTCTCTCTCTCTCTCTATATATATATATATATATATATATATATATATATATATATATATATATATATATATATATATATATGTATATATATATATATATATATATATATATATATATATATATAAATATTCTCTAAATATACTGATGGAAATTCTTATTTTTGACAAGATTTTTCTCCTTCTAACTTTTAAGGATGTATTTAGATTGCGCCAAAGATGACATTCTGAGGTTTATACTCTATCGAATATAAATTAGCATCATATAAACCAACAATATTGACAGGCCGATGTCTACATCGCTAAATAAACGAAGGAATACCTATTTAAACGGGCATATATATATATGTATATATATATATATATATATATGTGTGTGTGTGTGTGTGTGTGTGTGTGCGTGTGGGTGTATGTATGTATGTATGGGTGTGTGCTTGGGTGGGTAAAGATCGTTGGGGGCACTGTAGACTGTTTCCATTGATTCTTAAGTAAGGAAGCTATTAATTTATTGGTTTTCCAATCGAGTTTAGCTTTTCCCTATTCGAGATGAAGTCAGAACAAACATTATATTTCAATTTGCATCAATTTTCTTGCGTCAAGTCATTCGTGACTCAATTTATTATGACACATTTACCATACGTTAAAAAAATCGAAGAAAAAACGGTCGCTAAAAACCTATGAATTCAGCATCAGTATATATTTATCTTCGATCAGTACTGGCATCGAGAAAGAGAGCCACGTGTGATCAAATGGATACTGATTTACACTATGGAATCGCCAAACCAAGTAATAAATACCAACATAATTTATAATCCGTGTATTAAGGGAGCATGATTTTATTCAGGCAAATTTTATTAAATAACACGGACAATTTATTTTGTTTATGAAATGCTTTTTGTTTTTTCAATCTTCTGAATTCAGTATGTCGTACGAATGACTGAATATAAGTTCCGTGAAATTTGATTCCATTTTCTTCTTACAAATGTTTTCGCAAGTAGTTTCAATTCATATCATTTAATCGTAATCATTGTCTAGTCTATAGTAATTTACTGATTGTGTTTTAACAGCTTGTAATTTACGTATTTAATAGTGAAGATGTTGCATGCGAACGTCATTATATAAAATGTGCATACAACATTCAGAAGTATGATATTTAACGGCTAATAATGTTTACTGTTAATTACTATGCTAAGCACTTCAAAGTTTTGTGATTGATTTGTAATTAATGTTTTTATAGTATGGTGTCTTGTCGTAGTGTAAATGGCTTCAAGAATTTGTCATAATTTTATGATGATCCTTTGATCAATCACATCTAAAGTACCCGTGAGAAAGAGAAGAAAAAATGTAACAATAAACCCATGGAATTATATACATCAATTTGTTTTAATAACATAGTTCACCTCAAACTAGGCAGATCGCCACTGTAGACGTAAGGGGCTACTGAGAAAAGAGTGAGATTTTATTTTACGGGGAGATAGTAAACCGAAATTGGGAGCTGTGCAGCGAGATGTCTGTTTACATTAGTTTTAAATTCATGCATGTCAGTACCGTCAGGGAGACAGAGAGCAGGGAGGCAGTGTCAGAGTCCAACAGCACGACGAAAGAAACTTTTGGAGTAGAAAACTCTTCGGCATCTGGGGACCTCCACAGTGAATGCATGGGATTTGGCAGATGGTGGGGTTGTTGAATTTACGTCGTCTGGGTACTAGAGCAGCAAGTTCATCAGAGCACAATCCATTGAAGTACTTGTAAAACAAGCACTAGGAAGCAACATTGCGACGGTGGGATAGGGGCTACAGCTTGGTGGATAGTCATATTTGAGCCAAATACTAAATGTACTGTGCGAAAAATTGGAATTGTTTTAAATTCTTAGGAAACAAAAAAATGTATGTTTTATTTTATAATATTTACCTTGGATTAATTACTATGTACACATGCAATAATATAATTTGACAAAAGTATAAACGTCGTCCCTGGTCTATAAGTAGTATAACAATTAATGGCGTACAATATATGGTTTACAATGGATATTGTATTTCGGTGATAACTGAAAACCGATTGGCATTCCGTAAAATGTGTTTTATATGCGTAAACATACAAAATAATGGACGCTTAGTGAGGTAGCAATGCATAAAGACGAGGACTTATCATGGAAAATATCTTATGTTCGTGGTTTGGCCAACCAAGATTTTATTTCTCCGCACGTAAAAGGTACTGATTCTTTAAACAGGGGTTCATGATGAACAAATCGAGCCACTGGACGTACTGCAAAAGTTAATCTCCCTTCAAGTAGGAAACACCCGAGTGAGTATTTTTTATATCTATAAATTATCATATTATTCTTAAGTTGTATTGTAGGGTAACATATTTCAAATGAAATCAAATATATATATATATATATATATATATATATATATATATATATATATATATACATATATATATATATATATATATATATATATATATATACATATATATATGGGAAATTAAAAAAGGAAATGATGGGTTGATTGGAAGAAGTAGTAGCCACTGCTGGTAGCAGTAGGACCGAGGTCGGGGCTTAGTGAAGTCAGTAGCATGGAATGAAATAAATGTGGATAGTTATGAGTGAAAAAAAGTGCAGGGGTGGGGTGAGCGAGAATAATGTGGATGGCAGTGAGTGAAGAAGTGGATACATGGGGAAAGAGGTAATGTCATGGTTTGAGAAAAGATTTGAAAAAATAAGGTGGTTTGAAAGTGGGGGGAATGGGTGGGTAAAAGAATGAGTAGCAGTGGCTACTACTTCTTCCCATCAACCCATCATGCCAACCTAATGTTTTCACGTACTTGCCTGACATTTTTCTTAATAGTATCATCCTGAAGAAGTCTTACAAATAAAGACGAAACGTTGATTAATATATAAAAAAACATCCTTTTTGGTTTTTCCTTTTTAATTTCCCATCATGTCGGATTACCTTCATCCTTCCTTTCTCATATATATATATATATATATATATATATATATATATATATATATATATATATATATATATATATATATTAGAGCAAGAACCGGCAAGAGGTGATTTGTTTCGGACGGGCTCTGGCTACCGACAGGAATTAAAGCGGTCTGTTCTGTTGTTTAGTGCTCTATTAAAAGTGTCTGTCGTTCGAAAGAAAAAAGAAGTATTATTGTAACTTCCTACAATAAAACATTTTTACTTGTTTATAACTCGAATGGTCGTTTTTGGGGGGTAGAATTGTTGTTTGAACAACAGTGATAAAGACCACATGATTGGCACTCAGACTGGTGTTGGAATTGGGCACCGACGATGACGGTTTGTACAGTGAACGCACACAATCTTAAGTCCACACATGTACTATAAAGTCACTATCCGTCCGTGCATGGAGTATTGTTGCCACATTAGGGATGGTACACTAATCAGAAGTCTCTGCCTATTGCACCGGGAATAAAAATCAATTTTTTACCTAAGAGCCTCAACAGTGTATGTCAAGCCCCAGCCCCTGCCCCATCACGGTAGTATTGCATTCCGACGGCCTGTTTTATAAGTATTTTGACAGGATGTGATCCGAAACTTCGTGCACGTATATCCCTCTCAATGAAAATACTCCCGATAGATGTTACTATCGTCAAAATGTCACATCATTGATGTCAAGGTCTCTAGATATCGGACGATTTTCTTTTTTAATAGTTTTTTTGTCGGGCTGCTTGTCTTTGGAATTCTCTTCCTATGAACTGTTTCCTCGACCGTACCAACATGCTGAATTTTAAGTGTGAACAAACATATGTCTGCCAAACTCCTCAATTAATTTGCTTATTATACATCTGTGTATTGCCACAAAAAAGAATTACGCTTCAGTGGCAACATGCTTTGTTTATGGTGAACAGAAATGCGCCATTAAAATATTAATTGCATTCGTAGAGATCGCACGCTTTACAAAGTGAAATACCCCATTAAAATAACCATGCCAGGCACAGAGCAGCGACCCATTAAAAAAGACGAAATGTCATTAAAATAATGAGTGGGTAAGGGAGCACAACTATCGAAAAGTGTAATGTTACATTAAAATAAACATTGCACTGGGAAAATAAAAAAACAATTAACGTAAACAATGCCTTATCAAAATAGCCATTGAACTCAAATACCACATATCTATTAATAAGGATAATGGTCCATTAAAATAACTATTGCACCCAAAAAGAGGATACACACTAACGAGTACAATGTAATTTTTAGAAAACCATTACACCCCGGGAAGGTAAATTCGTTAACAATGAAAATGCTCAATTGAAATAACTATTGTACTCGAAGAGCACAAATTATATCATTCTTATAATATGGCAAGTAGACTAATGGACATATTAACAGGTAGATAAATAAGTACAGGGATGGCAAAACAACTAAGTAGGCAATTATTTGTATAAATAAGTAGATAGATGGATACTTAGACACACGTGTGTAGGTACTGTATAAACAATATCTACACATCTTTTATGTGAAACTAGCTGGACCACTGTTCCGTCGTTGTCCAAAGAAATTAAGAACATTAAGAAACTCTTACTCCCACCACTTAACCTCATATTCCGATTTTTTACTTATTTGTTACTTTAGTTATATTTTAACTTATTAATGAGTGTATACAACATTGCTGTGTATTCGGGTTCTTGCTTGATGTGGATGCAACACCACTTGATTGCCGGTTTCGATATATAAACTGATTTTTTTAACAAAGAAGATACAGTCGCAGGATACATCAGAGCGACGGGCTACTTGTGTACGCATATGGGAGAGAAGTCAAAAGACAGATATATAAATCCACATATAGAGCATCTCACGAAACCCAGCAACACTGTGCGCACTTCTCCCGATTTGAAGTTACTTGTTATCCTTCTTGCCATCTCGCCAGGCAAGAGTCAGAAAATGTTTGCCCGGAAATAACATAGTTTTGCGACTTCCGTCTAGCGTGACCTCTGACCCTTTAAGGTGCTGCTCAAACCTTCCCTTCCTTATGTAACACTTTCTGTAATCATATATTTTCAATTTCATAAATGGAATCAAGTAAAACATTTGTGTTATGTTTATAGATGTCCGCACCGAACACAGTACCCAACATAGTATTGGTAACTCCCAACTTAACAATAAACAAAAATAACTGTAAATATGTACGTTTCAAATTTAATTACCTAATTGCGTGTATTTTTATCATCACAAATTCCATTATTTAAAAAAGTATAAAGAGAAGTTAGGAGGTTGAAGACGTTCACACGCCAACTTTATAATCGTGTAACTATCGCTAATGAACTTGACTTCTGTAAGTCACGTATATGATTCCACGATTGTGTTATCAGTTCTCTAAAAGAAACGAAGTAATTATGTGCTCACAAAAATTAACGATTATGAACACTGTATACATGATTATCTTTAATCTGATAACTACAGTCGCTTGTCAGTTACTGTGTACAGTTATTAAGAATTGTTTAGATGTAAAGCGAAGACGAAGTGATTTTATCCATGATTACGTGTCATATTAAATTTTGTTAACGGTGTCGAGTGTGCAAGTGAGAGTACATACTAGTTATTGGTAACTTCACCTCCAAAAGCCCATAAATCAGATCGAAAGAAGATTACATTTTGATAAGGACTACATATAAAACATTTACAAAACGATGTAAAGTAACATCTAATATTCTTAGAACAGTGACCAAAGCTTTGCAAAAATTACTAACTACACAAACTAAGGTATGCTTGTTCGGTTTCGAATTGAGTTTACTTCATAATACATTATTGCTTTCCACTGTAGTGTTTGATTAATGCCTTTTATCACATAATCTATCTCAAATTGATGTGTTGGGCGTTGTTCGCATGCCGCAACAAACACGGTATATCCTTCTCCAACAGGACTCCAAACGCTAGTGAACTGGCTTCGACCAATACGTTCATTTTATTCTCCGTTGACACACCAATGTTTTCGGGCTGAGTCTTCGTGTTTTACTAGTTCACCACTTTCTGAAATCATTCGCACAGAATAACAAGATTCAATCTTGTAAGTCGATGAATGACACACGGCGCGACTGTCAGTCTTCTTTCTCGTGAACCGCATGAAGGCTAGACCACTGTATATAGTACTTTTCGACTATACATATTGTATTCATAGTTGTTTTTAAAACATGTAATTAAGTAGCGTTAAACCTATGTTTCAGGATATCATAGTAAAACTGGGATCCACCGGTTCATACTAAATGTTGTGGTGGCAACCACTCATTTGCATATACGAATAACGTTACACTATAAATGGCAAGCCTAGGTTGACCTTAGAGTGTGTTATCTAAATGCCACCGGAAGTGACGCCGAAGAGCGTACATGTCCTCCCACCAAGACTCTCCGACTCGACACCTTCATTTGTACATACTGTAAATATACCTTTTCTTTAATACACTTATTATTGCATACTCCGTGTTGTTTGCGTCTTCATTGTATTCCTCACTAATTGTGGTTCAACCTTGCAACCACAACAGTTGGCGACGAGATATGAAGCGTCAAATATAACAGTTTGACGAAGAACTATTTAAAAAAAAAAAAAAAGTACAATGCAAAGTGTTGACGAGCAAACGGATTTTACGCTAAAGAAAAGTTTTCAACTTAAGTGAAAAAAAAAAAAAAAATCGAACGTGGCAAAAGCGACAATTTACGCTGTTTTCTGCAAATCCGACGTACAAACGAATGTAAAAGTGAATTTTTGTTTTGTCGCTAAACGACAAATCTGTTTTGTATTACTAAAGGACCAACTTGCAAACGAAAAGCGAATTTTGTTCTGTCGCAAAACGACAGGTCAGACTCGTATTACGAAAAGCAAGGAAGTAACCTACGAAGAAAAAAAAGTTCACCAGTGGATTCTAATTACTGCTTCCCGTTAGCAAAACAACAACTAAAGGAATCTTTTAATTAATAATTTGTTTGGCGGCGGTACTAAAAAGAAATACCATAGCTAGAAATTAAAGCTCAAGGAAAGGATTTTTTTTTTAAAGTTGTCACTGGATAACGGATAATACAGTAAAACGTCACGAAAAAAAAAAAAAAAAAAAAAAAAAGTAAAATGGAAGAATTATCAAAAATGTTCATGCAATTTTTACAGGCACAAGCTGACCGCGAGGAAAGACAAAATCAGGCACAAGCTGACCGCGAGGAAAGACAAAATGAACGTTTTGCTAAAACACTGGAACTACTAAAGAGTAATCGAGAAAATGTCGACAGTGTTAATTTCTCCCATACAACTATCTTTAATAGTATGGACACATTTAATTATGTGCCGGAGGAAGGAAAGACTTTTGAAGCATACTATACAAGATACGACGATGTTTTTCAACTGGACTGCAAAAATTGGCCAAATAGCCAGAAAGTGAGCCTTTTACTCAGGAAATTGGGTACATCAGAACACAGCAAATTCATAGATTACATATTACCTAAAAAAACTGCGGAATTAGAGTTCATGGAAGCTGTGAAATTACTAAAAGAATTATTTAATCCAAATGTATCTCTTTTTCATAAAAGATGGCTGTGCATGAATCTAAGAAAGATAGACAACCAAGATTATTTGACATACGCATCAGTTGTCAATAAAAACTGCGATAATTTTAAGCTTGCGGAACTAACGGTAGAAGATTTTAAATGTCTAATCTTCGCTCAAGGGTTGGTTTCCACGAAAAATGCAGAAATACGCAGACGAGTGTTGTCTAAGCTGGAATCTTAGCAAGATTTAACGCTCCAGAAACTAGCAGAGGACTGTGAAAGGGCCATTACACTAAAAAAGGATTTAAAAAATATAGAAGAATCCGGAGTGGCATATGTAAGAAAAGTTAGAAAACCATACACACCAACCAAGAACTTTACAAAGAAAAGCAATCAAAATGGAACGGGATATTACAATCCTAATAACCATAAATATAGGACAGAATATAACAAGCCTCTTCCTAGATATAACTGTAAGAGATGTGCAGAAAAGCATTGGGAATCAGATTGTCCTTATAAGAAGAAAAAATGCTACATTTGTAAGAAGGTGGGACACAAAAGCGATTGCTGCAGATATAAAGATTACACCAGAAAGAGAGTACAGCAAACAAAATCAAATACAAAATTAGACAAAGATCGGCGAAAATACGTAAAAGTGGAAATATTTAAAACACCAATAAAGTTACAACTCGACTCCGGCTCCGATATTTCTATTATAAACCTGAATACATGGAAAAAGTTGGGTAAAAAACCAACCATGATGAAAACGAGTAAATCAGCCCGGACGGTAACTGGTGGGGGTATAAAATTTGAAGGAGAAGTTGTTCTTCCGATACAATTAAAAGGGATTACGAAGAAATTAAAAATATTCGTACTGAAAAATAGTGAAAATCTTTTTGGAATAGATTTAATTGAGAAATTTGGTCTATGGGATAAGCCAATCAATACATTCTGTAAAAAAATAGAATGTCCTTCTCCAACAACAGTAAATATAAAAGACGATTTAAAAGAATTATTTCCTGAAGCATTCACGACTAACTTAGGTCGCTGTAATAAATTCAAGGCCTCGTTTGAACTTAAAGAAAACGCCAGCCCAATTTTTAGAAAAAAGCGAAACGTTCCGTTCGCTGGGTTGGAAAAAAATAATAAAGAATTTGATAGATTGGAACAGACAGGAATTCTATCAAAAATAGAACACAGCGAGTGGGTAGCTTTCACCGTATACGTAAAGAAAAAGAATGACGAAGTTAGAGTGTGCGCAGATTTTTCGACCGGGGTCAACTCCCTATTAAAAGATCACCATTACCCTATACCAAGGGAACACCAACAGAAAAAGCTTTGCAACAATTCTTGCAAGTTTATAGGTTTACACCACATCCTAGTACACCATCAAACATATCACCAGCTGATCTAATGTTTGCCAGAAAGGTAAAATCAGCGTTTGATAAAATGTTACCAAGACAGGCAATTATCCGAAACACTACACACACGAGAAGAAAGAAATATAACTCGGTAGATCGAGTATATTTTAAGTCCTACAAGAATAACACATCTTACTGGGAATGTGGAGTAGTGGATAAACGCATTGGTGATTGTACATATATGATTAAAGGTCCACAGAGTATACATAAAAGGCACCTAAATCAGATAAAAAAACGTCATATCCAAGATGATGATTATACAACAGTCGAAGAGGAGGAAACCATAGATGTCATATACGAATCCTTTAATTTGGAACCGCCTCAATATACACCTGAACCCCGAAGATCAGGTAGGAAAAGAAAATTTAATGAACCATTGATGGTAAACCCAAAAAGAAAAAGATATTGAAATCTTTGTGACTTCAAATCTTGGGAGGGGGTGTTGTGGTGGCAACCACTCATTTGCATATACGAATAACGTTACACTATAAATGGCAAGCCTAGGTTGACCTTAGAGTGTGTTATCTAAATGCCACCGGAAGTGACGCCGAAGAGCGTACATGTCCTCCCACCAAGACTCTCCGACTCGACACCTTCATTTGTACATACTGTAAATATACCTTTTCTTTAATACACTTATCATTGCATACTCCGTGTTTGCGTCTTCATTGTATTCCTCACTAATTGTGGTTCAACCTTGCAACCACAACACTAACTATGTCTTATAATATGTTGATAACAGTGTCATGTGAGCGAATGAGAGGATATACAAGTTATTGAGTAACTTACTTTCCGACTTCCTCTAAATCTAGGAAAGATAGAATTTGTATCAGGATTAAATATAAAAAGCGATTAGAAGTAAAGACGTGTGTTCTTACAACATAGAACAATATAGGAAAAATCAATACGTAAACATATTCCGTGTGCACTTTTTTTCGGGAGGATATTATCAATCATGGCGACAGTGTAAAAATCGAGTTTACTTTGTGTATTAGATTTGTGATTAACTGTTATACGACGGTTGAAAGAAAAATGTTATCTTCAATGAAGCATCATATAATTTAGTATTATATGTTGGTATAATATAACATCCAACTACGTATGCCATGAAATATAGTTATATGTATGTACGATTGCTTTGAAATACTTGAAGTTTAATATATAGTTATATATGTATGTATGAGTTCATTGAAATACTGGAACTTTAATATATAGTTATATATGTATGTATGAGTTCATTGGAATACTGGAAGTTTAATATATAGTTATATATGTATGTACGATTTCTTTGAAATACTGGAAGTTTAATATATAGTTATATATGTATGTACAATTTCTTTGAAATACTGGAAGTTTAATATATAGTTATATATGTATGTATGATTTCTTTGAAATACTGGAAGTTTAATATATAGTCATATATGTTTGTATGATTTGATTGAAATAATGGAAGTTTAATATATAGTTATATATGTATGTATGATTCCATTGAAATACTGGAAGTTTAATACATAGTTATATATGTATGTATGATTCCATTGAAATACTGGAAGTTTAATACATAGTTATATATGTATGTATGATTTCATTGGAATATCTGCAATAAAACTGTAACAACAACATTAACATTAACAAAAGAAGAAAATCGACAACATTATAACAAATCAGTTCACGCAATAACGAATAAATAACTTATTTAATATCTAGTTTTAAAAAAATACGAATAAAAACTATTAAAGAAAGCCTCCAATAAAACAAGAAAAATATTAAAGACTTTATAAATCGTTTGAAATTAATGGGGTAAATCTGTTTCTGGAACCCGGAGAAGATATTTTAGCAGAACTGTGGACATCGCTTTAGATTAATTTGTTACTCTATTACTAAAAATACATAGAATATTTTGAAAATAATATGTAGTTATCGCTATGCATATGAAGATGTTTAGTTTTATATTAATGAGGCGATCATGTTGTAGTTTGCATGGAAAATCTCTCCTAGCAATCGATTCAACACATGAGTGATTTATAGAAAGAAACACTGCCCATGGAGACTCAGTATGGTCTAAGGTATATAGATGAGGAAAGGATTTTTTGGGCAGTGGCAGTAGAATTACAGTTCTTGCTGTGAATGTGTTCTAGAATAGAACCGAAAATTGTAGCTTAGTCGAGACTATACCATGGAAATAGCGTTGAATTATAAAAAAAACTAGCAAATTCTCAACTGTGATGAAAAAAAACTATATCAATATATCAGTAACAATTCAAAAAGAAAAAGAAGTAAATATAAAATATAAATAATATAAATTAAATGACCATAGACACGCTAGTGATTCGAAAAAACACTCTTCTGAGTGTGGTACCGAGAACTCAAACCTATATGTAACAGAGCACTGAAATGTGTTCGAAGATATGATATAAATATATATATATATATATATATATATATATATATATATATATATATATATATGGTCATGTATTGTCTTACTGATTATGCTACAATAATTCTGCAAAGGGTGTGTATGTATATATATATATATATATACATACCCTTTGCAGAATTATTGTAGTATAATCAGTAAGTCAATAAATGACCATTATGTTTATAGTCACAATATTGGGGGTTGGTGAGATGGTCTTATAACTCAGTAAGTACTTAACGGAGAATAAGTTGAGAACCCCTACACTTGTTAATTGCGAAGTGTTCAAAATTAGGGATAGAGATTATGTAAACACTAATACTAAAATTAATGCTGCTACACATTGCCTTACTTGTATCTTATATTTCGTCTTATGTCATTTAAAATAGTATTTAGGTATTGAAATATATCATACCAATTTGTTTCGTGAACCACGTGACGCCTAAATCCCGCCTACGAACTGAGGATTTCTCAATAACCGGTTTAAAGTACTAGTTTACTTTTCGATCGGCTAGCAATTTTACGAAGCCCGATCGTCAACTGTAATGTCGATAATTAGCTGAACATTTTATGGTGATGGTATTTCATGGGTAGTTAATTAAACTGGAGACTGGGAAAGGTTCATTTCGAAGGAGGATTTTTGGGTAATTGATAAATGATGTAGAGCACAAAACCAATTTTTATAACATATTTCAATATCTAAATATCTTAATAAATAAATAAATATATATGTTGTCGCTTGCCAGGTAATTAAGCATTCTGGTTCATGTTTTTTTCTAAATTATTATTTACATTATATATATATATATATATATATATATATATATATATATAATGTAAACAATATATATTATATATAATGTATATATATATATAATGTAAACAATATATATTATATATAATGTATATATATATATAATGTAAACAACATATAATATATATATATACATATATATATATATATATATATATATATATTTATATATATATATATGTGTTTTAGTGTCTGTTCTGGGAGTGCCTTTTGGTTATTAAGATTAGATAATTTATTTTGTTCATTAACTAGAATTGGCCTCATATAATAAAACGATTTAGCCAATATAAATTTGATCTCCAATTTTCTGATTTAATGTTATGGGTATCTTTCTTTCTTTTTTGACCGTCAGTTTCCAATTTAATATTTAATTAAATTGTTCATTTTCTTATGCCTATGTTATCCAATTAAGCCTTATATCAAAATAATGTCTGATTAGATCTTATATCAAAAGTCGATTACAAAGAAGGCCAATAACTCATAACAAAGACGATTCCTAATACAACCCAATTATACACTCTCCTGTGTCCTACCATGTACGCACCCACCATTGAAGTAGACACACACCCTTTAGTTACCGATAAGTTCATCTATTTGCAAAAACACCCACACATAAAAATATGAATAAATTGCCAGGAAATGTTATAATAGCGAAAAAATGGTTTCCTGTGTATGAAAAGTTGTCTTGTTCATAAGAAGATCATATACTCGTTTAATTGTATACACTTATATACTCGGTACTGATGTTTTGAAAGCTTCTCAGTAAAGGACTTTGCACGTCTGTCGGTATGCTAAATATTAAAGGTACGTAAGTCAGTACTTATATGGTAATGTACGTGCGCAGGGAAAAACGTTAGTACAAAAACAGGAAATAAAAGGCTGATAGGGGTATGGTAGTTGGCCTTTGGAAGCTATTTTCTTTTGTAGAAACACTATATAGAGGGGGTGACGTCATACGAAATAAGATAGGCGCGAAGATCTGGGCATCTTGGGTGAAAACTTGACGCGACCGGAGGTGATAATAAATCACTTAAGAATCGACGTAAACGAAGTAAATGTACAAGTGAGCGTAATATGCGGCCCCAATACTTCTCCCCGACGTCGATACCAAAGATCCAGCCAAGTCAAGCAGTCTAATAAAGTGAACTATTCTTCAAGTTTTAATTCGATATATTTCTTTGTGCTGTTGTGCCGACTTTCATTCCAGAGCGGGAATGCCCTCTCCAGAAGAGCAGCTATAGGGGGACGACTACAGACCCCGGGGACGATTTTGGAAGAGGGAATATCCTCAGTATCGGAGGGTCGCTGTTGTTGGGCATGAAATACAGCAGGTATAACATAATTGTGAGTATGACGTGTGTATTTGCATTTGATAACGCATAGACAGTTATTTGATAGTGGCATTCATATATATACCTTAATCTGGAGAGTAAGTAATGAAACAAGTATATATTTCACGCTTCAGTTTTAAATAGCATTGCTAACATTTAATCGTAGTCTAGATAGGTTCAGGTACGCATATAAGAGGCTTGGTCAGACTGGTCGGCAGGTCACGCGAGTTCGACATAGAATTTTTGTTTGTCTGTCACGCGACTGCTTTAAAAAGCATATTAGTTGATATACTTCGCTTTATTTTGGCATACAATTTATTTTAGTCTTAAACGCCTTGTTTTGAAAACCAATTATGTTGGTCTATCTCGCTTTATCTTAAAATATCTTTTTGAATGATCTTTCAAGCTTAATGTTTTGAATGAA
>OY744521.1:116683430-116708430 GCA_963556195.1 Sepiola atlantica
ATTATGGTGTCATCTAATCTGATATATTCCGAATATATAACTGTAATCTGTACTTCCTGCAATTATTACATTTAATCACACATATTCACCTACTTTATAACCCTATCATCTATTCTACTACAACAACGTTGTGAGTATAATCTTGAAATATAGTGTGGGGCAAATTTACAATATTGGAGGTTTTATGGTGTGTAAAGTAACCTCTTAATTACAATTATTACATAGTTAGTATAACAAAAACCGCTTGGCCGAAAGTGGCTCGTAGTTTTCCCCTATTTACTTTCCTTCTCGCGAAGGAAGATTTAGACATAAGAGCGGGAATTTTTTAATTTAATGTTAATTCAGCTCCTCAAAGGGGCACTCTGGCAAAATTAAAAATTTCGTCAGTCTAGAAGCACTTCTAATCCACTGATCAAGAACCGAACAGTTGAAGGGTAGTATCAGAAGAGACAATACACTTTGCTCCTAGCTAAAAATTGTCAAAGTACACTCTTTGTTGACTGTGTCTTGTTGCAACACGAGACGCACACATTTGGTTATCAGCGTTGTTGCATCTTTAACCTATTAATAAAAACGTATGCCTTCAAAACAATACACCTATAAAGAGTATTAGCAAAATAACTGTGTTTATGGATAACTTACCCAGGCAACTTGGATTGATGATGTAAAACAAAACAACTTAACAAAAGCAAACAAGTTCACAGGCTTCCATATCATCATGCACATACATGCAGGTTAATTCAGGAAGACATGAGAAAACATTTACTGAAGTCGAGCATGTCGAAGCAAATAACTTCTATCCGGCTTTTAATAACGGTCAGGTGCGGCATTCGTCCTAATTAGATAGAAGCGAGGCTAATTGTTTGAAGTGTATATCTAAATTAGAAGGCATTTATATTCCCATTAGTTGAGGGGAATGGCGCTATCCGTAGTCATTGTGTCAGCAGGCTATGGCTCAGCAGCCATTAGTGTCCGTGTTAACGAAGCTTGCTAATACACACAGCTCGCGATTAAGGTGGAGGTTACACATCCTATCTTGGCCAACACTTCTCGGTAATTGTCCTACTCCACCCAGAATATTTCGGGCCTTGCGCATAATTATTCACGTGATTATTTGACATAACCTGCTGTGTGTATTTTGTTGTTATTGATGTGTTTTTTGTTTAATGAATTTTCCAATATTCGTCCGAAGTTTATACTTTTTTCATACACATACAGATATAAACATTCTACTCTTCCTCTCTCTGTCTCTCTTAGTATGTATCCTTGTGTGGATGTTTTCCATTTGCAAAATCATGGTATTTGTTTCAGTGGGGAATTGGCTGATGAATCTGCCATAACTGTCGGTGTCCCAATTACTTCCAGGCCCATCCGGGTCCATCTTCAGTGGAGTCAGGTAAAGACTATGGTGTTAATGCTAATATTAATATATAATTTTGTCGGGAATTATTTTATTAATACGGAACTAAAGTTAGAAGTATAAACAGTTTAGAATGTTATCACTAGTGTAAAAACAATTCTGTTAATGGCTGTTTTTGGTTTTGTTTTTGTTTTGATGTATAACGCTTATAATATATAGAGTGTTTGTTTATTATTGCTATGTTCTGATATTGTTCTGTTTTCTACTAGGAGTTTTCGAAATTAGGAACGGGGGCGGGAATGCTGATTAGTAAGGTTTTGAATAGTGCGGATTAGCTTGAAAGTACTTGGGACACCTGACACCTACAGTTATGGCGGAGTCATCGGATAATTCCCCACCAGAACCAATACCCTGATTCGGCAAATGTAAACGATCCACAACAGAATATCAAGCCATACGTTGTCTGTCATATTCAGCAACACTTTTATTACAGAGAAAATGCTGCCTAAATACCCCCCTACCATATATATATATATATATATATATATATATATATATAAATACCTTTATACATACTCCCACACATTACGAGAAAGGCATTAATTTATTAATAAATCACAAATAAATCAATCAAATAAATAGAAATAAATTAATACACCTCGTTTGAATATTTAAACTAATAGGTATGATAACCCTCTCTCTTTATCCCAAAATGTTTTATTTATATTCCCACATATTACAGGAACTTTATTAATAAATTAATCAGATACAAATAGAATTACAGTAATACAGCAATTTTGAATGTTTGAACTAATAACTATGATACCTCTCTCTTTATGTCAAAACTTTTTTCAATCATATTTTGCGTTTTAAAATCAGTATAAAAAATGTCAACGTATCTACTTTCTTATTATATTTGTTTTTCTTCCCCCCCCCTGTTGTCCCCTCTTTTTTCTTTTCTTTTTCTTCTTTCTCCCCCCACTAAAAAATAAACGACAGATTCATACGTACGCGCACCCTTCTTCCACATCTACTGCAAGCCAAGCTTGGTTGTGACATATATGGACCCCGACAAACGTCTTAGCTAAAATATCAATAAACAAATAAGTCGAGGTCATTAATCCGATTCATCTCACATCATTTGAAGGAGGCAGGCCACTACTGATAACGCTATGATTAAAACAATGCTTTCCATTATCTACTAGTTAACCAAGAACCATGCCGAAGTCTGGACACTTTCTGACAAATACAAAATTAATATTCTGTATGATTTGTCTACATTGCTTTTCTTTATCTTGAGTAAGTATTTCAATAAAGACAAAACGTAGCTAGATACATAAGTAACATAGTTTTTGGCTTTTGTTTTTCATTTGACATATACATACATACATGTATATACATTCATAATTATTTATGTAATAAATATGCATTACATTATTATTAAAAATGTATATATATATATATATATATATATATATATATATATATATATATATATATATATATATATATTGCGTTGAGGAATGTTGAAAATAAATCAATAAAATGCTCGATCGTACAGATGTAAAAGCTACAATACAAATACGTATTGAAATATATAACTTACATATTCCATAGGCGTAAAATAGTTTCATTGACATCGATATACGTTTACTGTTTAGAAAAAGCTTATATAATCAATCTGAAATCTTCAGCGACACGCACGAAATGAAGATAGTTCTAAAAATTGAATTCGACAATCACCGGTTCCATCGTCCCGGGAATTCGCTCAAGTGTACATTTTGGAGAAAAGTACAAAGTAACCGGAGGAGCTCTACATGGTGCATAATTTGTTTAAGGCGCATACAGCGATATAGAGCTTCTCCTTTAATTCGGCACTTTTCCTAAAAAAGAACACTTGATTGAATTCAGCGGGAAGTGAAACCGAAGATTGTCAAATTCCATTTTTCAAAACGTCTTCATTTCGTGAGTTGCTGAGGACTTGGGATGGATTATATGAGGTTATTTAAAAACGTGAACATCATTGAAACCATAGTAGGTCCATCGAATATGTAACGTATAGGTTGTTAATTAATGATTTGTATATATATATATATATATATATATATATATATATATATATATATATATATATAATATTTTCCACAATCAGATAACGTCGAAGCCCACAACCTATAAAAGAAACAAACACTGTGTCTTTCATGAGGTGTGGGCTGCGGCGTTGTCTGATAGTGGAAAATATTATATATATCATCTCACATTAAAAAAATCTAATTATATATATATATATATATATATACATATATACATATATATATACATATATATACATATATATATATACATATATATATATATATATATATATATACATATATATATATATGCATATATATATATATATATATATATATATATATGCATATATATATATATATATATATATATATATATATATATAAAGTACCGTCCAAAATTCAGGAACAACAATTAAATTTTCTGAACCCAACAAAATTATATAATCATTGTTGTCAAAATTTCACTGAATATTCACATCATGTAGTTGGACTTTTACCGGGATTTTCAGATGAATTAAAATAATATTTTAAAAGATATCCACTATTTTACAGATTTAAAGTGTCAAAAGTTACGGAGCAACATATCTTTATTAAATCACATTAAAAAGGCAAAAGAGATTTAATATTTGGTACTTCCACCTTTGTTTTCAATAACTGCTGCGCATCTGCGACTGCAGGATTTCACTTAATCTTGACATTGGTCCACAGTTATCTTGGCATATACATTCAGTTTCAGCCACAAGTCATCGATGTTTGCCGGATTTTTTCTATAACATTCTGTCTTAGAGTCATCTATAAGCTTTCTATATAGTTAATAACAGGACTCTGAGCAGGTCAGTCCATTATCTCTACTTTCGTATCAGCCAGATAATTCATGACCAGCTTTGCCTTATGCCATGAAGCAGTATCCTGCATAAAAACAGACTTTTCGATACGATAATTGTGCAACACTGGCAAAATATACAGTGGCATTTACTCTAGTATTTAAGAGGAACAAGTGTGATGTCCCCTGCCATGATATCATGCCGAAAACTATCACGCCACTTTAAGCACATTTAACAGTTTTTTTTTATGCAGCTTTGATCCAAACTTTCGCTTTTTCTCCTTCTTACAAATTGTTTTCAATCACTGCCAAATACATTAAATTTCGATTCGTCACTGAAATAAACTTCTTCACAATTTTCTTTTGCCATATGACATGCTTTATTGCGAACGCCAATCTAGCTGCTTTGTTTTGATTTTTTTCACTTGTTAGCGGCTTTTCCGAGAAGATCTTGCAAACAGACATATTTCGTGCAACCGTCTGGACACAGTTTGTCGTCAAAGATTCGGGCCCTTCTTCTTATTAGACTAGAAGTGTTGCCAGCTGTAAGGAAACGACCTTCTAACACTAGGCGTTGTATAACTCTGTCCTCTTTTGCCGTTGTCTTTCTTGGTCTACCAGGTTTCTTTGTGTTACTTCCAGTTTTTGATAGAGTTTGAGAATTCGGCTAACAGCACTTTTTGAAAGTTTCACACGTTTCCGATTTCTTTTATTGTCAACTTTTCCTTTCTTAATTTGACGATGTTTGCTTTGTCGCTTAAATCAGCTTCATTTCTTTTTGACATGATTGATATTGCGTGACTTGCAGCAGTGATAATAATTAAAGTTTAGAATATTTATTTTAATCCTTTTATAACAAACAAAACTACTGTTCTAAACTTTAAACAATGATTTGTCCTTAATGTTGGTTAATTTTAGACACTTGAAATATGTAAAATGGTGGATAACTTTATATAATATTATTTTAATTCATCTGAAAATCTCGGTGAAAGCCCAACTACATAATTTACATATGTAGTGAACCTTTCACAAATATTAAAATATAATTTATTTGAGATCAGGAATGATTTATTTTTGTTCCTTAATGTTGGACGCTACTATATATATATATATATATATATATATATATATATATATATATATTGTATTTCCATTCTATAGATAATGGAGAATTTATACAAAACCATAACTTTTTTATGGTTTTCGCAACTTTATTCTTGTACTTCAAGAAGTTTTTACATCTTTCATTTTACATATAAAAGTAATTATATTCAAATGTAATATTCATTCATACGCCTTACGTGTGTTCTATGGCACAAATCAGATAAATTAATGTTGTATTAGTCTAATTTTGTCAACCTTTAGAGGGGTGCAGTATATGTTGTTGAATAGCGAAACAATATTTCATAACAAAAACACCGTAGAGAAAAATACGGTGAAATCCAGGTTGATATATGTTTAGAATTCGGCAACTTGAAGTATATACAAGCAAAACACTCACTTAGGAAAAAGGGTGCCCACTTGATAAAAAATAATAACATTTCACCTCATTATAAGATGTTCACGCTCGGGAAAACACACGAATCAAATTTCTCAAACGATGGCTTTGAAGGAAACCTAATTAATTACTTCTAGTAGATCGAACTTTCTTGATTAATCGGAAGAACCCGTGAACCCATCAAGAAAATCAGTTGTTTTTTATCTGTTATTTATTATTAATTATTACTAAAAATGTATAATTAAACTATTTAAAAAAACTAGAGATGGAGTGCCAAATAGCCATTGCTTTTATGCTAAAATATGAAACTGACCAGCCTCGCCGCAATCTGAGTGCAAATATATAAAAAGTTTAGTATCGGCAAATTAAAGTTTGCACAACAAATCTCTCTTAATCTTTTTTTTTTATTTTCAACACAAAATAATATTTAATTTGATTTATAACGAGAGTTGGTTTTATTTATATATTTAAAACTTCGAAATCGACCATCAAGAGATTTTTAGCACAAAGGCATGTGACTTTTATTTTTAGAATTAAAGCGTAATAATTTCTTATTAGAAATTTAGCTTAACTCCAAAAAAATATAGACGGATTACGTTGGTAATTCCCTAAAAAGTGTATGTACTTGTTACTTAATATTATTTAGTTACCCAATTTATTCTAATTCTGAATATTTATATCAATATTTGTGTTCATGTTTTTCTTACAGAATCCCACGATAAATTTTCGTAAAGTGTGGACGAAACTGGCCGACTAGCACTTTTTTTTTATTTCGTATCTTTTAATTATGAAAGATTAAACTCGTGTTCCCTTTGTAATTGCTGTAATGAAATTCTGGACCCAAACGAAAATAATTTTATTTCGTCTGGCTAATTCACTTCTTTTGAGCATATGTAGGTGTTTTATAATATTAGTCTTAGAACACCTATATAAAATTACAAATAATAATATACAAATAGTGCATAAACGAAGGTCTTAGAGATGATCATCATGATATTTATTCGATTTGATCTAACATAGTTGGTGTGCTTCACATCTAGTACATCAGTAAATTCTACCTGTTTTCTTTGCATTGCATTTTGTGATCAATAATCTTGCATGCTCTACATCAGGTAATGCAAATTTGGAGCAGAAATGTTCAAAACGTGTGCGTACTTTAAATGTTATTGAAGAGTCAACTTCTCCATGTCTGAATAACACTTTCGTCCGCGTAATGGTTTTAGCACCGAGCTCAAAATAGTGCAGGTGGTAGGATTAATGTCGCAGGAAGCTTGGAGAATGGATCGATATTAAGTTAGCAATCTATAAGATCGAAGATCTTAGAAACGGAATTCTTCAAAATCGCTGATGCCTGCATAAAAAGCAATGCGCCATTGTCTGCAGTCAGCATATTTTACTTCAAAGGAGATTAATGTTACATTCACAGACTTAACATTATATATACATTTGTCTTTCTGTCTAAGTAATTTTATCTCAACGGTGTGTACACTTGTACATTGTTAGGCAATCGTGACGTGTTTTCGGTCCACCTGTTAGGGTGCAATTTTTATTTTTTATTTTGTTCACCCCAAATATTGCCGCTGCTACTAAAGCATGAGGGTGTGCTGTAGCAGGACACAGGGTAGTCGGTGCAGGAGCGAATATAGAGGTATAGGTATTGGAAAACGTAAACAGTTATCTTGCCCGATAGTAGGGGCCTATTTTGTTTGAAGCAGACTCAGTAACATCTTCTTAGTTCCCACAAAATGCCGATTTTTTTTTGTAAATATGAGTTTTTATTCCAATAAAAGCGAAGTAATTATCTATAGACGAATACATAGCAACATCTATTTTTTAAATGGTAGTAATTTATAAAATTATTACGACCCGAACAAAGTATTTTTTGAAGAAATGCAATCGAATTACATTTTATTCTCATTACCAACCTGCTGCAAAAGTTAACAAGGTAAACTAGCGCTAAAATCAAAAAAGAATGTTATTGAAAGAAAGCTATCGATCACAAAGAAAAAAAATACAGAGATGTACTTACTAAATCTTGGGGGAGAAATTGTACAGCGTCTATTGAACAGTGTACCTACGCTACCTCTTAGATTTTAGATATTTAGAGTGATATCTTTGTGTATGTATAACATTGTCGTTAAGTCCCTGTAGACTATGACTAAGTAGTATAAATGATGCTTCATCAAATCATTAATCTATTATACATCCTCGAGTTTACTTTTAAAAGCGATTATCTAAACCGATCGATATTTTCTTTATATATATTTTTTTATATATTATACCATGTAAAATAAAATATGTTTATCCTAAGTGCGTATATATATTTGTTAGCCTTTCTTTTACTCTGTAAGTGTTTTCTTAAGCGTGGGTAGTATATAGTTGAGCAAGGATTGCGCATCTCCAATAAAGCGAGATTGTTTGAGTCTAGTGACAAGAAGTCATGGACGACAAGGACCAGTGCTGTTTCCATTCTGCAAGACTAGAAGCACAACCGATGTTTGAAACTCAATCCAATTTATAATGTAATTATTACTTGGTAATAGGGTACATGGATTCATAGCTTTTTTAAAAGTATAAATCTAAGTTACGTTGTATATATATATATATATATATATATATATATATATATATATACAGGAAATATTTGACGATTTTAATTCAGCAATTACTTCATTTTAATTCTCAACGATTTCTAACAATGTTTGCATAAATTAAGGAATTCATCCTAAATACACACAATTCACACACACACATATATATATATATATATATATATATATATATATATATATATATATATATTAGTACTTCATGTATCCACATAAAATATTATAAGGAGATATAATTTTGTATGTGTCAGTTTTCAGTATTTACTTCAACAGTGCTCGATACGTAAGTAGAGCTAGGTAGTAAGCAATGAAAATATATATGGCAATCAAGCTACACAGAGGCTCCCGTGTTTCATCCCCGGGGGGAATCGTCAGGCTAAATGCATGGAGTTATTTTTGTCAGGTGTTTTTATATACATGGCTTGCTAGTTAACACATCAGATTCGTTGTTGTTCCCTCAGCCAATCGGTGGGCTTCCCTCAAACAAAGGCATTGTTGGTGACGCTCCTATTTTTGTTAACAATGGATGTTCCTATATCCTGTTTCCTTTGTTTTGTCAATACAGTGGACGAATTTATTTTAACACGAGGTTTCTTGTATTTCTATTTTAGGTTTTTAATTTTAACTAATTCAGTTTTTTATTTATTTATTTTTATTTATTTATTTATTCATTTTATATATTATATATCATCCTAAGGTAAATCTATTTCTGTGTAAACAGCTGTTTGCTATTTCACTTCTAGAGGTTTCGGGGATCTTTAAAATTTAGGATTTAGTATTTTTCATTCAGGCATAATCTACACGGGTCGTCTAAGTTTCTACATGTACTGGCCTGTCTTACTATTTTGCCTCAATTATTGGTGAGTGTCCATTTTCTTTGAGCTCCCAATAATGGTTAGCTAGTGCTGTTTGAGTTCGACGTTCTTTGTTTTTAAATGTGCTTTTATGGTCATAGTATCCGGTCTTAAAGTGTAGGGATGTCATACCAACGTAGTATTTCTTGTTATTTGGTCTTTCGTTGGCAAATATCGTTGCTTGGTATACAACACTTTTAGTTAGGCCTTTATTTTGTAGTGGACAGAGTTTACGATTTATGCAGTTACATCTTTTCTTTTCATTGCTAACTTTTTCGTTCCTATTCGGGTGGTTATTATTAGTGTTTTGTTTATTTCTATTAGTATTGTTTATATTTTTGTTCTTCGTAGTGTTATTTTTGTTATATTTTCCACTTTGTTTATGTTTTTCTTCTCTATTGTTGTCTTTTAGTATTTTGTTGTTATGTGCCTTAATTATCATTTCTAGGATTTCACAGCAGCTGTAGGATAGTTTTAGATTATTTTTATTGAATATTTTATGTAGAGGGTTTGTTACGGGGAAGTGTTTTTCAATCAGATTTAGGAATGTTTTGCCTAGTTTAGTGTTTAGCATCTGGTTATAGGGAGGGGTATAGTAGATTATATTTCTTTTTCTTTTGTTTTTATTTTTAATTTTGCTGTAATTATTGGTGTCCTGTTTTTTATATTTGATTTCGGTATTGTGGTAACCACTATTTTTTAGAGCTGTATTGTAAAGGTTGATTGATTTTTTAAAAACGCTTTCGTTGCTAGAATTGTTGATAAGCCTACTTTCGATCGAATTCGGGATATGTTTTATGATTGCCGGGGGTGATTAGACTTCGGGTGTACGTATATTGGGCTGGCGTTATCTTGTAGGTATGGTTCGTAGGTGTTTTTACTTAAGTTTAATGTGACGTCTAGAAAGTTCGTTGTTTTAATGTTAGCCATTACTTCTACCTTTAGGCCTAGTTTTTTCATTTCCATATGTATAATTTTCTTGAAGTTTTCTCCCTTGACTTTGTTAGAGTCTCTTATTATCGCTAATCCATCATCTCTATAAAGGCCGATATCCGTATTATCGAATATATTTGTGAGTGTATATAAAATGAATAACCCCACAAGATCAGATGCCTCCGCAGAGTCAAGGGCACCCATGGCCAAATCAAAGGAGTTTGTCATATTCGTTTTAATCCATTGGTCCTCGTTGTTGATTAAAACTGATCTCCTACCTTTTTAAATGATGTGAATTTCATCCTTGGATATATCGGGATATATTTCGGCGAATTCTAGGGCGATATTGAAGAGTTCTTCTAATATGGATGGGTAGAAGTCCACTATGTCGAATTGTAAGAAGGTACAATTGTTCTTATTTTCTATACTGTTAAACCAAGTGAGTGCGTCGGCAGTATTCACCCATTGGTTTAATTCTAGGTCTTTTTTTATTAATTTGTTAATTCTAGATAGCATTGTTTGGCTGATTCTTCCTATTTCTGGTTTGGTCGGATTAATTAAGCGAGTGCTGGGGTTATTGTTAAAGTTACTTTTGTGGTCTTTAAATAAGATATTGGCTTCCTTAAGTTTTAACTTACTAACTTTGTTGCTAATTTTTAGTTTATCTGTGATTTGTTTACTTTCAGTATTTATTATATCAATGTAGTTATGTTCGCTTGTATCTAGTTTTTTGTAGTTTTTTGTAATATTTTCTGTTAGTAGTTTGTTATACTCTTGTTTATCTATTTTGTAAAAATTTCTAGTTTTGTCCGCTTTTACGAATATTTTGTTAGAGTTGTTTATGTTTTTAACGATGGTGTGTAATTGTTTTGGGAAATTATTCTGTTGTTTGTGAAATTCTAAGTGTTTAATTACATTTAAGAGGTCATTTTCAAAGCTAGTCATGAGATCTATTGGTTTAGCGTTTTTAGGCTTTTGAATCCGTAGGATTCTTTTGGATCTACGTGTTTATCTTTATTGTTAATGAAGACGTCTGCTCGCCATCGCATTCGGCGTATTAGTTCGTCCGTTTTTTTAATTAATTTAATAATGTATCCATGCTTGCTAGGTGTTGGTATATTCTTAAGTCATGTTTCTAAGTTAATTTTTTCCATATTATTTTTTAGTGGTGAAATAAATTCTTGTGAGAGTGCTCAACTGTTTGAGGAGCTAGATATTAGTACTTCATGTATCCACATAAAATATTATAAGGAGATATAATTTTGTATGTGTCAGTTTTCAGTATTTACTTCAACAGTGCTCGATACGTAAGTAGAGCTAGGTAGTAAGCAATGAAAATATATATGGCAATCAAGCTACACAGAGGCTCCCGTGTTTCATCCCCGGGGGGAATCGTCAGGCTAAATGCATGGAGTTATTTTTGTCAGGTGTTTTTATATACATGGCTTGCTAGGTAAACAATCAGATTCTTTGTTGTTCCCTCAGCCAATCGTTAGACTTCCCTCAAACAAAGGCATTGTTGGTGACGCAAGAAACCACGTGTCAAAATAAATTTGCCCACTGTATTGACAACACAAAGGAAAAAGGATATAGGAACATCCATTGTTAACAAAAATAGGAGCGTCACCTACAATGCTTTTGTTTGAGGGAGCCCCAACGATTGGCTGAGGGAACAACAAAGAATCTGATTGGTTAACTAGCAAGCCATGTATATAAAACCACCTGACAAAAATAACTCCATGCATTTAGCCTGGCGATTCCCCCCGGGGATGAAACACGGGAGCCTCTGTGTAGCTTGATTGCCATAGATATTTTCATTGCTTACTATATATATATATATATATATATATATATATATATATATATATATATATATAAATATATTTATATATATATATATGAATATGTATACTTATATATATTTATATATATATATATATTTTTATATATATATATAAATATATAAATATATTTATATATATGAATATGTATACTTATATATATTTATATATATATTTATATATATATATATTATATATAAATATACATAAATGTATATATACATATATATATATATATATAAATATATATATACTTTTATATATATATACTTTTATATATATACTTTTATATATATATATATATATATATATATATATATATATATATATATATATATATATATATGTTGATTTTTGCATTCGACGGACCATAGGAAATTAACTCAAAATCATAAATATCATTAGTTCAATCTTTTTATTTCTGTATTTTCATTAACATGTATTCCTCTTCTTTTATTCTACGCTAAACATTGTTTTTCACATTTGATATTCAATTTCTTTATACTTGTTTAATTGCAACTGATTTATCTAAAAAAATACTTTTTACTGTAAGATTAAAGAAGAAAAATAAACTTGTATCGAAATACGGAAATAATCTACATTATCGTTTTAGATTGATTGCTCATGGTCAGTTAAATTAAGAAATAAGGTATATACGCGCATAATCTTGTAAAACAGCTTAATTCAGTTTAATATTGGAAACAATTTGGACATAATAAGACGCATACGTTTCAAAATAATATTCTTCATGAAAAGACATTACTATAAATATATGTATAACTATATATATATATATATATATATATATATATCTATATACAATTATACACACACTCACACATATATATATGTATACACACACCCACACACACACATATATATATATATATATATATATATATATATATATATATATATATGAAATTTGTTAGAAACGAACACATGGTGATAATTAAAATGATAAATCATCTATTTAATTGTTTAAGCTTTTGTTTTAAAACAACTGTTGTCTTCTATGTCAAAAATCTTTGTTTTCTGGCATGCATATACATACTTATATATATATATATATATATATATATATATATATATATATATATATATATATATATATATAATGTCCACGGGTATTATTTTACCTGGTTGTCATTATCATTGTTATTATAATTTTCTCTAATTACTATTTTTCTTATTACTATTATCGTATATATCATTTATTTCTAATTACACTATGTAATTTTTTTAATTGTACTACTTTCCATTTATATGGTAATGTTATTATTATTTAAATTGAATGCCCTCTCTGTATAGTTTATATATTCATTTTTTACTATTTATATTTATTTTTCTTAAATAATGTTCTTCTACTTCGTATCAGTTTTTTTCTTTTAGTCTTTTTTGAATTGGCAATTCGAAATATTTATGTTATTCTCTTGAATATTTTATATATATATATAGGTATATTTTTACTCATCATCATTTTTATTTTACGTTTTTCTAATTATGTTACATTTTCTTTTATAAAAATAGAATTACATTTTTGATTCATATCTTGACTTTTCGATAGATCCGTATTTACTCTATTATAAACCTTTATCTTATAATTGTTGTAATTTGTAATTAGTTTAAACTATACTGTAACTTGTTTTCTATTTAAAATAATTATTTGTAATTTTGCATCAATTTAAACAATACACTATATGTATTTCTCTTCAAAATATCTTACTTAGTTATTGATTCATTTATTTTATTCTACTTTATAATTTATTAGTGTATTATTTTATATCTCAATTTTCCTTTCTTTATTTACCTCATCTGTTTTTATTTTATGTTATTTTATCATAATATTAGTATCATCACTGTTTTCTCGTTATTATTAATATTGTTAAATTAAAATATTAGTTATATATTTATTTCTTATTTGTTTACTGGTGTATTCTTTTCTCTCATGTATTTTATCTCTTATGTAATTTATTCTTCTCGATTCAACTTATATGGTGAATGCTTAAAATGTTTTAATGTTTTTTTTGTTATTAAATTTACTGTAATTCCGTTATTTCTGAAGTCGTTTCACTTGTGTTGTTATTTTAATACTGAAACATGATGTATTTTTCTCAACAGACTTCTATATGTGATGTTATTATAGGTACTCACAAAGTGACGATTTTGAATCATAAAAAATAATCAGAAATAATGTATTTCCCTAAAAAAGTATTTGAAACGATATTATGCCATATAATCGTTGGTTTTGAATTTTTAGAACAATGTTCAAAGGGTATTGATCTAAATTCTACCTTATACATTTACCCATAAATAACTACTTTTTCTCATTTTCAACCACATATGGTAGGAGAATTGTACAATAAATCTAATTATTTATGTAAAAAATTTAAAGAAGCATAAAACATTGGCCTTACCCCAAAACACAAGCAGGCATATACACTATTTAGTGTACATACTCTAGCAATTTCTATATTATAAAAATTCAGAGCTTCTTCAACAAAAGAATAACACTACATATAATAATAAAACTAGATATCACCAAAAACGTTTGGTTTCTCACATGTTAATTTGTAATAACAAATATAATTCCTATAACGCTTCAAGAATTCAATTTTCGAAGGATACCAATTTTACTCTGGTTTTGAGTGATAAAAACATCCATCTATAACAATTAAAAAAAAACAATCTGTTAATTTTAGTTCGAGCCTATACGAAACCGAATCTCTTAACCAGAAACATCCTATAGCATTCACGTAGCTGCTAGAATATATTTCTTATTTGAGACAACAGCTGTGAGCTGCTTGCTTATTAGCGGATTTCGGATTGCATTTTGAATTGATGCATGTAAAACATCTCAATAAATAGTAACCTTGTGTCAGAAAATCTGACGATATTTCCAGAGTTACGGCGTTTTTCTCGTGTTTAGAAATAACAGCACATTTTTACTATTACATCACTCGAATGGATTATATATTCAAAATTAGGATGGTGAGTAATATTTGATTGTCTTAGTCATACCCTAACCAAAATCGGGTACCTTTACTAGAATATCTACGCTGAATTAATCAACGTCTGTTTCATTGAAGTTGTTTCCTTTATATTTAACTAGCAGGGAGACCTGGCGTTTCCTGCGGTCATCAAAACAGAATAGAAGAGGTTAAAAAATGCGTGTATCATTTTTCTATTAAGACTTCTATAACTCTATATCTCTCTATTTGTTTCTCCATCTTTCTCTCTTTCCCCCTTTCCTTTTGTCAGCACCCTTCTTCCTTCCCCATTTTCACCTCCGACCAACCCATAATTCTCTATTCGATATAATAATGTAAATAATTAATCTCTCCTTAACATAATAGATAACAGATGAAATGACTGAAAACAAGCCCTGACACTACGTAGCCCAGCTTACTCCTTAAAGTAAAAATATATGTTTTTGATTTAAGATATTATTCAACCAGGGCAATGTTGATCAAGAATATACAAACTTTATGGTGTTTGTCTGGTCGATATTGACTTTGATCTAGATATGTGAAAATATTATTCAGTGTGGGTATTGAGTTATTCAATTTTGTTTTTTTCGAATTAGGCGTAATTTGTAAGTGGTTTATCTGTTTGTTTCTCTCAATTATCCTGACTCATGCCGCCATTATTTTTTACAGTACATTCAACTCTTGCTTCTATCTATCTCGTCAGTTCTGTTTATTAACAGTCAAAGGTTATGAAATTAATTATTAACTTAAGACTATCATAGTCCATTATACACGAAAGGAAACGTAACAATGTAGTGATATTCTGGTACCCGTAGCTGGAGGCGAAATAAGGAGACAGTGGGATAATGTTGGAGTTTGCTAACAGATTAATTTAACATTTTGTTTCTATGTTTTAAATTAAGCTGACTTTGAAAACAACCTTTTTTCGATTAAAAGATTCTTACTGATACTGAATGGTGACGCATCGAACGCATTGGCAATAGTTAACTACCCGATACAAATGGGAACTCTCGTAATTATTCTGCTATTCCTACACCCCGTATGAGCACGTTTACGTTGTATTTTACTTCATTAACTTTTAGTGTTTACGTCATATTACAATTTTTCTACCAACATAACATTTTACTACAGAAGAGGCGTATTTGATATAGATCTCTGTTTTTAATTGCATATCCAGTAACCGATAACTATACGCTGATAACCTCGTGAATTGAGTGTGAATCGGCTAAATATTTTTGAAAGATCTTACGAACGTCTTTCAAATAAGTTAAACCATTTATTTAAATTGAATGTAATTTCTTAATTGTCAATATTCTAATTTCTATAACAGTCAACGAAACAAACATATGTTCTATTATATATATGTATATATATATATATATATATATATATATAGATGTGTGTGTGTGGGTGTGTGCTTATGTGTGCGTGTGTGAATTTCTATAAGATATACATCCTAGCGAAGTGTTAGATGCAAGTCTCTTTAAGAAAAAAAACTATTTATTATTGCTTATTATACTTTTCTGTTTTGTTTTGCATATTTTTTCTTTTTGTCTAGTGGGTACAAACTTAAAACATGATTAA
The DNA here is from genome assembly GCA_963556195.1 of Sepiola atlantica. NCBI lineage: Eukaryota > Metazoa > Mollusca > Cephalopoda > Sepiida > Sepiolidae > Sepiola > Sepiola atlantica. Next base: position 116,700,001 of record OY744521.1, read on the forward strand.
GTTTTACAATCGAGACGACAACAGACTGAAGGATCCAACATTTGGTTTACTTATATGTGTATAAAAAAGAACATAGTAAAATTCCATTTGAGATGTTTGTTTGTCTTATTCACTTTTTTCTGTTTTTCATAATTGACTTTTGGCGCGTATGTAGATTTGTCAAAACACTTGATTTTTTTTCCTTCTAAAAAAATCTTTCATTACATTCAAGAATATTTACTTGACTGGCCGACAGCATAATTGACACTTTCTGTTCACTTCTACCTACATCAACACATACACACAAACACAGATACACACACACACACACACACACACACACATATATATATATATATATATATATATATATACGTTTGTTAATATAGGTGAACTTGCATGTATACAAATATGTATATTTTATGTTATGCATATACATATACATATGCATACTTATATGTATGTAGCAATACATATGTATTTTGTATGTTTCTAGCTATATCTGTACAGGAACATGCTAACTCACATCAGGGGATATATATATATATATATATATATATATATATATATATATATATATATATATATATATATATATACATATATATATATGTGTGTCTGTATGTATACATATTACTATCTGTATTTCTAAATATAGATTTGTATACTTTATACATATAGTAATTTATACTTCGTAGTTAACCTCCGCTTCTCTTTCTCTTGTTACATATATATATATATATATATATATATATATATATATATATATATATATATATATATATATGCATGCATAATTGTGTGACGTTTTTTAATGAAAGATGTTTGTGTGGGTATGCCTTATAATGTGAACATGAATCCAATTGCAAAACTGATATGCGAATTATTCAGCTGAAAGAAATACACACATACATACATGTATGTAGCATTTTTTCATCTGCATATATTACACAAGCACGTACACATCTACGCACACATAGCAAATGTGTGTGTTGAGGATTTAAGAACAATTTTCATTAATGTATAACGCAAATATATCTCAGCGAAGCTCAAATAAACGTTAACGACAACTTTGTGTATATATGTTGCGTAACTTTCATTATTGTGCATTCGAGTAAACACTTTTAATATAAATAACAGCCTCAATCTTTGACTTAAAGTGTTGAAATCTGAAAATATATTGATACTTATTAAAAGCGGGTATTATCTAAACTATGCTGAACCTCTCTGAACCTTACTTAATGTCAGGATGTTAGTTTTCGATCCTTTCATGAATGCCACACACGTAGTAGATCATGGTGTTACGGTCTGCCATGTTTGGAGGCTAGATGTCGAGGGCTATCATAGAAGAAGCGTATGTCATCCCATTTCATTTTTACGTGCTCTAAAATTAAGATTGCTGTTGTATATATCCAATTTATTGTAGCCATGCTAACACCCTGTATATTGGGACCGTACAGTTATCCTCGGTGAACTTTCCCGAGACCAAAACCGCCATGGACCAAGTCACGACTAATAGATTCGTTGTGGGAGCTTATTGACACCAAACAAGCACCCATTTCCCTTTCCCCACTCTAACTCAAAAATAACATAAAATTACAAAATAAACAGTCAGACACCTAAACCAGACACCTTACAAGAAAACATCTTCGCCTCCACCCTTCAGGCTCACATTCACAAATATTGGGACCAACATTAACGACCTAGAAACGTTTCACTTAACAAACTCCCCGGATATCCTAGCTCTAAGTGAAACGAACATTTACTCCTCAATTCCCTCTCACCACTTTGACATGCCTGATTATCTTCCCCTCTACCGTAAATACTCTGACAAACATATGCATGGGCTAAGAGTTTATGTTCAGAACACCCTCCCCTTGACTAGAGACATAGGTTAAAATCAGATGAACAAGCCTACATGTGCTTTAGATTGACCTTACATCACAGAGTTAGTTACTTATATTTCTTATATCGTTTCTTTTCGATCCAGGACTGTTCACTACTTGACTCTGTCTCTGAACGCTTAGATAGGGCACTCTCACTCGACTCAAATGCCCAAATGCATGTACTTTGGGGATTATACGGCACCACACTGAGACTGGTTGGGATTTTCCAGCGTTACGGATGCAGCTGCGAACTCTACCTTTAATTTCTCTTCAGCTCACGACCTCTCACAGGCTGTCACTTTTCCGAATGCCAATAGTCTACTCGGAAACTCTGATCACGTTGGGTTAATGATACTTATCCCCTTTAAAAAACGTCTAAAAGCTGAATAGCCGTTGCTTAAAACGATGAGAAACTATGATGGGCTGATGTTGAATCCCTCAGTGATCACATCAGCGACGACCCATGGAGTGTAACCTTCTCACTCATTGTGGATAGGTGTGCAAATAAGCTAACCGAATTGGTCAAAGCAAGCATTGATGTTTATGTCACCACGCGAAAATTATTCAGCAAACCCCACTCTTCTCAATGGTTCACTTCAGAATGTGCAGCTGCTATTGCTGAGAGGCAGAAAGCATTTCGAAAATTCGGCCGCTATAAATCAACTGCGAACAGACAAACAAATTTACAGACAAGAAATAATTGCAAAGTAGTGATATATGTAACTAAGAGTCGGTATACAGAGATAACCAACCAACGCATTCGGTCGAGGAAACTAGGTACTGTGTATTTCTAGCAAATATACAATAGGATAATGAACAATGGACAATTGGCGATTACCCCGCTATCAAATCACAACGATGTTGTTTGCCCAGCGTTTCGCCTTAAACTCCACTCTGGACTCGGCAAACAACCCTCTCCCTTGATTCCTATTGAAGACTGAAGCCATACTTGAGAACCTGGTCATCACCGCGTCTCAATTGAGATACATCATTAAAAAACCTGACACCTCCAAAGCCTGTGGGCCTGATCGTATACCAGTAATCGTAATAAAGATGCTCTGCTGAGCTGGCCCCTGTCCTTTCCAAACTATACAACAAATGCCTGACTGAATCTTGTTTCCCTGATAGTTGGAAAATTGCTTCCATGGAACCAGTCTTTAAGAATTCTGGAGATAGAAGTGATCCTCTAAAGTTCCGCCTAATTAATCTACTCTCGATCTTTGCCAAAATATTAGAATCATTAATCAATTTAGCGATAGTCAGACACCTAGTTAATGCTAAACTTCTTTTTGATCATCAATACGGATTAAGGCAAGCACGATCTACTGCAGATATCCTTACGGTCATCTCTAAACGCATATATCATACGTTGGACAAGGCAGGCGGAGCTAGGGCGGTAGCGGTCGATATATCCAAGGCCTTTGAAAAGGTCTGGCATTAAAGGCTTTAAATAAAACTGCACTCATATTCTGGACACATATTTAATATAAGTAAATCCTCACTAACAAAACAAAAGATCCAGGTTGTACTCAATGGCCGTTTTTCTATTGCGACAAAGATACGAATATTTGCTGACGACATCACGCTCTACTCTCGTAATGTGGGCAGAACCGACACGCACATATCTGAGGCAATGGCTGAATCCGTAGAGAATTACCTCCAATCTGTAGTGGAATGGGGTAAAAGATGGATGGTAACTTTTAATGCCGCAAAGACAAAGCTGCTTTCTTTCAATAACAAAAAGAAACATCTTCAACCACCGATTGTCATGACAAATAGCACTCTGCCTGAGAGTTCATCATGTAAACACCTAGGCCTAACTTTCACAGAAAACATGAATTGGAATAAATACATTGAAAAGATTGCCAGGGCTGTTGCAAAGACGGTGGGTTCCCTCTACCGGGCCAGTAAACTTCTCACACCTGACATTATCCTATATCTCTAAAAAGCTACCATCCATCCGTCCATGCATGGGGCATTGTTGCCACATCTAGGCTGGTGCACCATCCGTTAGTCTCTTCCTCTTAGACAAGGAGTCGCAAACTGTATAGGGCCTTTACTATCCACCAAGTTCAGTATGTAGCATTCTTGTGCTTTTTTTACAAGTACTTCCATGGATTGTGCTTTGATGAGCCTGCTGCTCTGGTACCCTCACGACGTAAATTCATAAGACCAACCTGACAATCTGCCAAATCCCATATATAGAATGTGGAGGTTCCCAGATGCCGAATAGCTTTCTACTCCAAAAGCGTTCTTCCTCGTACTGCATGATTCTGATACTATCCCCGTTTCCTGCTTTACTGATGTTATTGACATGCAGAAATGTAAAACTAATGTAAACAGATATCTCGCTGTGCAGGTCCTAATTCAGGTTGACCCCCTCCAAAAATTCACCCTTTTTTCTCAGTAACCCTTACGTCTACAGTGGCGGCTTACCTTGTTTGGGGTGAACTATGATAAGATAAAAATTAAAAATAAAATACACCCTGTATATAATTCGAACGCAATGGCATGATGTACGTGTTTCGACGCCTTTAACTCACCAATATCTGCCTCCCAAAATCTTGCCTAATTAAGTAACCATAACCATTATATTAAACGTCCATGAGTATAATTTCTTCGTTATATATCTATAAGTTATGGTATTATTTTACCGTTGAGTTGTTGGTCCATAAAAAAAAACTTTTATTATATAAATGTTGTTGAAGTATTTATCTCACAAATAAATTAACAAAAAACAAGTTAATAATTGTAAAACTAAAACTTACTGCTTTTCTAATGTGTAAAGTCCGTCCTTATTTTGGGGGCAATTAGAAGCACGAATACTTTTTTTTTGTTAGTGATATATTTTGGACAACATTTATTTTTAATCGGTTACTAACGAAATGCTAAAGTCAGTCGAAATCATTCATTTTCATTAAAACGCTTGCATTTAAGAATAATAACATTTATTTATAAATATAAGCATCGCAACAACTGTTTCCTTTAGAAGGAGCAATGTTGTCTAAAATATATCCTGCATAAAAACATGGAAAATTATACATAAATAAATGTATAATTTATAATATAAGTATGTCTAAATGTATAGAAATATCAAATGGATTGAAATATATAAAATAGCAGTGGTTTGCAGTTTTCTGTGATTAGTAAAAAATATATATTGCTCTCATAATGCAACATAATATATATATATATATATATATATATATATATATATATATATATGTGTGTATGTGTGTATATATATATATATATATATATATACATATGTGTGTGTGTGCAATTATTCTATTAGAGTAAAATTAGTAAAACATATATATTGCTCTCATAATGCAACATAATATATATATATATATGTGTGTGTGTGTGTGTATATATATATATATATATACATATGTGTGTGTGTGCAATTATTCTATTAGAGTTAATATATGAAAAAATATATGCAAACATTTTAAAATCAAAATTCGCTTATGTGGTGATTCTCATTCTCTTTCTCTCCCTTTCTCTCTCTTTTTCTTGAATATACATAACTTTGAATTCCATAAACACATTTAGATAGTATAAACATGAGTTTGTGAAACACCTCCCATGGCGTCTACATAAATAACTTTCTTATGAGATAAACAAAATAATAAATTACGTTCATTTTTTTTTCATTTCAACTGAACTTTTTTTTATTACGTCAGTTCTGGTAAAATATAATTGTACGATATTTTGCTTTAAAAATGACAGTGAAATGTTTGACTTCTTGAACAATTCAATCAAGAATTGAAATAAATATATTTATTAAGTAATATTGAGTGTTCACAGCAGATGTAGACTTTCCATTGTTTGGTTCTTTTTAGGGATTATTATAGCTAGCCTGTTAAGAGGAGTGAATGCTGGTGATTCGGTCTTTTTTAGATTTGGTTTGTCTTGAAGTGATTCTACCTTACTTTGCCATTCTCTTATTAGGTTTTCTACAAATCCACACAGCAAACACCTTAATATTTCTTAGATTAAAATCAGAAGTATTTGGTCGAACTTTCCTGATGTTAATTTTGTTTTCTCTTGGTGAAATTACCTTACATCCTTTCTCTTTGTGAGATCAATCTAGATGACAACAATGTACATGTGGATGATCATTTGCTTCTTGTCTGCTTAGACTCTTGCGCGCATTTGCATTGTCTTGCACTATTTTCGTATGGATTTCCTCATTGTACGTGTCTCTAGCCTTGTATCTCATGAGTGTATTTTTATCTGCCTGAGGTTGGCTATGCTGCACTCCATTTCATATATGTTATTTTTGTACTGTTCCCGTTTTGACAATACCTGCTTTATAGGTGATGCTATATCCAGCAGTATTGATGATACATCTCTATCTTTATTTTGAGATGACTTGAATTTACATAATTCTGACTAGCGTCCTCACTCTAACCGCACGGATCTAGCTTGTGAAAAATATGTCTTAACTTTTCTCTGCCACATGACTTGTCGAAATTGTCCCCTTCCCCACACGTTTTCCTGATAATGATATTCATCAACCATCCTTACTTGAGCTTTTTCTTACTTCTGTACCTAACTCATATTCGATGTTATCTTCTACTCCATTGGGTTCTTCTGGTAATGCTGTTGAGGTTGATTTTTCGTTGAAGTCTTTTATTGATGGTTCCTTCAATAAGAAGACGTTTAATTACGGGAAGGCTGATTGGGATGGGTTTCACAGCATCTTATGTGACATTCCTTGGGTTCTATTTATGGTATGTCTACGAAAAATGGTGCAAGTTGGTTACTAATTGGCTTATTGTTGGAATTGATATCTTTATTCCTTATAATAAGTTTCAAAGCAAGCCTTATTCTCCTACCTGGTTTTCATCTGCGTGTGCTTCTGCAATTGCCCATCGTAGCTATTATGTTAATCATTATCGTCGGAATAGTTCTTAAGTGTCTAGACAATCCTACAGTAGAGCTAGCAATGCCTGCAGGAGAGCAATCTCTTAAGCTAAATGTAGCTATTGACAAATGATCCGTGACGCTTTCCCATCCTAAAGAGGGTGTTCTCGTGATTTTGAGAGAATCTATAATAGTGTTATTAATAGTGTCAAGTCTGCTGCTCACCATCTTTTCAATGGTGCTCAGGCTATTTCATATTCAAAGCATAAGGCTGATCCATTTGATCGGGTTTTGCTGACAATTATTCTCTTGATGAGTTGGGTGCTGCCTTTCCTGCTGTTCTCTTGAAAACTGATCAGTCTCTTAATTTTGTAATTATCACTACAATCATGCTTGCTAAATTACACCTGAGGCTATTTTCTATCTCTACACATCTACTATTATGCTATGTATGGTATATTTTGTAATATTTGGCTGGTGAATCTCTCTCGAATTTTAATGTTCTTGATAAGGTGCAGGGACGTGACGGGTATTTTTATTGGGCCCCACCCTTTCTTCTTCAATGCACCCTCATCTCTCACAGACGTGGTGTTGCTAGTGTTAGGCTTTTCTATAAATACTATTATGGCATAATTGTGTGATATATTCCCCCTATTTGTCCAGCTCGTTTCTTGTAATACAGCTTCCTATTCCATTAGCTTCATTCAAATAACAGCAGGCTTGTGGAATTTGCCTTCTGCTGACTGTATTCCTTTCTATCTATGGTTTTAATCCTTAAAATACTAAAGCCAGTAAGCATCTCGTGTCTTTGCGATAATCATTTTCCGTTTTTGTATGCTACTTGCACTAATGAGTGTAATGCTTTTCTGGCGTAATTTCCATGAAAGTAAGCAGCAGCAGCTAAAGGCGACAGCTTAAAAACTGGATTATAAATTGTAGACATGTCTGAAGCTTTCAGGCGAGCAGGGGAAGCTGTTGCCACTCTACAAATCCACATCTTTACTTTTTTGTTATGTCCTCTCCTCGCAACCCTTCTTCTTCATACCGCGAGTCTGGACAACCGTACGCTCACTTTTATTATACGCACAGACGCAGCTTGGAAAAGATACGCACGGAAAACATACAGTTTGATTGAGAGACTGACATCAAAGACCAAGAAGTGTATGAACAATACTAATACATTGCAATAGAAGAAAACGATTCGATTAAACATGCCAGGATAAGAGAAAAATAGCAGAGAATATGTACGCCGTGTCAGAAATATTTAAAAAGTTTAACATGCAGGTTTGAAATTATTGACTGACCACAATAGACATCAATATGCTTAACACTAGAACGAGAAAAATGTTGAGCGTGGACTTCTGGCGAAATACCTGAAGTAAATAATAGCTACAGTGGTTCTGTCCAGTTGAAAACAACATATCAGGAAGAAACCAAATTAAACTTGTAGACAAACAGGCTAGTAAAATGACTACCGACTGTTGACATGCCTCCCACCCCGTTTTAGAAAAACGCCTTCTTTACTATGAAGTACCGTGGGACCAGTAGAGGACACTCGATTACCTGAATGAAAGAATGCGACGAACACATTCTAATCTACGAGTAATCAAAGTAGTTTACAAGATATCGAAGAGCTTAACGATACTCTACCAGACTGTTTATAGAATGGGAAACTCTAGTATAACAACAC